>JAUIMM010001187.1:0-462900 GCA_031769625.1 Taudactylus pleione
CCCGACTTTACAGGACAGTGTTGGGTCAAATGTCCCTTGCCTCCGCAATACATACACAGACCCAGTGAGCGCCTTCTCCGTTTTTCTTCTGCTGGAAGACGGTAGGCTCCAAGTTGCATTGGCTCATCCTGTTCGGTGGCCGGAATCCGAAGAGAGGAACGAGGAGCTTGCGATAGCAGGTTCCTGTCCAGCATGTGCTCCTGGAGACGTCAGTCTATCCGGATAGACAAACTCATGAGGTCATCCAGGGTGCTTGTGGTGGGATGTTGGACAAGGATGTCCTTGATCTGGTCAGACAGCCCCCACCGAAACTGACTACGCAGCGCAGGACCATTCCATCCAGAGTCCACGGCCCACTTCCGGAACTCTATACAGTAATCCTCCGCAGCCTGGCTTCCCTGTTTCAGAGAGCGGAGGCAGGCTTCTGCCATAGCTGTTTTGTCGGGATCGTCATAAAGCAGTCCCAAGGCAGCGAAGAAGGCATCCACCGTCTGGAGTGCAGAAGAAGTGGGAGGTAGCCCAAATGCCCAGGTCTGTGGGTCCCCCTGCAGAAGGGAATTAATAATCCCGACTCGCTGGACTTCGGAACCGGAGGAGTTAGGCCTGAGTCTAAAGTACAGCTTACAAGCATCCATGAAATTGCCAGTCTTTACGGCTTCCAGAAAAGCGATCAGGCAAGTGAAGTTTGGGTTCACAAACTGTGGCAAGAAGTGGAGCGGACCGTGGCTCCTCAACTTTAAGGGAGAGTTCCTGGACTTTTTGAGTTAACACCTGAATCTGGGAGGCCAGGATATGCACCGGATTCTGACTGGGCTCCATGATTAACCTACTTTAGTTTGGCCGGTGATAATGTTATGGGTTGGACGGTTAATCAGGCAAGAGAATATGAGATGCCGCCTGTGGGCAGTAAGAGCAGCCTTGAGGGCTGGTTGTGGCCTTTACAGTTGTGGCCAAGGGACTGGTGATTGAGAAGCAGCCTTGAGGGCTGGTTGTGGCCTTTATAGTCGTGGCCAAGGGACTGGTGATGTGAAGCAGCCTTGAGGGCTGGTTGTGGCCTTTATAGTCGTGGCCAATGGACTGGTGATGTGAAGCAGCCTTGTCATTCTCATTAATAAACCACTTTAGTACTCCCATTATGACATCACAATGTCACTCGCATTATGATGTCACAATGTCCTTCCCATTTTTTTTTACATAGGCACTCCCATTATGACATCACAATGTCATTCTCATTAATAAACCACTTTAATACTTGCTTTATGACATCACAATGTTACTCCCATTATGATGTCACACTGTAAACCCCATTTTAACATCAAATTTTAACTCCCATTATGACATCGCAATGTCATTCTCATTATTAAACATTTTTAGTACTCCAATTATGACATCACAATGTTACTCCCATTATGATGTCAAACTGTGAAATCCATTTTAACATCAAATCTTAACTCCCATTATGACATCACAATGTCATTCTCATTATTAAACCACTTTAGATCTCCCATTATGACATCACAATGTCTCTCGCATTATGATGTCACAATGTCCTTCCCATTTTTTGTTAAATAGGCACACCCATTATGACATCACAATGTCATTCTCATTATTAGACCATTTTACTACTCCCATTATGATGTCACAATGTCCTACCCATTTTTTTCACATAAGCACTCCCATTATGACATCACAGTGTCATTCTCATTAATAAACCACTTTAGTACTCCCATTATGACATCACAATGTCATTCTCATTATTAAACCACTTTAGTACTCAAATTATGATACCACAATGAAACTCTCATTATGATGTCACAATGTAAACCCCATTTTTACATCAAATTTTAACTCCCATTATGACATCACAATGTCATTGTCATTATTAAACCACTTTAGTACTCCCATTATGACATCACAATGTCACTCGCATTATGATGTCACAATGTCCTTCCCATTTTTTTTTACATAGGCACTCCCATTATGACATCACAATGTCATTCTCATTAATAAACCAGTTTAATACTTGCTTTAGGACATCACAATGTTACTCCCATTATGATGTCACACTGTAAACCCCATTTTAACATCAAATTTTAACTCCCATTATGACATCGCAATGTCATTCTCAATAATAAACCACGTTAGTACTCCCATTATGACATCACAATGTCACTCGCATTATGATGTCACACTGTAAACCCCATTTTAACATCAAATCTTAACTCCCATTATGACATCACAATGTCACTCGCATTATGAGGTCACACTATAAACCCAATTTTAACATCAAATCTTATTTTCCAGTATGACATCACAATGTCATTCTCATTATTAAACCACATTATTTCTCCCTCTATGACATCACAATGTCACTCGCATTATGATGTCACAATGTCCTTCCAATTTTTTGTTACTTCGGCACTCCCATTATGACATCACAATGTCATTCTCATTAATAAACCACCTTAGTACTTCCACTATGACATCACAATGTTACTCCCTTTATGATGTCACACTGTAAACCCCATTTTAACATCAAATTTTAACTCCCATTATGACATCACAATGTCATTCTCATTATTAAACCACTTTAGTACTCCCATTATGACATCACAAGGTCATTCTCATTATTAAACCACTTTAGTACTCCAATTATGACATCACAATGTCACTCACATTATGATGTCACAATGTAAACCCCATTTTTACTTCAAATTTTAACTCCCATTATGACATCACAATGTCATTCTCATTATTAAACCTCTTTATTACTCCCATTATGACATCACAATGTCACACGTATTATGATGTCACAATCTTCTTCCCATTTTTTTTTACATAGGCACTCCCATTATGACATCACAATGTCATTCTCATTAATAAACCACTTTAGTACTTGCATTATGACATCGCAATGTTACTCCCATTATGATGTCACACTGTAAACCTAATTTTAACATCAAATTTGAACTCCTATTATGACATCACAATGTCATTCGCATTATTAAACCACTTTAGTACTCCCATTATGACAACACAATGTCACTTGCATTATGATGTCACAATGTAAACCTCATTTTAACATCAAATATTAACTCCAATTATGAAATCACAATGTGATTCTCATTATTAAACCAATTTAATACTCCCATTATGACATCACAATGTCACTTGCATTATGATGTCACAATATCCTTCCCAATTTTGTCACATAGGCACTCCCATTATGACATCACAATGTCACTCGCATTATGATGTCACACTGTAAACCCCATTTTAACATCAAATCTTAACTCCCATTATGAAGTCACAATGTCATTGTCATTATTAAACCCCTTTAGTACTCCCATTGTGACATCACAATGTCACATGCATTATGATGTCACAATGTCCTTCCCATTTTTTTTTACATAGGCACTCCCATTATGACATCACAATGTCATTCTCATTAATAAACCACTTTAATACTTGCTTTATGACATCACAATGTTACTCCCATTATGATGTCACACTGTAAACCCCATTTTAACATCAAATTTTAACTCCCATTATGACATCGCAATGTCATTCTCATTAATAAACCACTTTAGTACTCCCATTATGACATCACAATGTCATTCTCATTATTAAACCACTTTAGTACTCAAATTATGACACCACAATGAAACTCTCATTATGATGTCACTCTGTTAACCCCATTTTAACATCAAATTTTAACTCCCATTATGACATCACAATGTCATTCTCATTAATAAACCACTTTAGTACTCCCATTATGACATCACAATGTCACTCTCATTATGATGTCACAATGTAAACCCCATTTTAACATCAAATTTTAACTCCCATTATGACATCACAATGTCATTCTCATTATTAAACCACTTTAGTACTCCCATTATGACATCACAATGTCACTCGCAATATGATGTCACAATGTCCTTCCCATTTTTTTTTACATAGGCACTCCCATTATGACATCACAATGTCATTCTCATTAATAAACCACTTTAATACTTGCTTTATGACATCACAATGTTACTCCCATTATGATGTCACACTGTAAACCCCATTTTAACATCAAATTTTAACTCCCATTATGACATCGCAATGTCATTCTCTTTAATAAACCACTTTAGTGCTCCCATTATGACATCACAATGTCACTCGCATTATGATGTCAAACTGTAAACCCCATTTTAACATCAAATCTTAACTCCCATTATGACATCACAATGTCATTCTCATTATTAAACATTTTTAGTACTCCAATTATGACATCACAATGTTACTCCCATTATGATGTCAAACTGTGAAATCCATTTTAACATCAAATCTTAACTCCCATTCTGACATCACAATGTCATTCTCATTATTAAACCACTTTAGATCTCCCATTATGACATCACAATGTCACTCGCATTATGATGTCACAATGTCCTTCCCATTTTTTGTTAAATAGGCACAACCATTATGACATCACAGTGTCATTCTCATTATTAGACCATTTTACAACTCCCATTATGATGTCACAATGTCCTACCCATTTTTTTCACATAAGCACTCCCATTATGACATCACAATGTCAATCTCATTAATAAACCACTTTAGTACTCCCATTATGACATCACAATGTCATTCTCATTATTAAACCACTTAAGTACTCAAATTATGACACCATAATGAAACTCTCATTATGATGTCACTTTGTAAACCCCATTTTAACATCAAATTTTAACTCCCATTATGACATCACAATGTCATTCTCATTATTAAACCACTTTAGTACTCCCATTATGACATCACAATGTCACTCGCATTATGATGTCACAATGTCCTTCCCATTTTTTTTTACATAGGCACTCCCATTATGACATCACAATGTCATTCTCATTAATAAACCACTTTAATTCTTGCTTTATGACATCACAATGTTACTCCAATTATGATGTCACACTGTAAACCTCATTTTAACATCAAATTTTAACTCCGATTATGACATCGCAATGTCATTCTCATTAATAAACCACTTTAGTACTCCCATTATGACATCACAATGTCACTCGCATTATGATGTCACACTGTAAACCCCATTTTAACATCAAATCTTAACTCCCATTATGACATCACAATGTCATTCTCATTATTAAACATTTTTAGTACTCCAATTATGACATCACAATGTTACTCCCATTATGATGTCAAACTGTGAAATCCATTTTAACATCAAATCTTAACTCCCATTATGACATCACAATGTCATTCTCATTATTAAACCACTTTAGTACTCCCATTATGACATCACAATGTCATTCTCATTATTAAACCACTTTAGTACTCAAATTATGATACCACAATGAAACTCTCATTATGATGTCACAATGTAAACCCCATTTTAACATCAAATTTTAACTGCCATTATGACATCACAATGTCATTGTCATTATTAAACCACTTTAGTACTCCCATTATGACATCACAATGTCACTCGCATTATGATGTCACAATGTCCTTCCCATTTTTTTTTACATAGGCACTCCCATTATGACATCACAATGTCATTCTCATTAATAAACCAGTTTAATACTTGCTTTAGGACATCACAATGTTACTCCTATTATGATGTCACACTGTAAACCCCATTTTAACATCAAATTTTAACTCCCATTATGACATCGCAATGTCATTCTCAATAAAATAATAAACCATGTTAGTACTCCTATTATGACATCACAATGTCACTCGCATTATGATGTCACACTGTAAACCCCATTTTAACTTCAAATCTTAACTCCCATTATGACATCACAATGTCACTCGCATTATGATGTCACACTATAAACCCCATTTTAACATCAAATCTTATTTTCCATTATGACATCACAATGTCATTCTCATTATTAAACCACATTATTTCTCCCTCTATGACATCACAATGTCACTCGCATTATGATGTCACAATGTCCTTCCAATTTTTTGTTACATCGGCACTCCCATTATGACATCACAATGTCATTCTCATTAATAAACCACTTTAGTACTCCCATTATGACATCACAATGTCACTCGCATTATGATGTCACACTGTAAACCCCATTTTAACATCAAATCTTAACTCCCATTATGACATCACAATGTAATTCTCATTATTAAACATTTTTAGTACTCCAATTATGACATCACAATGTTTCTCCCATTATGATGTAAAACTGTGAAATCCATTTTAACATCAAATCTTAACTCCCATTATGACATCACAATGTCATTCTCATTATTAAACCACTTTAGTACTCCCATTATGACATCACAATGTCTCTTGCATTATGATGTCACAATGTCCTTCCCATTTTTTGTTAAATAGGCACACCCATTATGACATCACAATGTCATTCTCATTATTAGACCATTTTACTACTCCCATTATGATGTCACAATGTCCTTCCCATTTTTTTTTACATAGGCACTCCCATTATGACATCACAATGTCATTCTCATTAATAAACCAGTTTAATACTTGCTTTAGGACATCACAATGTTACTCCCATTATGATGTCACACTGTAAACCCCATTTTAACATCAAATTTTAACTCCCATTATGACATCGCAATGTCATTCTCAATAATAAACCATGTTAGTACTCCCATTATGACATCACAATGTCACTCGCATTATGATGTCACACTGTAAACCCCATTTTAACATCAAATCTTAACTCCCATTATGACATCACAATGTCACTCGCATTATGATGTCACACTATAAACCCCATTTTAACATCAAATCTTATTTTCCATTATGACATCACAATGTCATTCTCATTATTAAACCACATTATTTCTCCCTCTATGACATCACAATGTCACTCGCATTATGATGTCACAATGTCCTTCCAATTTTTTGTTACATCGGCACTCCCATTATGACATCACAATGTCATTCTCATTAATAAACCACCTTAGTACTTCCACTATTTCATCACAATGTTACTCCCATTATGATGTCACACTGTAAACCCCATTTTAACATCAAATTTTAACTCCCATTATGACATCACAATGTCATTCTCATTATTAAACTACTTTAGTACTCCCATTATGACATCACAAGGTCATTCTCATTATTAAACCACTTTAGTACTCCAATTATGACATCACAATGTCACTCACATTATGATGTCACAATGTAAACCCCATTTTTACATCAAATTTTAACTCCCATTATGACATCACAATGTCATTCTCATTATTAAACCACTTTATTACTCCCATTATGACATCACAATGTCACACGTATTATGATGTCACAATCTTCTTCCCATTTTTTTTTACATAGGCACTCCCATTATGATATCACAATGTCATTCTCATTAATAAACCACTTTAGTACTTGCATTATGACATCACAATGTTACTCCCATTATGATGTCACACTGTAAACCTAATTTTAACATCAAATTTGAACTCCTATTATGACATCACAATGTCATTTGCTTTATTAAACCACTTTAGTACTCCCATTATGACAACACAATGTCACTTGCATTATGATGTCACAATGTAAACCCCATTTTAACATCAAATATTAACTCCCATTATGAAATCACAATGTGATTCTCATTATTAAACCAATTTAATACTCCCATTATGACATCACAATGTCACTTGCATTATGATGTCACAATATCCTTCCCAATTTTGTCACATAGGCACTCCCATTATGACATCACAATGTCACTCGCATTATGATGTCACACTGTAAACCCCATTTTAACATCAAATCTTAACTCCCATTATGAAGTCACAATGTCATTGTCATTATTAAACCCCTTTAGTACTCCCATTGTGACATGACAATGTCACTTGCATTATGATGTCACAATGTCCATCCCATTTTTTTTACATAGGCACTCCCATTATGACATCACAATGTCATTCTCAATAATAAACCACTTTAATACTTGCTTTATGACATCACAATGTTACTCCCATTATGATGTCACACTGTAAACCCCATTTTAACATCAAATTTTAACTCCCATTATGACATCGCAATGTCATTCTCATTAATAAACCACTTTAGTACTCCCATTATGACATCACAATGTCATTCTCATTATTAAACCACTTTAGTACTAAAATTATGACACCACAATGAAACTCTCATTATGATGTCACTCTGTAAACCCCATTTTAACATCAAATTTTAACTCCCATTATGACATCACAATGTCATTCTCATTAATAAACCACTTTGGTACTCCCATTATGACATCACAATGTCACTCTCATTATAATGTCACAATGTAAACCCCATTTTAACATCAAATTTTAACTCCCATTATGACATCACAATGTCATTCTCATTATTAAACCACTTTAGTACTCCCATTATGACATCACAATGTCACTCGCATTATGATGTCACAATGTCCTTCCCATTTTTTTTTACATAGGCACTCCCATTATGACATCACAATGTCATTCTCATTAATAAACCACTTTAATACTTGCTTTATGACATCACAATGTTACTCCCATTATGATGTCACACTGTAAACCCTATTTTAACATCAAATTTTAACTCCCATTATGACATCGCAATGTCATTCTCTTTAATAAACCACTTTAGTACTCCCATTATGACATCACAATGTCACTCGCATTATGATGTCAAACTGTAAACCCCATTTTAACATCAAATATTAACTCCCATTATGACATCACAATGTCATTCTCATTATTAAACATTTTTAGTACTCCAATTATGACATCACAATGTTACTCCCATTATGATGTCAAACTGTGAAATCCATTTTAACATCAAATCTTAACTCCCATTATGACATCACAATGTCATTCTCATTATTAAACCACTTTAGATCTCCCATTATGACATCACAATGTCACTCGCATTATGATGTCACAATGTCCTTCCCATTTTTTGTTAAATAGGCACACCCATTATGACATCACAGTGTCATTCTCATTATTAGACCAATTTACAACTCCCATTATGATGTCACAATGTCCTACCCATTTTTTTCACATAAGCACTCCCATTATGACATCACAATGTCTATCTCATTAATAAACCACTTTAGTACTCCCATTATGACATCACAATGTCGTTCTCATTATTAAACCACTTTAGTACTCAAATTATGACACCATAATGAAACTCTCATTATGATGTCACTTTGTAAACCCCATTTTAACATCAAATTTTAACTCCCATTATGACATCACAATGTCAATCTCATTATTAAACCACTTTAGTACTCCCATTATGACATCACAATGTCACTCGCATTATGATGTCACAATGTCCTTTCCTTTTTTTTTTTACATAGGCACTCCCATTATGACATCACAATGTCATTCTCATTAATAAACCACTTTAATTCTTGCTTTATGACATCACAATGTTACTCCAATTATGATGTCACACTGTAAACCCCATTTTAACATCAAATTTTAACTCCGATTATGACATCGCAATGTCATTCTCATTAATAAACCTCTTTAGTACTCCCATTATGACATCACAATGTCAGTCGCATTATGATGTCACACTGTAAACCCCATTTTAACATCAAATCTTAACTCCCATTATGACATCACAATGTCATTCTCATTATTAAACATTTTTAGTACTCCAATTATGACATCACAATGTTACTCCCATTATGATGTCAAACTGTGAAATCCATTTTAATATCAAATCTTAACTCCCATTATGACATCACAATGTCATTCTCATTATTAAACCACTTTACTACTCCCATCATGACATCACAATGTCACTCGCAATATGATGTCACAATGTCCTTCCCATTTTTTGTTAAATAGGCACACCCATTATGACATCACAATGTCATTCTCATTATTAGACCATTTTACTACTCCCATTATGATGTCACAATGTCCTACCCATTTTTTTCACATAAGCACTCCCATTATGACATCACAGTGTCATTCTCATTAATAAACCACTTTAGTACTCCCATTATGACATCACAATGTCATTCTCATTATTAAACCACTTTAGTACTCAAATTATGATACCACAATGAAACTCTCATTATGATGTCACAATGTAAACACCATTTTTACATCAAATTTTAACTCCCATTATGACATCACAATGTCATTGTCATTATTAAACCACTTTAGTACTCCCATTATGACATCACAATGTCACTCGCATTATGATTTCACAATGTCCTTCCCATTTTTTTTTACATAGGCACTCCCATTATGACATCACAATGTCATTCTCATTAATAAACCAGTTTAATACTTGCTTTAGGACATCACAATGTTACTCCCATTATGATGTCACACTGTAAACCCCATTTTAACATCAAATTTTAACTCCCATTATGACATCGCAATGTCATTCTCAATAATAAACCATGTTAGTACTCCCATTATGACATCACAATGTCACTCGCATTATGATGTCACACTGTAAACCCCATTTTAACATCAAAACTTAACTCCCATTATGACATCACAATGTCACTCGCATTATGATGTCACACTATAAACCCCATTTTAACATCAAATCTTATTTTCCATTATGACATCACAATGTCATTCTCATTATTAAAACACATTATTTCTCCCTCTATGACATCACAATGTCACTCGCATTATGATGTCACAATGTCCTTCCAATTTTTTGTTACATCGGCACTCCCATTATGACATCACAATGTCATTCTCATTAATAAACCACCTTAGTACTTCCACTATTTCATCACAATGTTACTCCCATTATGATGTCACACTGTAAACCCCATTTTAACATCAAATTTTAACTCCCATTATGACATCACAATGTCATTCTCATTATTAAACTACTTTAGTACTCCCATTATGACATCACAAGGTCATTCTCATTATTAAACCACTTTAGTACTCCAATTATGACATCACAATGTCACTCACATTATGATGTCACAATGTAAACCACATTTTTACATCAAATTTTAACTCCCATTATGACATCACAATGTCATTCTCATTATTAAACCACTTTATTACTCCCATTATGACATCACAATGTCACACGTATTATGATGTCACAATCTTCTTCCCATTTTTTTTTACATAGGCACTCCCATTATGATATCACAATGTCATTCTCATTAATAAACCACTTTAGTACTTGCATTATGACATCACAATGTTACTCCCATTATGATGTCACACTGTAAACCTAATTTTAACATCAAATTTGAACTCCTATTATGACATCACAATGTCATTTGCTTTATTAAACCACTTTAGTACTCCCATTATGACAACACAATGTCACTTGCATTATGATGTCACAATGTAAACCCCATTTTAACATCAAATATTAACTCCCATTATGAAATCACAATGTGATTCTCATTATTAAACCAATTTAATACTCCCATTATGACATCACAATGTCACTTGCATTATGATGTCACAATATCCTTCCCAATTTTGTCACATAGGCACTCCCATTATGACATCACAATGTCACTCGCATTATGATGTCACACTGTAAACCCCATTTTAACATCAAATCTTAACTCCCATTATGAAGTCACAATGTCATTGTCATTATTAAACCCCTTTAGTACTCCCATTGTGACATGACAATGTCACTTGCATTATGATGTCACAATGTCCATCCCATTTTTTTTACATAGTCACTCCCATTATGACATCACAATGTCATTCTCAATAATAAACCACTTTAATACTTGCTTTATGACATCACAATGTTACTCCCATTATGATGTCACACTGTAAACCCCATTTTAACATCAAATTTTAACTCCGATTATGACATCGCAATGTCATTCTCATTAATAAACCACTTTAGTACTCCCATTATGACATCACAATGTCATTCTCATTATTAAACCACTTTAGTACTAAAATTATGACACCACAATGAAACTCTCATTATGATGTCACTCTGTAAACCCCATTTTAACATCAAATTTTAACTCCCATTATGACATCACAATGTCATTCTCATTAATAAACCACTTTAGTACTCCCATTATGACATCACAATGTCACTCTCATTATGATGTCACAATGTAAACCCCATTTTAACATCAAATTTTAACTCCCATTATGACATCACAATGTCATTCTCATTATTAAACCACTTTAGTACTCCCATTATGACATCACAATGTCACTCGCATTATGATGTCACAATGTCCTTCCCATTTTTTTTTACATAGGCACTCCCATTATGACATCACAATGTCATTCTCATTAATAAACCACTTTAATACTTGCTTTATGACATCACAATGTTACTCCCATTATGATGTCACACTGTAAACCCTATTTTAACATCAAATTTTAACTCCCATTATGACATCGCAATGTCATTCTCTTTAATAAACCACTTTAGAACTCCCATTATGACATCACAATGTCACTCGCATTATGATGTCAAACTGTAAACCCCATTTTAACATCAAATATTAACTCCCATTATGACATCACACTGTCATTCTCATTATTAAACATTTTTAGTACTCCAATTATGACATCACAATGTTACTCCCATTATGATGTCAAACTGTGAAATCCATTTTAACATCAAATCTTAACTCCCATTATGACATCACAATGTCATTCTCATTATTAAACCACTTTAGATCTCCCATTATGACATCACAATGTCACTCGCATTATGATGTCACAATGTCCTTCCCATTTTTTGTTAAATAGGCACACCCATTATGACATCACAGTGTCATTCTCATTATTAGACCATTTTACAACTCCCATTATGATGTCACAATGTCCTACCCATTTTTTTCACATAAGCACTCCCATTATGACATCACAATGTCTATCTCATTAATAAACCACTTTAGTACTCCCATTATGACATCACAATGTCGTTCTCATTATTAAACCACTTTAGTACTCAAATTATGACACCATAATGAAACTCTCATTATGATGTCACTTTGTAAACCCCATTTTAACATCAAATTTTAACTCCCATTATGACATCACAATGTCAATCTCATTATTAAACCACTTTAGTACTCCCATTATGACATCACAATGTCACTCGCATTATGATGTCACAATGTCCTTTCCTTTTTTTTTTTACATAGGCTCTCCCATTATGACATCACAATGTCATTCTCATTAATAAACCACTTTAATTCTTGCTTTATGACATCACAATGTTACTCCAATTATGATGTCACACTGTAAACCCCATTTTAACATCAAATTTTAACTCCGATTATGACATCGCAATGTCATTCTCATTAATAAACCTCTTTAGTACTCCCATTATGACATCACAATGTCAGTCGCATTATGATGTCACACTGTAAACCCCATTTTAACATCAAATCTTAACTCCCATTATGACATCACAATGTCATTCTCATTATTAAACATTTTTAGTACTCCAATTATGACATCACAATGTTACTCCCATTATGATGTCAAACTGTGAAATCCATTTTAATATCAAATCTTAACTCCCATTATGACATCACAATGTCATTCTCATTATTAAACCACTTTAGTACTCCCATCATGACATCACAATGTCACTCGCAATATGATGTCACAATGTCCTTCCCATTTTTTGTTAAATAGGCACACCCATTATGACATCACAATGTCATTCTCATTATTAGACAATTTTACTACTCCCATTATGATGTCACAATGTCGTACCCATTTTTTTCACATAAGCACTCCCATTATGACATCACAGTGTCATTCTCATTAATAAACCACTTTAGTACTCCCATTATGACATCACAATGTCATTCTCATTATTAAACCACTTTAGTACTCAAATTATGATACCACAATGAAACTCTCATTATGATGTCACAATGTAAACACCATTTTTACATCAAATTTTAACTCCCATTATGACATCACAATGTCATTGTCATTATTAAACCACTTTAGTACTCCCATTATGACATCACAATGTCACTCACATTATGATGTCACAATGTCCTTCCCATTTTTTTTTACATAGGCACTCCCATTATGACATCACAATGTCATTCTCATTAATAAACCAGTTTAATACTTGCTTTAGGACATCACAATGTTACTCCCATTATGATGTCACACTGTAAACCCCATTTTAACATCAAATTTTAACTCCCATTATGACATCGCAATGTCATTCTCAATAATAAACCATGTTAGTACTCCCATTATGACATCACAATGTCACTCGCATTATGATGTCACACTGTAAACCCCATTTTAACATCAAAACTTAACTCCCATTATGACATCACAATGTCACTCGCATTATGATGTCACACTATAAACCCCATTTTAACATCAAATCTTATTTTCCATTATGACATCACAATGTCATTCTCATTATTAAACCACATTATTTCTCCCTCTATGACATCACAATGTCACTCGCATTATGATGTCACAATGTCCTTCCAATTTTTTGTTACATCGGCACTCCCATTATGACATCACAATGTCATTCTCATTAATAAACCACCTTAGTACTTCCACTATTTCATCACAATGTTACTCCCATTATGATGTCACACTGTAAACCCCATTTTAACATCAAATTTTAACTCCCATTATGACATCACAATGTCATTCTCATTATTAAACTACTTTAGTACTCCCATTATGACATCACAAGGTCATTCTCATTATTAAACCACTTTAGTACTCCAATTATGACATCACAATGTCACTCACATTATGATGTCACAATGTAAACCCCATTTTTACATCAAATTTTAACTCCCATTATGACATCACAATGTCATTCTCATTATTAAACCACTTTATTACTCCCATTATGACATCACAATGTCACACGTATTATGATGTCACAATCTTCTTCCCATTTTTTTTTACATAGGCACTCCCATTATGATATCACAATGTCATTCTCATTAATAAACCACTTTAGTACTTGCATTATGACATCACAATGTTACTCCCATTATGATGTCACACTGTAAACCTAATTTTAACATCAAATTTGAACTCCTATTATGACATCACAATGTCATTCGCTTTATTAAACCACTTTAGTACTCCCATTATGACAACACAATGTCACTTGCATTATGATGTCACAATGTAAACCCCATTTTAACATCAAATATTTACTCCCATTATGAAATCACAATGTGATTCTCATTATTAAACCAATTTAATACTCCCAATATGACATCACAATGTCACTTGCATTATGATGTCACAATATCCTTCCCAATTTTGTCACATAGGCACTCCCATTATGACATCACAATGTCAATCGCATTATGATGTCACACTGTAAACCCCATTTTAACATCAAATCTTAACTCCCATTATGAAGTCACAATGTCATTGTCATTATTAAACCCCTTTAGTACTCCCATTGTGACATGACAATGTCACTTGCATTATGATGTCACAATGTCCATCCCATTTTTTTTACATAGGCACTCCCATTATGACATCACAATGTCATTCTCAATAATAAACCACTTTAATACTTGCTTTATGACATCACAATGTTACTCCCATTATGATGTCACACTGTAAACCCCATTTTAACATCAAATTTTAACTCCCATTATGACATCGCAACGTCATTCTCATTAATAAACCACTTTAGTACTCCCATTATGACATCACAATGTCATTCTCATTATTAAACCACTTTAGTACTAAAATTATGACACCACAATGAAACTCTCATTATGATGTCACTCTGTAAACCCCATTTTAACATCAAATTTTAACTCCCATTATGACATCACAATGTCATTCTCATTAATAAACCACTTTAGTACTCCCATTATGACATCACAATGTCACTCTCATTATGATGTCACAATGTAAACCCCATTTTAACATCAAATTTTAACTCCCATTATGACATCACAATGTCATTCTCATTATTAAACCACTTTAGATCTCCCATTATGACATCACAATGTCACTCGCATTATGATGTCACAATGTCCTTCCCATTTTTTGTTAAATAGGCACACCCATTATGACATCACAGTGTCATTCTCATTATTAGACCATTTTACAACTCCCATTATGATGTCACAATGTCCTACCCATTTTTTTCACATAAGCACTCCCATTATGACATCACAATGTCTATCTCATTAATAAACCACTTTAGTACTCCCATTATGACATCACAATGTCGTTCTCATTATTAAACCACTTTAGTACTCAAATTATGACACCATAATGAAACTCTCATTATGATGTCACTTTGTAAACCCCATTTTAACATCAAATTTTAACTCCCATTATGACATCACAATGTCAATCTCATTATTAAACCACTTTAGTACTCCCATTATGACATCACAATGTCACTCGCATTATGATGTCACAATGTCCTTTCCTTTTTTTTTTTACATAGGCTCTCCCATTATGACATCACAATGTCATTCTCATTAATAAACCACTTTAATTCTTGCTTTATGACATCACAATGTTACTCCAATTATGATGTCACACTGTAAACCCCATTTTAACATCAAATTTTAACTCCGATTATGACATCGCAATGTCATTCTCATTAATAAACCTCTTTAGTACTCCCATTATGACATCACAATGTCAGTCGCATTATGATGTCACACTGTAAACCCCATTTTAACATCAAATCTTAACTCCCATTATGACATCACAATGTCATTCTCATTATTAAACATTTTTAGTACTCCAATTATGACATCACAATGTTACTCCCATTATGATGTCAAACTGTGAAATCCATTTTAATATCAAATCTTAACTCCCATTATGACATCACAATGTCATTCTCATTATTAAACCACTTTAGTACTCCCATCATGACATCACAATGTCACTCGCAATATGATGTCACAATGTCCTTCCCATTTTTTGTTAAATAGGCACACCCATTATGACATCACAATGTCATTCTCATTATTAGACCATTTTACTACTCCCATTATGATGTCACAATGTCGTACCCATTTTTTTCACATAAGCACTCCCATTATGACATCACAGTGTCATTCTCATTAATAAACCACTTTAGTACTCCCATTATGACATCACAATGTCATTCTCATTATTAAACCACTTTAGTACTCAAATTATGATACCACAATGAAACTCTCATTATGATGTCACAATGTAAACACCATTTTTACATCAAATTTTAACTCCCATTATGACATCACAATGTCATTGTCATTATTAAACCACTTTAGTACTCCCATTATGACATCACAATGTCACTCGCATTATGATGTCACAATGTCCTTCCCATTTTTTTTTACATAGGCACTCCCATTATGACATCACAATGTCATTCTCATTAATAAACCAGTTTAATACTTGCTTTAGGACATCACAATGTTACTCCCATTATGATGTCACACTGTAAACCCCATTTTAACATCAAATTTTAACTCCCATTATGACATCGCAATGTCATTCTCAATAATAAACCATGTTAGTACTCCCATTATGACATCACAATGTCACTCGCATTATGATGTCACACTGTAAACCCCATTTTAACATCAAAACTTAACTCCCATTATGACATCACAATGTCACTCGCATTATGATGTCACACTATAAACCCCATTTTAACATCAAATCTTATTTTCCATTATGACATCACAATGTCATTCTCATTATTAAACCACATTATTTCTCCCTCTATGACATCACAATGTCACTCGCATTATGATGTCACAATGTCCTTCCAATTTTTTGTTACATCGGCACTCCCATTATGACATCACAATGTCATTCTCATTAATAAACCACCTTAGTACTTCCACTATTTCATCACAATGTTACTCCCATTATGATGTCACACTGTAAACCCCATTTTAACATCAAATTTTAACTCCCATTATGACATCACAATGTCATTCTCATTATTAAACTACTTTAGTACTCCCATTATGACATCACAAGGTCATTCTCATTATTAAACCACTTTAGTACTCCAATTATGACATCACAATGTCACTCACATTATGATGTCACAATGTAAACCCCATTTTTACATCAAATTTTAACTCCCATTATGACATCACAATGTCATTCTCATTATTAAACCACTTTATTACTCCCATTATGACATCACAATGTCACACGTATTATGATGTCACAATCTTCTTCCCATTTTTTTTTACATAGGCACTCCCATTATGATATCACAATGTCATTCTCATTAATAAACCACTTTAGTACTTGCATTATGACATCACAATGTTACTCCCATTATGATGTCACACTGTAAACCTAATTTTAACATCAAATTTGAACTCCTATTATGACATCACAATGTCATTCGCTTTATTAAACCACTTTAGTACTCCCATTATGACAACACAATGTCACTTGCATTATGATGTCACAATGTAAACCCCATTTTAACATCAAATATTTACTCCCATTATGAAATCACAATGTGATTCTCATTATTAAACCAATTTAATACTCCCAATATGACATCACAATGTCACTTGCATTATGATGTCACAATATCCTTCCCAATTTTGTCACATAGGCACTCCCATTATGACATCACAATGTCAATCGCATTATGATGTCACACTGTAAACCCCATTTTAACATCAAATCTTAACTCCCATTATGAAGTCACAATGTCATTGTCATTATTAAACCCCTTTAGTACTCCCATTGTGACATGACAATGTCACTTGCATTATGATGTCACAATGTCCATCCCATTTTTTTTACATAGGCACTCCCATTATGACATCACAATGTCATTCTCAATAATAAACCACTTTAATACTTGCTTTATGACATCACAATGTTACTCCCATTATGATGTCACACTGTAAACCCCATTTTAACATCAAATTTTAACTCCCATTATGACATCGCAACGTCATTCTCATTAATAAACCACTTTAGTACTCCCATTATGACATCACAATGTCATTCTCATTATTAAACCACTTTAGTACTAAAATTATGACACCACAATGAAACTCTCATTATGATGTCACTCTGTAAACCCCATTTTAACATCAAATTTTAACTCCCATTATGACATCACAATGTCATTCTCATTAATAAACCACTTTAGTACTCCCATTATGACATCACAATGTCACTCTCATTATGATGTCACAATGTAAACCCCATTTTAACATCAAATTTTAACTCCCATTATGACATCACAATGTCATTCTCATTATTAAACTACTTTAGTACTCCCATTATGACATCACAAGGTCATTCTCATTATTAAACCACTTTAGTACTCCAATTATGACATCACAATGTCACTCACATTATGATGTCACAATGTAAACCCCATTTTTACATCAAATTTTAACTCCCATTATGACATCACAATGTCATTCTCATTATTAAACCACTTTATTACTCCCATTATGACATCACAATGTCACACGTATTATGATGTCACAATCTTCTTCCCATTTTTTTTTACATAGGCACTCCCATTATGATATCACAATGTCATTCTCATTAATAAACCACTTTAGTACTTGCATTATGACATCACAATGTTACTCCCATTATGATGTCACACTGTAAACCTAATTTTAACATCAAATTTGAACTCCTATTATGACATCACAATGTCATTCGCTTTATTAAACCACTTTAGTACTCCCATTATGACAACACAATGTCACTTGCATTATGATGTCACAATGTAAACCCCATTTTAACATCAAATATTTACTCCCATTATGAAATCACAATGTGATTCTCATTATTAAACCAAATTAATACTCCCAATATGACATCACAATGTCACTTGCATTATGATGTCACAATATCCTTCCCAATTTTGTCACATAGGCACTCCCATTATGACATCACAATGTCAATCGCATTATGATGTCACACTGTAAACCCCATTTTAACATCAAATCTTAACTCCCATTATGAAGTCACAATGTCATTGTCATTATTAAACCCCTTTAGTACTCCCATTGTGACATGACAATGTCACTTGCATTATGATGTCACAATGTCCATCCCATTTTTTTTACATAGGCACTCCCATTATGACATCACAATGTCATTCTCAATAATAAACCACTTTAATACTTGCTTTATGACATCACAATGTTACTCCCATTATGATGTCACACTGTAAACCCCATTTTAACATCAAATTTTAACTCCCATTATGACATCGCAACGTCATTCTCATTAATAAACCACTTTAGTACTCCCATTATGACATCACAATGTCATTCTCATTATTAAACCACTTTAGTACTAAAATTATGACACCACAATGAAACTCTCATTATGATGTCACTCTGTAAACCCCATTTTAACATCAAATTTTAACTCCCATTATGACATCACAATGTCATTCTCATTAATAAACCACTTTAGTACTCCCATTATGACATCACAATGTCACTCTCATTATGATGTCACAATGTAAACCCCATTTTAACATCAAATTTTAACTCCCATTATGACATCACAATGTCATTCTCATTATTAAACCACTTTAGATCTCCCATTATGACATCACAATGTCACTCGCATTATGATGTCACAATGTCCTTCCCATTTTTTGTTAAATAGGCACACCCATTATGACATCACAGTGTCATTCTCATTATTAGACCATTTTACAACTCCCATTATGATGTCACAATGTCCTACCCATTTTTTTCACATAAGCACTCCCATTATGACATCACAATGTCTATCTCATTAATAAACCACTTTAGTACTCCCATTATGACATCACAATGTCGTTCTCATTATTAAACCACTTTAGTACTCAAATTATGACACCATAATGAAACTCTCATTATGATGTCACTTTGTAAACCCCATTTTAACATCAAATTTTAACTCCCATTATGACATCACAATGTCAATCTCATTATTAAACCACTTTAGTACTCCCATTATGACATCACAATGTCACTCGCATTATGATGTCACAATGTCCTTTCCTTTTTTTTTTTACATAGGCTCTCCCATTATGACATCACAATGTCATTCTCATTAATAAACCACTTTAATTCTTGCTTTATGACATCACAATGTTACTCCAATTATGATGTCACACTGTAAACCCCATTTTAACATCAAATTTTAACTCCGATTATGACATCGCAATGTCATTCTCATTAATAAACCTCTTTAGTACTCCCATTATGACATCACAATGTCAGTCGCATTATGATGTCACACTGTAAACCCCATTTTAACATCAAATCTTAACTCCCATTATGACATCACAATGTCATTCTCATTATTAAACATTTTTAGTACTCCAATTATGACATCACAATGTTACTCCCATTATGATGTCAAACTGTGAAATCCATTTTAATATCAAATCTTAACTCCCATTATGACATCACAATGTCATTCTCATTATTAAACCACTTTAGTACTCCCATCATGACATCACAATGTCACTCGCAATATGATGTCACAATGTCCTTCCCATTTTTTGTTAAATAGGCACACCCATTATGACATCACAATGTCATTCTCATTATTAGACCATTTTACTACTCCCATTATGAAGTCACAATGTCGTACCCATTTTTTTCACATAAGCACTCCCATTATGACATCACAGTGTCATTCTCATTAATAAACCACTTTAGTACTCCCATTATGACATCACAATGTCATTCTCATTATTAAACCACTTTAGTACTCAAATTATGATACCACATTGAAACTCTCATTATGATGTCACAATGTAAACACCATTTTTACATCAAATTTTAACTCCCATTATGACATCACAATGTCATTGTCATTATTAAACCACTTTAGTACTCCCATTATGACATCACAATGTCACTCGCATTATGATGTCACAATGTCCTTCCCATTTTTTTTTACATAGGCACTCCCATTATGACATCACAATGTCATTCTCATTAATAAACCAGTTTAATACTTGCTTTAGGACATCACAATGTTACTCCCATTATGATGTCACACTGTAAACCCCATTTTAACATCAAATTTTAACTCCCATTATGACATCGCAATGTCATTCTCAATAATAAACCATGTTAGTACTCCCATTATGACATCACAATGTCACTCGCATTATGATGTCACACTGTAAACCCCATTTTAACATCAAAACTTAACTCCCATTATGACATCACAATGTCACTCGCATTATGATGTCACACTATAAACCCCATTTTAACATCAAATCTTATTTTCCATTATGACATCACAATGTCATTCTCATTATTAAACCACATTATTTCTCCCTCTATGACATCACAATGTCACTCGCATTATGATGTCACAATGTCCTTCCAATTTTTTGTTACATCGGCACTCCCATTATGACATCACAATGTCATTCTCATTAATAAACCACCTTAGTACTTCCACTATTTCATCACAATGTTACTCCCATTATGATGTCACACTGTAAACCCCATTTTAACATCAAATTTTAACTCCCATTATGACATCACAATGTCATTCTCATTATTAAACTACTTTAGTACTCCCATTATGACATCACAAGGTCATTCTCATTATTAAACCACTTTAGTACTCCAATTATGACATCACAATGTCACTCACATTATGATGTCACAATGTAAACCCCATTTTTACATCAAATTTTAACTCCCATTATGACATCACAATGTCATTCTCATTATTAAACCACTTTATTACTCCCATTATGACATCACAATGTCACACGTATTATGATGTCACAATCTTCTTCCCATTTTTTTTTACATAGGCACTCCCATTATGATATCACAATGTCATTCTCATTAATAAACCACTTTAGTACTTGCATTATGACATCACAATGTTACTCCCATTATGATGTCACACTGTAAACCTAATTTTAACATCAAATTTGAACTCCTATTATGACATCACAATGTCATTCGCTTTATTAAACCACTTTAGTACTCCCATTATGACAGCACAATGTCACTTGCATTATGATGTCACAATGTAAACCCCATTTTAACATCAAATATTTACTCCCATTATGAAATCACAATGTGATTCTCATTATTAAACCAATTTAATACTCCCAATATGACATCACAATGTCACTTGCATTATGATGTCACAATATCCTTCCCAATTTTGTCACATAGGCACTCCCATTATGACATCACAATGTCAATCGCATTATGATGTCACACTGTAAACCCCATTTTAACATCAAATCTTAACTCCCATTATGAAGTCACAATGTCATTGTCATTATTAAACCCCTTTAGTACTCCCATTGTGACATGACAATGTCACTTGCATTATGATGTCACAATGTCCATCCCATTTTTTTTACATAGGCACTCCCATTATGACATCACAATGTCATTCTCAATAATAAACCACTTTAATACTTGCTTTATGACATCACAATGTTACTCCCATTATGATGTCACACTGTAAACCCCATTTTAACATCAAATTTTAACTCCCATTATGACATCGCAACGTCATTCTCATTAATAAACCACTTTAGTACTCCCATTATGACATCACAATGTCATTCTCATTATTAAACCACTTTAGTACTAAAATTATGACACCACAATGAAACTCTCATTATGATGTCACTCTGTAAACCCCATTTTAACATCAAATTTTAACTCCCATTATGACATCACAATGTCATTCTCATTAATAAACCACTTTAGTACTCCCATTATGACATCACAATGTCACTCTCATTATGATGTCACAATGTAAACCCCATTTTAACATCAAATTTTAACTACCATTATGACATCACAATGTCATTCTCATTATTAAACCACTTTAGTACTCCCATTATGACATCACAATGTCACTCGCATTATGATGTCACAATGTCCTTCCCATTTTTTTTTACATAGGCACTCCCATTATGACATCACAATGTCATTCTCATTAATAAACCACTTTAATACTTGCTTTATGACATCACAATGTTACTCCCATTATGATGTCACACTGTAAACCCTATTTTAACATCAAATTTTAACTCCCATTATGACATCGCAATGTCATTCTCAATAATAAACCATGTTAGTACTCCCATTATGACATCACAATGTCACTTGCATTATGATGTCACACTGTAAACCCCATTTTAACATCAAATATTAACTCCCATTATGACATCACAATGTCATTCTCATTATTAAACATTTTTAGTACTCCAATTATGACATCACAATGTTACTCCCATTATGATGTCAAACTGTGAAATCCATTTTAACATCAAATCTTAACTCCCATTATGACATCACAATGTCATTCTCATTATTAAACCACTTTAGATCTCCCATTATGACATCACAATGTCACTCGCATTATGATGTCACAATGTCCTACCCAATTTTTGTTAAATAGGCACACCCATTATGACATCACAGTGTCATTCTCATTATTAGACCATTTTACAACTCCCATTATGATGTCACAATGTCCTACCCATTTTTTTCACATAAGCACTCCCATTATGACATCACAATGTCTATCTCATTAATAAACCACTTTAGTACTCCCATTATGACATCACAATGTCGTTCTCATTATTAAACCACTTTAGTACTCAAATTATGACACCATAATGAAACTCTCATTATGATGTCACTTTGTAAACCCCATTTTAACATCAAATTTTAACTCCCATTATGACATCACAATGTCAATCTCATTATTAAACCACTTTAGTACTCCCATTATGACATCACAATGTCACTCGCATTATGATGTCACAATGTCCTTTCCTTTTTTTTTTTACATAGGCACTCCCATTATGACATCACAATGTCATTCTCATTAATAAACCACTTTAATTCTTGCTTTATGACATCACAATGTTACTCCAATTATGATGTCACACTGTAAACCCCATTTTAACATCAAATTTTAACTCCGATTATGACATCGCAATGTCATTCTCATTAATAAACCTCTTTAGTACTCCCATTATGACATCACAATGTCAGTCGCATTATGATGTCACACTGTAAACCCCATTTTAACATCAAATCTTAACTCCCATTATGACATCACAATGTCATTCTCATTATTAAACATTTTTAGTACTCCAATTATGACATCACAATGTTACTCCCATTATGATGTCAAACTGTGAAATCCATTTTAATATCAAATCTTAACTCCCATTATGACATCACAATGTCATTCTCATTATTAAACCACTTTAGTACTCCCATTATGACATCACAATGTCACTCGCATTATGATGTCACAATGTCCTTCCCATTTTTTGTTAAATAGGCACACCCATTATGACATCACAATGTCATTCTCATTATTAGACCATTTTACTACTCCCATTATGATGTCACAATGTCCTACCCATTTTTTTCACATAAGCACTCCCATTATGACATCACAGTGTCATTCTCATTAATAAACCACTTTAGTACTCCCATTATGACATCACAATGTCATTCTCATTATTAAACCACTTTAGTACTCAAATTATGATACCACAATGAAACTCTCATTATGATGTCACAATGTAAACCCCATTTTTACATCAAATTTTAACTCCCATTATGACATCACAATGTCATTGTCATTATTAAACCACTTTAGTACTCCCATTATGACATCACAATGTCATTCGCATTATGATGTCACAATGTCCTTCCCATTTTTTTTTACATAGGCACTCCCATTATGACATCACAATGTCATTCTCATTAATAAACCAGTTTAATACTTGCTTTAGGACATCACAATGTTACTCCCATTATGATGTCACACTGTAAACCCCATTTTAACATCAAATTTTAACTCCCATTATGACATCGCAATGTCATTCTCAATAATAAACCATGTTAGTACTCCCATTATGACATCACAATGTCACTCGCATTATGATGTCACACTGTAAACCCCATTTTAACATCAAAACTTAACTCCCATTATGACATCACAATGTCACTCGCATTATGATGTCACACTATAAATCCCATTTTAACATCAAATCTTATTTTCCATTATGACATCACAATGTCATTCTCATTATTAAACCACATTATTTCTCCCTCTATGACATCACAATGTCACTCGCATTATGATGTCACAATGTCCTTCCAATTTTTTGTTACATCGGCACTCCCATTATGACATCACAATGTCATTCTCATTAATAAACCACCTTAGTACTTCCACTATGACATCACAATGTTACTCCCATTATGATGTCACACTGTAAACCCCATTTTAACATCAAATTTTACCTCCCATTATGACATCACAATGTCATTCGCATTATTAAACCACTTTAGTACTCCCATTATGACAACACAATGTCACTTGCATTATGATGTCACAATGTAAACCCCATTTTAACATCAAATATTAACTCCCATTATGAAATCACAATGTGATTCTCATTATTAAACCAATTTAATACTCCCATTATGACACCACAATGTCACTTGCATTATGATGTCACAATATCCATCCCAATTTTGTCACATAGGCACTCCCATTATGACATCACAATGTCACTCGCATTATGATGTCACACTGTAAACCCCATTTTAACATCAAATCTTAACTCCCATTATGAAGTCACAATGTCATTGTCATTATTAAACCCCTTTAGTACTCCCATTGTGACATCACAATGTCACTTGCATTATGATGTCACAATGTCCTTCCCATTTTTTTTAACATAGGCACTCCCATTATGACATCACAATGTCATTCTCATTATTAAACCACTTTAATACTTGCTTTATGACATCACAATGTTACTCCCATTATGATGTCACACTGTAAACCCCATTTTAACATCAAATTTTAACTCCCATTATGACATCGCAATGTCATTGTCATTAATAAACCACTTTAGTACTCCCATTATGACATCACAATGTCATTCTCATTATTAAACCACTTAAGTACTCAAATTATGATACCACAATGAAACTCTCATTATGATGTCACTCTGTAAACCCCATTTTAACATCAAATTTTAACTCCCATTATGACATCACAATGTCATTCTCATTAATAAACCACTTTAGTACTCCCATTATGACATCACAATGTCACTCTCATTATGATGTCACAATGTAAACCCCATTTTAACATCAAATTTTAACTCCCATTATGACATCACAATGTCATTTTCATTATTAAACCACTTTAGTACTCCCATTATGACATCACAATGTCACTCGCATTATGATGTCACAATGTCCTTCCCATTTTTTTTTACATAGGCCCTCCCATTATGACATCACAATGTCATTCTCATTAATAAACCACTTTAATACTTGCTTTATGACATCACAATGTTACTCCCATTATGACATCACACTGTAAACCCCATTTTAACATCAAATTTTAACTCCCATTATGACATCGCAATGTCATTCTCTTTAATAAACCACTTTAGTACTCCCATTATGACATCACATTGTCACTCGCATTATAATGTCACACTGTAAACACCATTTTAACATTAAATCTTAACTCCAAATAATACATAACAATGTCATTATCATTAATGAACCACTTTAGTACTCCCATTATGACATCACAGTGTCACTCACATAATGATGTCACAATGTCCTTCCCATTTTTTGTCACATAGGCACTCCCATTATGACATCACAATGTCATTCTCATTAATAAACCACTTTAGTTCTTCCATTATGACATCACAATGTTACTCCCATTATGATATCACACTGTAAACCCCATTTTAACATCAAATCTTAACTCCCATTATGACATCACAATGTAATTCTCATTATTAAACCATTTTAGTACTCCCATTATGACATCACAATGTCACTCGCATTATGATGTCACACTGTAAACACCATTTTAGCATCAAATCTTAACTCCCATTATGACATCACAATGTCATTCTCATTATTAAACCACTTTAGTTCTCCCACTATGACATCACAAAGTCAATCACATTATGATGTCACTATGTCCTTCCCAATTTTTGTTACACAGGCACTCCCACTATGACATCACAATGTCATTCTCATTATTAAACCATTTTAGTACTCCCATTATGACATCACAATGTCACTCGCATTATGATGTCACACTGTAAACACCATTTTAGCATCAAATCTTAACTCCCATGCTGACATCACAATGTCATTATCATTAATAAACCACTTTAGTACTCCCATTATGACATCACAATGTCACTCACATTATGATGTCACAATGTCCTTCCCATTTTTTGTCACTTAGACACTCCCATTATGACATCACAATGTCATTCTCATTAATAAACCAATTTAGTACTTCCACTATGACATCACAATGTTACTCCCATTATGATGTCACACTGTAAACCCGATTTTGACATCAAATCTTAACTCCCATTATGACACCACAATGACATTCTCATTATTAAACCACTTTAGTACTCCAATTATGACATCACAATGTCACTCGCAGTATGATGTCACACTGTAAACCCCATTTTAACATCAAATCTTAACTCCCATTATGACATCACAATGTCATTATCATTAATTAAACACTTTAGTACTCGTACTATGACATCACAATGTCACTCACATTATGATGTCACAATGTAGTTCCCAATTTTTGTCACATAGGCACTCCCATTATGACATCACAATGTCATTATCATTATTAAACCATTTTAATACTCCCATTATGACATCACAATGTCTCTCGCATTATGATGTCACACTGTAAACACCATTTTAACATCAAATCTTCTCCCAATAATACATAACAATGTCATTATCATTAATGAACCACTTTAGTACTCCCATTATGACATCACAATGTAACTCACATTATGATGTCAGAATGTCCTTCCCATTTTTGTCACATAGGCACTCCCATTATGACATCACAATGTCATTCTCATTAATAAACCACTTTAGTTCTTCCATTATGACATCACAATGTTACTCCCATTATGATGTCACACTGTAAACCCCATTTTAACATCAAATCTTAACTCCCATTATGACATCACAATGTAATTCTCATTATTAAAACAATTTTAGTAATCCCATTATGACATCACAATGTCACTCGCATTATGATGTCAAACTGTAAACACCATTTTAGCATCAAATCTAAACTCCCATTATGACATCACAATGTCATTATCATTAATAAACCACTTTAGTACTCCCATTATGACATCACAATGTCACTCACATTATGATTTCACAATGTCCTTCCCATTTTTTGTCACATAGGCACTCCCATTATGACATCACAATGTCATTCTCATTAATAAACCACTTTAGTACTTATAATAAGACATCACAATGTTACTCCCATTATGATGTCACACTGTAAACCCCATTTTAACATCAAATCTTAACTCCCATTATGACATCACAATGTCATTCTCATTATTAAACCATTTTAGTACTCCCATTATGACATCACAATGTCACTCGCATTATGATGTCACACTGTAAACACCATTTTAGCATCAAATCTTAACTCCCATTATGACATCACAATGTCATTATCATTAATAAACCACTTTAGTACTCCCATTATGACATCACAATGTCACTCGCATTATGATATCACTCTGTAAACCCCAATTTAACATAAAATCTTAACTCCCATTATGACATCACAATGTCATTATCAATAAAAAACCACTTTAATACTCCTATTATGACATCACAATGTCACTCACATTATGATGTCACAATGTAGTTCCCTTTTTTTGTCACAAAGGCACTCCCATTATGACATCACAATTTCATTCTCATTAATAAACCACTTTAGTACTTCAACTATGACATCACAATGTTACTCCCATTATGATGACACACTGTAAACCCCATTTTAACATCAAATCTTAACTCCCATTATGACATCACAATGTCAATCTCATTATTAAACCACTTTAGTACTCCCATTATGACATCACATTTTCACTCGCATTATGATGTTACACTGTAAAGCCCATTTTGACATCAAATCTTAACTCCCATTATGACATCACAATGTCATTCTCATTATTAAACCACTTTAGTTCTCCCACTATGACATCACAAAGTCAATCACATTATGATGTCACTATGTCCTTCCCATTTTTTGTTACACAGGCACTCCCACTATGACATCACAATGTCATTCTCATTATTAAACCATTTTAGTACTCCCATTATGACATCACAATGTCACTCGCATTATGATGTCACACTGTAAACACCATTTTAGCATGAAATCTTAACTCCCATGCTGACATCACAATGTCATTATCATTAATAAACCACTTTAGTACTCCCATTATGACATCACAATGTCATTCACATTATGATGTCACAATGTCCTTCCCATTTTTTGTCATTTAGGCACTCCCATTATGACATCACAATGTCATTCTCATTAATAAACCAATTTAGTACTTCCACTATGACATCACAATGTTACTCCCATTATGATGTCACACTGTAAACCCCATTTTGACATCAAATCTTAACTCCCATTATGACACCACAATGACATTCTCATTATTAAACCACTTTAGTACTCCAATTATGACATCACAATGTCACTCGCAGTATGATGTCACACTGTAAACCCCATTTTAACATCAAATCTTAACTCCCATTATGACATCACAATGTCATTATCATTAATTAACCACTTTAGTACTCGTACTATGACATCACAATGTCACTCACATTATGATGTCACAATGTAGTTCCCAATTTTTGTCACATAGGCACTCCCATTATGACATCACAATGTCATTATCATTATTAAACCATTTTAATACTCCCATTATGACATCACAATGTCTCTCGCATTATGATGTCACACTGAAAACACCATTTTAACATCAAATCTTCTCCCAATAATACATAACAATGTCATTATCATTAATGAACCACTTTAGTACTCCCATTATGACATCACAATGTGACTCACATTATGATATCACAATGTGACTCACATTATGATGTCACAATGTCCTTACCATTTTTGTCACATAGGCACTCCCATTATGACATCACAATGTCATTCTCATTAATAAACCACTTTAGTTCTTCCATTATGACATCACAATGTTACTCCCATTATGATGTCACACTGTAAACCCCATTTTAACATCAAATCTTAACTCCCATTATGACATCACAATGTAATTCTCATTATTAAAACCATTTTAGTACTCCCATTATGACATCACAATGTCACTCGCATTATGATGTCAAACTGTAAACACCATTTTAGCATCAAATCTAAACTCCCATTATGACATCACAATGTCATTATCATTAATAAACCACTTTAGTACTCCCATTATGACATCACAATGTCACTCACATTATGATGTCACAATGTCCTTCCCATTTTTTGTCACATAGGCACTCCCATTATGACATCACAATGTCATTCTCATTAATAAACCACTTTAGTACTTTCAATATGACATCACAATGTTACTCCCATTATGATGTCACACTGTAAACCCCATTTTAACATCAAATCTTAACTCCCATTATGACATCACAATGTCATTCTCATTATTAAACCACTTTAGTTCTCCAATTATGACATCACAATGTCACTCGCATTATGATGTCACTCTGTAAACCTCAATTTAACATCAAATCTTAACTCCCGTTATGACATCACAATGTCAATATCATTAAAAAACCACTTTAATATTCCTATTATGACATCACAATGTCACTCACATTATGATGTCACAATGCAGTTCCCATTTTTTGTCACATAGGCACTCCCATTATGACATCACAATGTCATTCTCATTAATAAACAACTTTAGTACTTCACTATGACATCACAATGTTACTCCCATTATGATGTCACACTGTGAACCCCATTTTAACATCATATCTTAACTCCCATTAAAACATCACAATGTCATTCTCATTATTAACACACTTTATGAAAACCCCAATTTAACATCAAATCTTAACTCCCATTATGACATCACAATGTCATTCTCATTAATAAACAACTTTAGTACTTCCACTATGACATCACAATGTTACTCCCATTATGATGTCACACTGTGAACCCCATTTTAACATAAAATCTTAACTCCCATTATAACATCACAATGTCATTCTCATTATGAAACCACTTTAGTACTATCAATATGACATCACAATGTCAATCGCATTATGATGTCACAATGTAAACCCCATTTTAACATCAAATTTAAACTCCCATTATGATATCACAATGTCATTCACATTATTAAACCACTTTAGTTCTCCCAGTATGACATCACAAAGTCAATCACATTATGATGTCACAATGTCCTTCCCATTTTTTGTTACACAGGCACTCCCACTATTACATCACAATGTCATTCTCATTATTAAACCATTTTAGTACTCCAATTATGACATCACAATGTCACTCGCATTATGATGTCACTCTGTAAACCCCAAATTAACATCAAATCTTAACTCCCATTATGACATCACAATGTCATTATCATTAAAAAAAACACTTAAATACTCCTATTATGACATCACAATGTCACTCACATTATGATGTCACAATGTAGTTCCCATTTTTTGTCACAAAGGCACTCCCATTATGACATCACAATTTCATTCTCATTAATAAACCACTTTAGTACTTCAACTATGACATCACAATGTTACTCCCATTATGATGACACACTGTAAACCCCATTTTAACATCAAATCTTAACTCCCGTTATGACATCACAATGTCAATCTCATTATTAAACAACTTTAGAACTCCCATTATGACATCACATTTTCACTCGCATTATGATGTTACACTGTAAAGCCCATTTTAACATCAAATCTTAACTCCCATTATGACATCACAATGTCATTCTCATTATTAAACCACTTTAGTTCTCCCACTATGACATCACAAAGTCAATCACATTATGATGTCACTATGTCCTTCCCATTTTTTGTTACACAGGCACTCCCACTATGACATCACAATGTCATTCTCATTATTAAACCATTTTAGTACTCCCATTATGACATCACAATGTCACTCGCATTATGATGTCACACTGTAAACACCATTTTAGCATCAAATCTTAACTCCCATGCTGACATCACAATGTCATTATCATTAATAAACCACTTTAGTACTCCCATTATGACATCACAATGTCACTCACAATATGATGTCACAATGTCCTTCCCATTTTTTGTCACTTAGGCACTCCCATTATGACATCACAATGTCATTCTCATTAATAAACCAATTTAGTACTTCCACTATGACATCACAATGTTACTCCCATTATGATGTCACACTGTAAACCCCATTTTGACATCAAATCTTAACTCCCATTATGACACCACAATGACATTCTCATTATTAAACCACTTTAGTACTCCAATTATGACATCACAATGTCACTCGCAGTATGATGTCACACTGTAAACCCCATTTTAACATCAAATCTTAACTCCCATTATGACATCACAATGTCATTATCATTAATTAACCACTTTATTACTCCTATTATGACATCACAATGTCACTCACATTATGATGTCACAATGTAGTTCCCATTTTTTGTCACATAGGCACTCCCATTATGACATCACAATGTCATTCTCATTAATAAACAACTTTAGTACTTCACTATGACATCACAATGTTACTCCCATTATGATGTCACACTGTGAACCCCATTTTAACATCATATCTTAACTCCCATTAAAACATCACAATGTCATTCTCATTATTAACCCACTTTATGAAAACCCCAACTTAACATCAAATCTTAACTCCCATTATGACATCACAATGTCATTCTCATTAATAAACAACTTTAGTACTTCCACTATGACATCACAATGTTACTCCCATTATGATGTCACACTGTGAACCCCTTTTTAACATAAAATCTTAACTCCCATTATAACATCACAATGTCATTCTCATTATTAAACCACTTTAGTACTATCAATATGACATCACAATGTCAATCGCATTATGATGTCACAATGTAAACCCCATTTTAACATCAAATTTAAACTCCCATTATGACATCACAATGTCATTCTCATTATTAAACCACTGTAGTTCTCCAAGTATGACATCACAAAGTCAATCACATTATGATGTCACAATGTCCTTCCCATTTTTTGTTACACAGGCACTCCCACTATTACATCACAATGTCATTCTCATTATTAAACAATATTAGCACTCCCATTATGACATCACATTGTCACTTGCATTATGATGTCACACTGTAAACACATTTTAACATCAAATCTTAACTCTGATTATGACATCACAATGTCATTATCATTAATAAACCATTTTAGCACTCCCATTATGACATCACAATGTTACTACCATTATGATGTCACACTGTGAACCCCATTTTAACATCAAATCTTAACTCCCATTATGACATAACAATGTCATTATCATTATTAAACCACTTTAGTACTCCCATTATGACATCACAATGTCACTCACATTATGATGTCACAATGTAGTTCCAATTGTTTGTCACATAGGCACTCCCATTATGACATCACAATGTCATTCTCATTAATAAACCACTTTAGTACTTCCATTATGACATCACAATGTTACTCCCATTATGACGTCACACTGTAAACCACATTTTAACATCGAATCTTTACACCCATTATGACATAACAATGTCATTCTCATTATTAAACCACTTTTGTTCTCCATTATGATATCACAATGTCACTCACATTATGATGTCACACTGAAAACCCCAATTTAACATCAAATCTTAACTCCCATTATGACATCACAATGTCATTCTCATTATTAAACCACTTTTGTACTTTCAATTATGACATCCCAATGTCATTTTCATTAATAAACCTCTTTAGTTCTTCCATTATGACATCACAATATTACTCCAATTATGATGTCACACTGTAAACCCCATTTTAACATCAAATATTAACTCCCATTATGACATCACAATGTCATTATCATTAATAAACCACATTAGTACTCCCATTATGACATCACAATGTCACTCGCATTATGATGTCACAATGTCCTTCCCATTTTTTGTCACATAGGCACTCCCATTATGACATCACAATGTCATTCTCATTATTAAACCACTTTAGTACTCCCATTATGACATCACAATGTCTCTCCCATTATGATGTCACACTGTAAACCCCATTTTAACATCAAATCTTAACTCCCATTATGACATCACAATGTCATTCTCATTATTACACCACTTTAGTACTCCCAATATGACATCATAATGTCAATCCCATTATGATGTCACACTGTATACACTATTTTAACATCAATTCTTAACTCCCATTATAACATCACAATGTCATTATCATTAATAAACCACTTTAGTGCTCTTATTATGACATCACAATGTCACTCACGTTATGATGTCACAATGTCCTTCTCATTTTTTGTCACATAGGCACTCCCATTATAACATCTCATTGTCATTCTCATTAATAAACCACTTTAGTACTTCCACTATGACAAAACAATGTTACTACCATTATGATGTCACACTGTAAACCCCATTTTAACATCAAATATTAACTCCCATTATGACATCACAATATCATTATCATTAATAAACCACTTTAGTACTCCCATTATGACATCACAATGTCACTCTCATTATGATGTCACAATGTCCTTCCCATTTTTTGTCAAATAGGCACTCCCATTATGACATCACAATGTCATTCTCATTAATAAACCACTTTATGATGTCACACTGTAAACCTCATTTTAACATCAAATCTTAACTCCCATTATGACATCACAATGTCATTCTCATTATTAAACCACTTTTCTACTCCCATTTTGACATCACAATGTCACTCACATGATGTCACAACGTCCTTCCCATTTTTTTCACATATTCACTCCCATTATGGCATCACAATGTCATTCTCATTAATAAACCACATAAGTTCTTCCATTATGACATCACAATGTCACTCACATTATGATGTCACACTGTAAACCCCATTTTAACATCAAATCTTAACTCCCATTATGACATTACAATGTCATTCTCATTATTAAACCACTTTAGTACTCCCATTATGACATCACAATGTCACTTGCATTATGATGTCACACTGAAAACCCCAATTTAACATCAAATCTTAACTCCCATTATGACATCACAATGTCATTATCATTTATAAACCACTTTAGTACTTCCATTATGACATCACAATGTTAATCCCATTATGATGTCACATTGGGAAACCCATTTTAACATCAAATCTTAACTACCATTATAACATCACAATGTCATTCTCATTATTAAACCACTTTAGTACTATCAATGTGACATCACAATGTCACTCACATGATGTCACAATGTCCTTCCCATTTTTTTCACCTAGGCACTCCCATTATGACATCACAATGCCATTCTCATTATTAAAGCACTTTGGTTCTACCACGATGACATCACAATGTCACTCGCATTATAATGTCACATTGTCCTTCCCATTTTTTGTCACATAGTAAATCCCATTATGACATCACAATGTCATTCTCATTATTAAACCATTTTACTACTCCAATTATGACATCACAATGTCACTCACATTATGATGTCACAATGTCCTTTCCATTTTTTTCACATATTAACTCCCATTATGGCTTCACAATGTCATTCTCATTAATAAACCACTTTAGTTCTTCCATTATGACATCACAATGTTACTCCCATTATGATGTCACACTGTAAACCCCATTTTAACATCAAATCTTAACTCCCATTATAACATTACAATGTCATTCTCATTATTAAACCACTTTAGTACTCCCATTATGACATCACAATGTCACTCGCATTATGATGTCACACTGAAAACCCCAATTTAACATCAAATCTTAACTCCCATTATGAGATCACAATGTCATTATCATTAATAAAACAACTTTAGTACTTCCATTGTGACATCACAATGTTACTCCCATTATGATGTCACACTGGGAAACCCATTTTAACATCAAATCTTAACTCCCATTATAACATCACAATGTCATTCTCATTATTAAACCACTTTAGTACTATCAATGTGACATCACAATGTCACTTGCATTATGATGTCACACTGAAAACCCCATTTTAACATCAAATCTTAACTCCCATTATGACATCACAATGTCACTCTCATTATTAAACCACTTTGGTACTCCCATTATGACATCACAATGTCATTCTCATTAATAAACCATTTTAATACTCCCATTATGACATCACAATGTCACTCGCATTATGATGTCACAATGTAAACCCCATTTTAACATCAAATTTAAACTCCCATTATGATATCACAATGTCATTCACATTATTAAACCACTTTAGTTCTCCCAGTATGACATCACAAAGTCAATCACATTATGATGTCACAATGTCCTTCCCATTTTTTGTTACACAGGCACTCCCACTATTACATCACAATGTCATTCTCATTATTAAACCATTTTAGTACTCCAATTATGACATCACAATGTCACTCGCATTATGATGTCACTCTGTAAACCCCAAATTAACATCAAATCTTAACTCCCATTATGACATCACAATGTCATTATCATTAAAAAAAACACTTAAATACTCCTATTATGACATCACAATGTCACTCACATTATGATGTCACAATGTAGTTCCCATTTTTTGTCACAAAGGCACTCCCATTATGACATCACAATTTCATTCTCATTAATAAACCACTTTAGTACTTCAACTATGACATCACAATGTTACTCCCATTATGATGACACACTGTAAACCCCATTTTAACATCAAATCTTAACTCCCGTTATGACATCACAATGTCAATCTCATTATTAAACAACTTTAGAACTCCCATTATGACATCACATTTTCACTCGCATTATGATGTTACACTGTAAAGCCCATTTTAACATCAAATCTTAACTCCCATTATGACATCACAATGTCATTCTCATTATTAAACCACTTTAGTTCTCCCACTATGACATCACAAAGTCAATCACATTATGATGTCACTATGTCCTTCCCATTTTTTGTTACACAGGCACTCCCACTATGACATCACAATGTCATTCTCATTATTAAACCATTTTAGTACTCCCATTATGACATCACAATGTCACTCGCATTATGATGTCACACTGTAAACACCATTTTAGCATCAAATCTTAACTCCCATGCTGACATCACAATGTCATTATCATTAATAAACCACTTTAGTACTCCCATTATGACATCACAATGTCACTCACAATATGATGTCACAATGTCCTTCCCATTTTTTGTCACTTAGGCACTCCCATTATGACATCACAATGTCATTCTCATTAATAAACCAATTTAGTACTTCCACTATGACATCACAATGTTACTCCCATTATGATGTCACACTGTAAACCCCATTTTGACATCAAATCTTAACTCCCATTATGACACCACAATGACATTCTCATTATTAAACCACTTTAGTACTCCAATTATGACATCACAATGTCACTCGCAGTATGATGTCACACTGTAAACCCCATTTTAACATCAAATCTTAACTCCCATTATGACATCACAATGTCATTATCATTAATTAACCACTTTATTACTCCTATTATGACATCACAATGTCACTCACATTATGATGTCACAATGTAGTTCCCATTTTTTGTCACATAGGCACTCCCATTATGACATCACAATGTCATTCTCATTAATAAACAACTTTAGTACTTCACTATGACATCACAATGTTACTCCCATTATGATGTCACACTGTGAACCCCATTTTAACATCATATCTTAACTCCCATTAAAACATCACAATGTCATTCTCATTATTAACCCACTTTATGAAAACCCCAACTTAACATCAAATCTTAACTCCCATTATGACATCACAATGTCATTCTCATTAATAAACAACTTTAGTACTTCCACTATGACATCACAATGTTACTCCCATTATGATGTCACACTGTGAACCCCTTTTTAACATAAAATCTTAACTCCCATTATAACATCACAATGTCATTCTCATTATTAAACCACTTTAGTACTATCAATATGACATCACAATGTCAATCGCATTATGATGTCACAATGTAAACCCCATTTTAACATCAAATTTAAACTCCCATTATGACATCACAATGTCATTCTCATTATTAAACCACTGTAGTTCTCCAAGTATGACATCACAAAGTCAATCACATTATGATGTCACAATGTCCTTCCCATTTTTTGTTACACAGGCACTCCCACTATTACATCACAATGTCATTCTCATTATTAAACAATATTAGCACTCCCATTATGACATCACATTGTCACTTGCATTATGATGTCACACTGTAAACACATTTTAACATCAAATCTTAACTCTGATTATGACATCACAATGTCATTATCATTAATAAACCATTTTAGCACTCCCATTATGACATCACAATGTTACTACCATTATGATGTCACACTGTGAACCCCATTTTAACATCAAATCTTAACTCCCATTATGACATAACAATGTCATTATCATTATTAAACCACTTTAGTACTCCCATTATGACATCACAATGTCACTCACATTATGATGTCACAATGTAGTTCCAATTGTTTGTCACATAGGCACTCCCATTATGACATCACAATGTCATTCTCATTAATAAACCACTTTAGTACTTCCATTATGACATCACAATGTTACTCCCATTATGACGTCACACTGTAAACCACATTTTAACATCGAATCTTTACACCCATTATGACATAACAATGTCATTCTCATTATTAAACCACTTTTGTTCTCCATTATGATATCACAATGTCACTCACATTATGATGTCACACTGAAAACCCCAATTTAACATCAAATCTTAACTCCCATTATGACATCACAATGTCATTCTCATTATTAAACCACTTTTGTACTTTCAATTATGACATCCCAATGTCATTTTCATTAATAAACCTCTTTAGTTCTTCCATTATGACATCACAATATTACTCCAATTATGATGTCACACTGTAAACCCCATTTTAACATCAAATATTAACTCCCATTATGACATCACAATGTCATTATCATTAATAAACCACATTAGTACTCCCATTATGACATCACAATGTCACTCGCATTATGATGTCACAATGTCCTTCCCATTTTTTGTCACATAGGCACTCCCATTATGACATCACAATGTCATTCTCATTATTAAACCACTTTAGTACTCCCATTATGACATCACAATGTCTCTCCCATTATGATGTCACACTGTAAACCCCATTTTAACATCAAATCTTAACTCCCATTATGACATCACAATGTCATTCTCATTATTACACCACTTTAGTACTCCCAATATGACATCATAATGTCAATCCCATTATGATGTCACACTGTATACACTATTTTAACATCAATTCTTAACTCCCATTATAACATCACAATGTCATTATCATTAATAAACCACTTTAGTGCTCTTATTATGACATCACAATGTCACTCACGTTATGATGTCACAATGTCCTTCTCATTTTTTGTCACATAGGCACTCCCATTATAACATCTCATTGTCATTCTCATTAATAAACCACTTTAGTACTTCCACTATGACAAAACAATGTTACTACCATTATGATGTCACACTGTAAACCCCATTTTAACATCAAATATTAACTCCCATTATGACATCACAATATCATTATCATTAATAAACCACTTTAGTACTCCCATTATGACATCACAATGTCACTCTCATTATGATGTCACAATGTCCTTCCCATTTTTTGTCAAATAGGCACTCCCATTATGACATCACAATGTCATTCTCATTAATAAACCACTTTATGATGTCACACTGTAAACCTCATTTTAACATCAAATCTTAACTCCCATTATGACATCACAATGTCATTCTCATTATTAAACCACTTTTCTACTCCCATTTTGACATCACAATGTCACTCACATGATGTCACAACGTCCTTCCCATTTTTTTCACATATTCACTCCCATTATGGCATCACAATGTCATTCTCATTAATAAACCACATAAGTTCTTCCATTATGACATCACAATGTCACTCACATTATGATGTCACACTGTAAACCCCATTTTAACATCAAATCTTAACTCCCATTATGACATTACAATGTCATTCTCATTATTAAACCACTTTAGTACTCCCATTATGACATCACAATGTCACTTGCATTATGATGTCACACTGAAAACCCCAATTTAACATCAAATCTTAACTCCCATTATGACATCACAATGTCATTATCATTTATAAACCACTTTAGTACTTCCATTATGACATCACAATGTTAATCCCATTATGATGTCACATTGGGAAACCCATTTTAACATCAAATCTTAACTACCATTATAACATCACAATGTCATTCTCATTATTAAACCACTTTAGTACTATCAATGTGACATCACAATGTCACTCACATGATGTCACAATGTCCTTCCCATTTTTTTCACCTAGGCACTCCCATTATGACATCACAATGCCATTCTCATTATTAAAGCACTTTGGTTCTACCACGATGACATCACAATGTCACTCGCATTATAATGTCACATTGTCCTTCCCATTTTTTGTCACATAGTAAATCCCATTATGACATCACAATGTCATTCTCATTATTAAACCATTTTACTACTCCAATTATGACATCACAATGTCACTCACATTATGATGTCACAATGTCCTTTCCATTTTTTTCACATATTAACTCCCATTATGGCTTCACAATGTCATTCTCATTAATAAACCACTTTAGTTCTTCCATTATGACATCACAATGTTACTCCCATTATGATGTCACACTGTAAACCCCATTTTAACATCAAATCTTAACTCCCATTATAACATTACAATGTCATTCTCATTATTAAACCACTTTAGTACTCCCATTATGACATCACAATGTCACTCGCATTATGATGTCACACTGAAAACCCCAATTTAACATCAAATCTTAACTCCCATTATGAGATCACAATGTCATTATCATTAATAAAACAACTTTAGTACTTCCATTGTGACATCACAATGTTACTCCCATTATGATGTCACACTGGGAAACCCATTTTAACATCAAATCTTAACTCCCATTATAACATCACAATGTCATTCTCATTATTAAACCACTTTAGTACTATCAATGTGACATCACAATGTCACTTGCATTATGATGTCACACTGAAAACCCCATTTTAACATCAAATCTTAACTCCCATTATGACATCACAATGTCACTCTCATTATTAAACCACTTTGGTACTCCCATTATGACATCACAATGTCATTCTCATTAATAAACCATTTTAATACTCCCATTATGACATCACAATGTCACTCGCATTATGATGTCACAATGTCCTTTCCATTTTTTGTCACATAGGCACTCCCATTATGACATCACAATGTCATTCTCATTAATAAACCACTTTATTACTTCCACTATGGCATCACAATGTTACTCCCATTATGATGTCACACTGTAAACCCCATTTTAACATCAAATTTTAACTCCCATTATGACATCACAATGTCATTCTCATTATTAAACCATTTTACTACTCCCATTATAAAATCACAATGTCATTCGCATTATGATGTCACACTGTAAACCCCATTTTAACATCAAATCTTAACTCCCATTATGACATCACAATGTCATTCTCATTATTAAACCACTTTAGTACTCCCATTATGACATCACAATGTCGCTCACATGATGTCACAACGTCTTTCCCATTTTTTGTCACATACTAAATCCCATTATGACATCACAATGTTACTCCCATTATGATGTCACACTGTAAACCCTATTTTAACTTCAAATCTTAACTCCCATTATGACATCACAATGTCATTATCATTAATAAACCACTTTAGTACTCCCATTATGACATCACAATGTCACTCCCATTATGATGTCACACTGTAAACGCCATTTTAACATCAAATCTTAACTCCCATTAAGACATCACAATGTCACTCTCATTATTAAGCCACTTTAGAAACTCCCATTATGACATCACAATGTCACTTGCATTATGATGTCACACTGTAAACTCCAATTTAACATCAAATCTTATTTCCCATTATGACATCGCAATGTCATTCTTATTAATAAACCACTTTAGTACTCCCAATATGACATCACAATGTCAATCGCATTATGATGTCACAATGTAAACCCCATTTTAACATCAAATCTTAACTCCCATTATGACATCACAATGTCACTCTCATTATTAAACCACTTTGGTACTCCCATTATGACATCACAATGTCATTCTCATTAATAAACCATTTTAATACTCCCATTATGACATCACAATGTCACTCGCATTATGATGTCACAATGTCCTTTCCATTTTTTGTCACATAGGCACTCCCATTATGACATCACAATGTCATTCTCATTAATAAACCACTTTATTACTTCCACTATGGCATCACAATGTTACTCCCATTATGATGTCACACTGTAAACCCCATTTTAACATCAAATTTTAACTCCCATTATGACATCACAATGTCATTCTCATTATTAAACCATTTTACTACTCCCATTATAAAATCACAATGTCATTCGCATTATGATGTCACACTGTAAACCCCATTTTAACATCAAATCTTAACTCCCATTATGACATCACAATGTCATTCTCATTATTAAACCACTTTAGTACTCCCATTATGACATCACAATGTCGCTCACATGATGTCACAACGTCTTTCCCATTTTTTGTCACATACTAAATCCCATTATGACATCACAATGTTACTCCCATTATGATGTCACACTGTAAACCCTATTTTAACTTCAAATCTTAACTCCCATTATGACATCACAATGTCATTATCATTAATTAACCACTTTAGTACTCCCATTATGACATCACAATGTCACTCGCATTATGATGTCACACTGTAAACCCCAATTTAACATCAAATCTTATCTCCCATTATGACATCACAATGTCATTCTCATTATTAAAGCACTTTGGTTCTACCACGATGACATCACAATGTCACTCGCATTATAATGTCACATTGTCCTTCCCATTTTTTGTCACATAGTAAATCCCATTATGACAACACAATGTTATTCTCATTAATAAACCACTTTAGTTCTTCCATTATGACATCACAATATTACTCCCATTATGATGTCACACTGTAAACCCCATTTTAACATCAAATCTTAACTCCCATTATAACATCACAATGTCATTCTCATTATGAAACCACTTTAGTACTCCCAATATGACATCACAATGTCAATCCCATTATGATGTCACACTGTATACACTATTTTAACATCAATTCTTAACTCCCATTATGACATCACTATGTCATTATCATTAATAAACCACTTTAGTGCTCCCATTATGACATCACAATGTCACTCACGTTATGATGTCACAATGTCCTTCTCATTTTTTGTCACATAGGCACTCCCATTATGACATCTCATTGTCATTCTCATTAATAAACCACTTTAGTTCTTCCACTATGACAACACAATGTTACTCCCATTATGATTTCACACTGTAAACCCCATTTTAAGATCAAATCTTAACTCCCATTATGACATCACAATGTCATTCTCATATTAAACCATTTTACTACTCCCATTATTACATCACAATGTCACTCGCATTATGATGTCACACTGTAAACACAATTTTAACATCAAATATTAACTCCCATTATAACATCACAGTGTCATTCTCATTAATAAACCACTTTAGTTCTTCCATTATGACATCACAATGTTACTCCCATTATGTTGTCACACTGTAAACCCCATTTTAACATCAAATCTTAACTCCCATTATGACATCACAATGTCATTCTCATTATTAAACCACTTTAGTACTCCCATTATGACATCACATTGTCACTCACATTATGATGTCACACTGTAAACCCCATTTTAACATCAAATCTTAACTCCCATTATGACATCACAATGTCATTCTCATTATTAAACCATTTTACTACTCCAATTATGACACCACAATGTCACTCACATTATGATGTTACAATGTCCTTCCCAATTTTTGTTACATAGGCACTCCCACTATGACATCACAATGTTATTCTCATTAATAAACCACTTTAGTTCTTCCATTTTGACATCACAATGTTACTCCCTTTATGATGTCACACTGTAAACCCCATTTTAACATCAAATCTTAACTCCCATTATGACATCACAATATCATTCTCATTATTAAACCATTTTACTACTCCCATTAAGACATCACAATGTCACTCACATTATGATGTCACAATGTCCTTCCCAATTTTTGTTACCTAGGCACTCCCACTATGACATCACAATGTTATTCTCATTAATAAACCACTTTAGTTCTTCCATTATAACATCACAATGTCACTCACATTATGATGTCACACTGTAAACCCCATTTTAACATCAAATCTTAACTCCCATTATGACATTACAATGTCATTCTCATTATTAAACCACTTTAGTTCTCCCATTATGACATCACAATGTCACTCACATTATGATGTCACAATGTCCTTCCCAATTTTTGTTACATAGGCACTCCCACTATGACATCACAATGTTATTCTCATTAATAAACCACTTTAGTTCTTCCATTATGACATCACAATGTCACTCACATGAAGTCACAACGTCCTTCCCATTTTTTTCACATATTCACTCCCATTATGGCATCACAATGTCATTCTCATTAATAAACCACTTTAGTTCTTCCATTATGACATCACAATGTTACTCCCATTATAATGTCACACTGTAAACCCCATTTTAACATCAAATCTTAACTCCCATTATGACATTACAATGTCATTCTCATTATTAAACCATGTTAGTACTCCCATTATGACATCACAATGTCACTCGCATTATGATGTCACACTGAAAACCCCAATTTAACTTCAAATCTTAACTCCCATTATGAGATCACAATGTCATTATCATTAATAAAACAACTTTAGTACTTCCATTGTGACATCACAATGTTACTCCCATTATGATGTCACACTGGGAAACCCATTTTAACATCAAATCTTAACTCCCATTATAACATCACAATGTCATTCTCATTATTAAACCACTTTAGTACTCCCAATATGACATCACAATGTCAATCCCATTATGATGTCACACTGTATACACTATTTTAACATCAATTCTTAACTCCCATTATAACATAACAATGTCATTATCATTAATAAACCACTTTATTACTTCCACTATGGCATCACAATGTTACTCCCATTATGATGTCACACTGTAAACCCCATTTTAACATCAAATTTTAACTCCCATTATGACATCACAATGTCATTCTCATTATTAAACCATTTTACAACTCCCATTATAAAATCACAATGTCATTCGCATTATGATGTCACACTGTAAACCCCATTTTAACATCAAATCTTAACTCCCATTATGACATCACAATGTCATTCTCATTATTAAACCACTTTAGTACTCCCATTATGACATCACAATGTCGCTCACATGATGTCACAACGTCTTTCCCATTTTTTGTAACATACAAAATCCCATTATGACATCACAATGTTATTCTCATTAATAAACCAGTTTAGTTCTTCCATTATGACATCACAATGTTACTCCCATTATGATGTCACACTGTAAACCCTATTTTAACTTCAAATCTTAACTCCCATTATGACATCACAATGTCATTATCATTAATAAACCACTTTAGTACTCCCATTATGACATCACAATGTCACTCTCTTTATGATGTCACAATGTCTTTCCCATTTTTTGTCACATATGCACTCCCATTTTGACATCACAATGTAATTCTCATTAATAAACAACTTTATTACTTCCACTTTGACAACACAATGTTACTCCAATAATGATGTAACTGTAAACCCCATTTTAACATCAAATCTTAACTCCCATTATGACATCACAATGTCATTCTCATTATTAAACCATTTTACTACTCCCATTATAACATCACAATGTCATTCGCATTATGATGTCACAATGTAAACCCCATTTTAACATCAAATCTTAACTCCCATTATGACATCACAATGTCATTCTCATTATTAAACCACTTTTGTACTTCCATTATGACATCCCAATGTCATTTTCATTAATAAACCTCTTTAGTTCTTCCATTATGACATCACAATATTACTCCAATTATGATGTCACACTGTAAACCCCATTTTAACATCAAATCTTAATTCCCATTATGACATCACAATGTCATTCTCATTATTAAACCACTTTAGTACTCCCATTATGACATCACAATGTCACTCGCATTATGATGTCACACTGTAAACCCCAATTTAACATCAAATTTTATCTCCCATTATGACATCACAATGTCATTCTCATTATTAAAGCACTTTGGTTCTACCACGATGACATCACAATGTCACTCGCATTATAATGTCACATTGTCCTTCCCATTTTTTGTCACATAGTAAATCCCATTATGACAACACAATGTTATTCTCATTAATAAACCACTTTAGTTCTTCCATTATGACATCACAATATTACTCCCATTATGATGTCACACTGTATACACTATTTTAACAACAATTCATAACTCCCATTATGACATCACTATGTCATTATCATTAATAAACCACTTTAGTGCTCCCATTATGACATCACAATGTCACTCACGTTATGATGTCACAATGTCCTTCTCATTTTTTGTCACATAGGCACTCCCATTATGACATCTCATTGTCATTCTCATTAATAAACCACTTTAGTTATTCCACTATGACAACACAATGTTACTCCCATTATGATTTCACACTGTAAACCCCATTTTAACATCAAATCTTAACTCCCATTATGACATCACAATGTCATTCTCATATTAAACCATTTTACTACTCCCATTATTACATCACAATGTCACTCGCATTATGATGTCACACTGTAAACACAATTTTAACATCAAATATTAACTCCCATTATGACATCACAATGTCATTCTCATTAATAAACCACTTTAGTTCTTCCATTATGACATCACAACGTTACTCCCATTATGTTGTCAAACTGTAAACCCCATTTTAACATCAAATCTTAACTCCCATTATGACATCACAATGTCATTCTCATTATTAAACCACTTTAGTACTCCCATTATGACATCACATTGTCACTCACATTATGATGTCACACTGTAAACCCCATTTTAACATCAAATCTTAACTCCCATTATGACATCACAATGTCATTCTCATTATTAAACCATTTTACTACTCCAATTATGACATCACAATGTCACTCACATTATGATGTCACAATGTCCTTCCCAATTTTTGTTACATAGGCACACCCACTATGACATCACAATGTTATTCTCATTAATAAACCACTTTAGTTCTTCCATTATGACATCACAATATTACTCCCATTATGATGTCACACTGTAAACCCCATTTTAACATCAAATCTAAACTCCCATTATAACATCACAATGTCATTCTCATTATTAAACCACTTTAGTACTCCCAATATGACATCACAATGTCAATCCCATTATGATGTCACACTGTATACACTATTTTAACAACAATTCATAACTCCCATTATGACATCACTATGTCATTATCATTAATAAACCACTTTAGTGCTCCCATTATGACATCACAATGTCACTCACGTTATGATGTCACAATGTCCTTCTCATTTTTTCTCACATAGGCACTCCCATTATGACATCTCATTGTCATTCTCATTAATAAACCACTTTAGTTCTTCCACTATGACAACACAATGTTACTCCCATTATGATTTCACACTGTAAACCCCATTTTAACATCAAATCTTAACTCCCATTATGACATCACAATGTCATTCTCATATTAAACCATTTTACTACTCCCATTATTACATCACAATGTCACTCGCATTATGATGTCACACTGTAAACACAATTTTAACATCAAATATTAACTCCCATTATGACATCACAATGTCATTCTCATTAATAAACCACTTTAGTTCTTCCATTATGACATCACAACGTTACTCCCATTATGTTGTCACACTGTAAACCCCATTTTAACATCAAATCTTAACTCCCATTATGACATCACAATGTCATTCTCATTATTAAACCACTTTAGTACTCCCATTATGACATCACATTGTCACTCACATTATGATGTCACAATGTCCTTCCCAATTTTTGTTACATAGGCACACCCACTATGACATCACAATGTTATTCTCATTAATAAACCACTTTAGTTCTTCCATTTTGACATCACAATGTTACTCCCTTTATGATGTCACACTGTAAACCCCATTTTAACATCAAATCTTAACTCCCATTATGACATCACAATATCATTATCATTATTAAACCATTTTACTACTCCCATTAAGACATCACAATGTCACTCGCATTATGATGTCACACTGTGACCCCCATTTTAACATCAAATCTTAACTCCCATTATGACATCACAATGTCATTCTCATTATTAAACCCCTTTTGTACTCCCATTATGAAATCACAATGTCATTTTCATTAATAAAACTCTTTAGTTCTTCCATTATGACATCACAATATTACTCCAATTATGATGTCACACTGTAAACCCCATTTTAACATCAAATCTTAACTCCCATTATGACATCACAATGTCATTCTCATTATTAATCCACTTTAGTACTCCCATTATGACATCACAATGTCACTCGCATTATGATGTCACACTGTAAACCCCATTTTAACATCAAATCTTAACTCCCATTATGACATCACAATGTCATTCTCATTATTAAACCCCTTTTGTACTCCCATTATGAAATCACAATGTCATTTTCATTAATAAAACTCTTTAGTTCTTCCATTATGACATCACAATATTACTCCAATTATGATGTCACACTGTAAACCCCATTTTAACATCAAATCTTAACTCCCATTATGACATCACAATGTCATTCTCATTATTAATCCACTTTAGTACTCCCATTATGACATCACAATGTCACTCGCATTATGATGTCACACTGTAAACCCCATTTTAACATCAAATCTTAACTCCCATTATGACATCACAATGTCATTCTCATTATTAAAGCACTTTAGTTCTCCCACTATGACATCACAATGTCACTCGCATTATGATGTCACAATGTCTTTCCCATTTTTTGTCACATACGAAATCCCATTATGACATCACAATGTTATTCTCATTAATAAACCAGTTTAGTTCTTCCATTATGACATCACAATGTTACTCCCATAATGATGTCACACTGTAAACCCCATTTTAACATCAAATCTTAACTCCCATTATGACATCACAATGTCATTCTCATTATTAAACCATTTTACTACTCCCATTATAACATCACAATGTCATTCGCATTATGATGTCACAATGTAAACCCCATTTTAACATCAAATCTTAACTCCCATTATGACATCACAATGTCATTCTCATTATTAAACCACTTTTGTACTTCCATTATAACATCCCAATGTCATTTTCATTAATAAACCTCTTTAGTTCTTCCATTATGACATCACAATATTACTCCAATTATGATGTCACACTGTAAACCCCATTTTAACATCAAATCTTAACTCCCATTATGACATCACAATGTCATTCTCATTATTAAACCACTTTAGTACTCCCATTATGAAATCACAATGTCACTCGCATTATGATGTCACAATGTCCTTCCCATTTTTTGTCACATAGGAAATCCCATTATGACATCACAATGTTATTCTCATTAATAAACCAGTTTAGTTCTTCCATTATGACATCACAATGTTACTCCCATTATGATGTCACACTGTAAACCCCATTTTAACAATAAATATTAACTCCCATGACGACATCACAATGTCATTCTCATTATTAAACCATTTTACTACTCCCATTATGACATCACAATGTCACTTGCATTATGATGTCACACTGTAAACACCATTTTAACATCAAATATTAACTCCCATTATGACATCACAATGTCATTATCATTAATAAACCACTTTAGTACTCCCATTATGACATCACAATGTCACTCGCATTATGATGTCACAATGTCCTTCCCATTTTTTGTCACATAGGCACTCCCATTATGACATTACAATGTCATTCTCATTATTAAACCACTTTAGTACTCCCATTATGACATCACAATGTCTCTCCCATTATGATGTCACACTGTAAACCCCGTTTTTACATCAAATCTTAACTCCCATTATGACATCACAATGTCATTCTCATTATTAAACCACTTTAGTACTCCCAATATGACATCACAATGTCAATCCCATTATGATGTCACACTGTATACACTATTTTAACATCAATTCTTAACTCCCATTATAACATCACAATGTCATTATCATTAATAAACCACTTTAGTGCTCTTATTATGACATCACAATGTCACTCACGTTATGATGTCACAATGTCCTTCTCATTTTTTGTCACATAGGCACTCCCATTATAACATCTCATTGTCATTCTCATTAATAAACCACTTTAGTACTTCCACTATGACAAAACAATGTTACTACCATTATGATGTCACACTGTAAACCCCATTTTAACATCAAATCTTAACTCCCATGATGACATCACAATATCTTTCTCATTATTAAACCATTTTACTACTCCCATTATGAAATCACAATGTCATTTGCATTATGATGTCACACTGTAAACACCATTTTAACATCAAATATTAACTCCCATTATGACATCACAATATCATTATCATTAATAAACAACTTTAGTACTCCCATTATGACATCACAATGTCACTCTCATTATGATGTCACAATGTCCTTCCCATTTTTTGTCACATAGGCACTCCCATTATGACATCACAATGTCATTCTCATTAATAAACCACTTTATGATGTCACACTGTAAACCCCATTTTAACATCAAATCTTAACTCCCATTATGACATCACAATTTCATTCTCATTATTAAACCACTTTTCTATTCCCATTTTGACATCACAATGTCACTCACATGATGTCACAACGTCCTTCCCATTGTTTTCACATATTCACTCCCATTATGGCATCACAATGTCATTCTCATTAATAAACCACTTAAGTTCTTCCATTATGACATCACAATGTCTCTCACATTATGATGTCACACTGTAAACCCCATTTTAACATCAAATCTTAACTCCCATTATGACATTACAATGTCATTCTCATTATTAAACCACTTTAATACTCCCATTATGACATCACAATGTCACTCGCATTATGATGTCACACTGAAAACCCCAATTTAACATCAAATCTTTACTCCCATTATGACATCACAATGTCATTATCATTTATAAACCACTTTAGTACTTCCATTATGACATCACAATGTTAATCCCATTATGATGTCAAATTGGGAAACCCATTTTAACATCAAATCTTAACTCCCATTATAACATCACAATGTCATTCTCATTATTAAACCACTTTAGTACTATCAATGTGACATCACAATGTCACTCACATGATGTCACAATGTCCTTCCCATTTTTTTCACATAGGCACTCCCATTATGACATCACAATGCCATTCTCATTATTAAAGCACTTTGGTTCTACCACGATGACATCACAATGTCACTCGCATTATAATGTCACATTGTCCTTCCCATTTTTTGTCACATAGTAAATCCCATTATGACATCACAATGTTATTCTCATTAATGAACCACTTTAGTTCTTCCATTATGACATCACAATATTACTCCCATTATGATGTCACACTGTAAACCCCATTTTAATATCAAATCTTAACTCCCATTATGACATCACAATGTCATTCTCATATTAAACCATTTTACTACTCCCATTATTACATCACAATATCCCTCGCATTATGATGTCACACTGTAAACACAATTTTAACATCAAATATTAACTCCCATTATGACATCACAATGTCATTCTCATTAATAAACCACTTTAGTTCTTCCATTATGACATCACAATGTTACTCCCATTATGTTGTCACACTGTAAACCCCATTTTAACATCAAATCTTAACTCCCATTATGACATCACAATGTCATTCTCATTATTAAACCACTTAAGTACTCCCATTATGACATCACATTGTCACTCACATTATGATGTCACACAACTTTAAACCCCATTTTAACATCAAATCTTAACTCCCATTATGACATCACAATGTCATTCTCATTATTAAACCATTTTACTACTCCAATTATGACATCACAATGTCACTCACATTATGATGTCACAATGTCCTTCCCAATTTTTGTTACATAGGCACTCCCACTATGACATCACAATGTTATTCTCATTAATAAACCACTTTAGTACTTCCATTATGACAACACAATGTTACTCCCATTATGATGTCACACTGTAAACCCCAATTTAACAACAAATCTTAACTCCCATTATGACATCACAATGTCATTCTCATTATTAAAGCACTTTAGTTCTCAAACTATGACATCACAATGTCACTCTCATTATGATGTCACAATGTCCTTCCCATTCTTGGTCTCATAGGAAATCCCATTATGACATCACAATGTTATTCTCATTAATAAACCACTTTAGTTCTTCCATTATGACATCACAATGTTACTCCCATTATGATGTCACACTGTAAACCCCATTTTAACATCAAATCTTAACTCCCATTATGACATCACAATGTCATTCTCATTTATTAAACCATTTTATTACTCCCATTATGACATCACAATGTCACTCGCATTATGATGTCACACTATAAACACCATTTTAACTTCAAATCTTAACTCCCATTATGACATCACAATGTCATTATCATTAATAAACCACTTTAGTACTACCATTATGACATCACAATGTCAGTCACATTATGATATCATAATGTCCTTCCCATTTTTTGTCATATAGACACTCCCATTATGACATCACATTGTCATTCTCATTAATAAACCACTTTAGTACTTCCATTATGACAACACAATGTTACTCCCATTATGATGTCACACTGTAAACCTCATTTTAACATCAAATCTTAACTCCCATTATGACATCACAATGTCATTCTCATTATTAAACCATTTTACTACTCCCATTATGACATCAAAATGTCACTTGCATTATGATGTCACACTGTAAACACCATTTTAACATCAAATATTAACTCCCATTATGACATCACAATGTCATTATCATTAATAAACCACTTTAGTACTCCCATTATGACATCACAATGTCACTCGCATTATGATGTCACAATGTCCTTCCCATTTTTTGTCACATAGGCACTCCCATTATGACATCACAATGTCATTCTCATTATTAAACCACTTTAGTACTCCCATTATGACATCACAATGTCACTCACATTATGATGTCACACCGTAAACCCCATTTTAACATCAAATCTTAACTCCCATTATGACATCACAATGTCATTCTCATTATTAAACCACTTTAGTACTCCCATTATGACATCACAATGTCACTCGCATTATAATGTCACACTGTAAACCCCAATTTAACATCAAATCTTATCTCCCATTATGACATCACAATGTTATTCTCATTAATAAACCACTTTAGTTCTTCCATTATGACATCACAATATTACTCCCATTATGATGTCACACTGTAAACCCCATTTTAACATCAAATCTTAACTCCCATTATAACATCACAATGTCATTCTCATTATTAAACCACTTTAGTACTCCCATTATGACATCACAATGTCAATCCCATTATAATGTCACACTTCATACACTATTTTATCATCAATTCTTAACTCCCATTATGACATCACTATGTCATTATCATTAATAAACCACTTTAGTGCTCCCATTATGACATCACAATGTCACTCACGTTATGATGTCACAATGTCCTTCTCATTTTTTGTCACATAGGCACTCCCATTATGACATCTCATTGTCATTCTCATTAATAAACCACTTTAGTACTTCCACTATGACAACACAATGTTACTCCCATTATGATTTCACACTGTAAACCCCATTTTAACATCAAATCTTAACTCCCATGATGACATCACAATGTCTTTCTCATTATTAAACCATTTTACTACTCCCATTATGAAATCACAATGTCATTTGCATTATGATGTCACACTGTAAACACCATTTTAACATCAAATATTAACTCCCATTATGACATCACAATATCATTATCATTAATAAACCACTTTAGTACTCCCATTATGACATCACAATGTCACTCTCATTATGATGTCACAATGTCCTTCCCATTTTTTGTCACATATGCACTCCCATTATGACATCACAATGTCACTCGCATTATGAAGTCACACTGTAAACTCCAATTTAACATAAAATCTAAACTCCCATTATGACATCACAATGTCATTCTCATTATTAAACCACTTTATAACTCCAAGTATGATATCACAATGTCACTCGCATTTTGATGTCACACTGTAAACCCCAATTTAACATCAAATCTTAACTCCCATTATGACACCACAATGTCATTCTCATTATTAAACCACTTTAGGTCTCCCACTATGACATCACAATGTCACTCGCATTATGATGTCACAATGTCCTTCCCATTTTTTTTTACATAGGCACTCCCATTATGACATCACAATGTCATTCTCATTAATAAACCACTTTAATACCTGCTTTATGACATCACAATGTTACTCCCATTATGATGTCACACTGTAAACCAGATTTTAACATCAAATTTTAACTCCCATTATGACATCGCAATGTCATTCTCAATAAAAAACCACGTTAGTACTCCCATTATGACATCACAATGTCACTCACATTATGATGTCACACTGTAAACCCCATTTTAACATCAAATCTTAACTCCCATTATGACATCACAATGTCACTCGCATTATTAAACCACTTTAGTACTCCCATTATGACATCACCATGTCATTCTCATTATTAAACCACTTTAGTACTCCAATTATGACATCACAGTGTCACTCGCATTATGATGTCACACTATAAACACCATTTTAACATCAAATCTTAACTCCCATTATGACATCACAATGTCATTATCATTAATAAACCACTTTAGTACTCCCATTATGACAAAACAATGTCGCTCACATTATGATGTCACAATGTCCTTCCCATTTTTTGTCACATAGGCACTCCCATTATGATATCACAATGTCATTCTCATTATTAAACCACTTTAGTACTCCCATTATGACATCACAATGTCACTCGCATTATGATGTCACACTGTAAACCCCAATTCAACATCAAATCTTAACTCTCATTATGACATCACAATGTCATTCTCATTATTAAACCACTTTTGCTCTCCCACTATGACATCACAATGTCACTCGCATTATGATGTCACAATGTCCTTCCCATTTTTTGTTAAATAGGCATACCTATTATGACATCACAATGTCATTCTCATTATTAGACCATTTTACTACTCCCATTATGATGTCACAATGTCCTACCCATTTTTTTCACATAAGCACTCCCATTATGACATCACATTGTCATTCTCATTAATAAACCACTTTAGTACTCCCATTATGACATCACAATGTCATTCTCATTATTAAACCACTTTAGTACTCAAACTATGATACCACAATGAAACTCTCATTATGATGTCACAATGTAAACCCCATTTTAACATCAAATTTTAACTCCCATTATGACATCACAATGTCATTCTCATTATTAAACCACTTTAGTACTCCCATTATGACATCACAATGTCACTCGCATTATGATGTCACAATGTCCTTCCCATTTTTTTTACATAGGCACTCCCATTATGACATCACAATGTCATTCTCATTAATAAACCAGTTTAATACTTGCTTTATGACATCACAAAGTTACTCCCATTATGATGTCACACTGTAAACCCCATTTTAACATCAAATTTTAACTCCCATTATGACATCGCAATGTCATTCTCAATAATAAACCACGTTAGTACTCCCATTATGACATCACAATGTCACTCGCATTATGATGTCACACTGTAAACCCCATTTTAACATCAAATCTTAACTCCCATTATGACATCACAATGTCACTCGCATTATGATGTCACACTATAAACCCCATTTTAACATCAAATCTTATTTTCCATTATGACATCACAATGTCATTCTCATTAATAAACCACCTTAGTACTTCCACTATGACATCACAATGTTACTCCCATTATGATGTCACACTGTAAACCCCATTTTAACATCAAATTTTAACTCCCATTATGACATCACAATGTCATTCTCATTATTAAACCACTTTAGTACTCCCATTATGACATCACAAGGTCATTCTCATTACTAAACCACTTTAGTACTCCAATTATGACATCACAATGTCACTCACATTATGATGTCACACTGTAAACCCCATTTTAACATCAAATCTTAACTCCCATTATGACATCACAATGTCATTCTCATTATTAAACCACTTTAGATCTCCCATTATGACATCACAATGTCACTCGCATTATGATGTCACAATGTCCTTCCCATTTTTTGTTAAATAGGCACACCCATTATGACATCACAGTGTCATTCTCATTATTAGACCATTTTACAACTCCCATTATGATGTCACAATGTCCTACCCATTTTTTTCACATAAGTACTCCCATTATGACATCACAATGTCAATCTCATTAATAAACCACTTTAGTACTCCCATTATGACATCACAATGTCATTCTCATTATTAAACCACTTTAGTACTCAAATTATGAAACCATAATGAAACTCTCATTATGATGTCACTTTGTAAACCCCATTTTAACATCAAATTTTAACTCCCATTATGACATCACAATGTCATTCTCATTATTAAACCACTTTAGTACTCCCATTATGACATCACAATGTCTCTCGCATTATGATGTCACAATGTCCTTCCCATTTTTTTTTTACATAGGCTATCCCATTATGACATCACAATGTCATTCTCATTAATAAACCACTTTAATACTTTCTTTATGACATCACAATGTTACTCCCAATATGATGTCACACTGTAAACCCCATTTTAACATCAAATTTTAACTCTGATTATGACATCGCAATGTCATTCTCATTAATACACCGCTTTTAGTACTCCCATTATGACATCACAATGTCACTCGCATTATGATGTCACACTGTAAACCCCATTTTAACATCAAATCTTAACTCCCATTGTGACATCACAATGTCATTCTCATTATTAAACATTTTTAGTACTCCAATTATGACATCACTATGTTACTCCCATTATGATGTCAAACTGTGAAATCCATTTTAACATCAAATCTTAACTCCCATTATGACATCACAATGTCATTCTCATTATTAAACCACTTTAGTACTCCCATTATGACATCACAATGTCTCTCGCATTTAGATGTCACAATGTCTTTCCCATTTTTTGTTAAATAGGCACACCCATTATGACATCACCATGTTATTCTCATTATTAGACCATTTTACTACTCCCATTATGATGTCACAATGTCCTACCCATTTTTTTCACATAAGCACTCCATTATGACATCACATTGTCATTCTCATTAATAAACCACTTTAGTACTCCCATTATGACATCACAATGTCTTTCTCATTATTAAACCACTTTAGTACTCAAATTATGATACCACAATGAAACTCTCATTATGATGTCACAATGTAAACCCCATTTTAACATCAAATTTTAACTCCCATTATGACATCACAATGTCATTCTCATTATTAAACCACTTTAGTACTCCCATTATGACATCACAATGTCACTCGCATTATGATGTCACAATGTCCTTCCCATTTTTTTTTACATAGGCACTCCCATTATGACATCACAATGTCATTCTCATTAATAAACCAGTTTAGTACTTGCTTTATGACATCACAATGTTACTCCCATTATGATGTCACACTGTAAACCCCATTTTAACATCAAATTTTAACTCCCATTATGACATCGCAATGTCATTCTCAATAATAAACCACGTTAGTACTCCCATTATGACATCACAATGTCACTCGCATTATGATGTCACACTGTAAACCCCATTTTAACATCAAATCTTAACTCCCATTATGACATCACAATGTCACTCGCATTATGATGTCACACTATAAACCCCATTTTAACATCAAATCTTATTTTCCATTATGACATCACAATGTCATTCTCATTATTAAACCACATTATTTCTCCCTCTATGACATCACAATGTCACTCGCATTATGATGTCACAATGTCCTTCCAATTTTTTGTTACATCGGCACTCCCATTATGACATCACAATGTCATTCTCATTAATAAACCACCTTAGTACTTCCACTATGACATCACAATGTTACTCCCATTATGATGTCACACTGTAAACCCCATTTTAACATCAAATTTTAACTCCCATTATGACATCACAATGTCATTCTCATTATTAAACCACTTTAGTACTCCCATTATGACATCACAAGGTCATTCTCATTATTAAACCACTTTAGTACTCCAATTATGACATCACAATGTCACTCACATTATGATGTCACAATGTAAACCCCATTTTTACATCAAATTTTAACTCCCATTATGAGATCACAATGTCATTCTCATTATTAAACCACTTTATTACTCCCATTATGACATCACAATGTCACTCGTATTATGATGTCACAATCTTCTTCCAATTTTTTTTTACATAGGCACTCCCATTATGACATCACAATGTCATTCTCATTAATAAACCACTTTAGTACTTGCATTATGACATCACAATGTTACTCCCATTATGATGTCACACTGTAAACCTAATTTTAACATCAAATTTGAACTCCTATTATGACATCACAATTTCATTCGCATTATTAAACCACTTTAGTACTCCCATTATGACAACACAATGTCACTTGCATTATGTTGTCTCAATGTAAACCCCATTTTAACATCAAATATTAACTCCCATTATGAAATCACAATGTGATTCTCATTATTAAACCAATTTAATTCTCCCATTATGACATCACAATGTCACTTGCATTATGATGTCACAATGTCCTTCCCAATTTTGTCACATAGGCACTCCCATTATGACATCACAATGTCACTCGCATTATGATGTCACACTGTAAACCTCATTTTAACATCAAATCTTAACTCCCATTATGAAGTCACAATGTCATTGTCATTATTAATCCCCTTTAGTACTCCCATTATGACATCACAATGTCACTCACATTATGATGTCACAATGTCCTTCCCATTTTTTTCACATAGGCACTCCCATTATGACATCTCAATGTCATTCTCATTATTAAACCGCTTTAGAACTCCCATTATGACATCACAATGTCACTCGAATTATGATGTCACAAAGTCCTTCCCATTTTTTTTTACATAGGCACTCCCATTATGACATCACAAAGTTACTCCCATTATGATGTCACACTGTAAACCCCATTTTAACATCAAATTTTAACTCCCATTATGACATCGCAATGTCATTCTCATTAATAAACAACTTTAGTACTCCCATTATGACATCACAATGTCATTCTCATTAATAAACCTTTTTAGTACTCCAATTATGACATCACAATGTTACTCCAATTATGATGTCAAACTGTGAAATCCATTTTAACATCAAATCTTAACTCCCCTTATGACATCACAATGTCATTCTCATTATTAAACCACTTTAGTACTCCCATTATGACATCACAATGTCAGTTGCATTATGATGTCACAATGTAAAACAAATTTTAACATCAAATTTTAACTACCATTATGACATCACAATGTCATTCCCATTAATAAACCACTTTAGTTCTTCCATTATGACATGACAATGTTACTCCCATTATGATGTCACAATGTCCTTCCCATTTTTTGTCACATATGCACTCCCATTATGACATCACAATGTCACTCGCATTATGAAGTCACACTGTAAACTCCAATTTAACATAAAATCTAAACTCCCATTATGACATCACAATGTCATTCTCATTATTAAACCACTTTATAACTCCAAGTATGATATCACAATGTCACTCGCATTTTGATGTCACACTGTAAACCCCAATTTAACATCAAATCTTAACTCCCATTATGACACCACAATGTCATTCTCATTATTAAACCACTTTAGGTCTCCCACTATGACATCACAATGTCACTCGCATTATGATGTCACAATGTCCTTCCCATTTTTTTTTACATAGGCACTCCCATTATGACATCACAATGTCATTCTCATTAATAAACCACTTTAATACCTGCTTTATGACATCACAATGTTACTCCCATTATGATGTCACACTGTAAACCAGATTTTAACATCAAATTTTAACTCCCATTATGACATCGCAATGTCATTCTCAATAATAAACCACGTTAGTACTCCCATTATGACATCACAATGTCACTCACATTATGATGTCACACTGTAAACCCCATTTTAACATCAAATCTTAACTCCCATTATGACATCACAATGTCACTCGCATTATTAAACCACTTTAGTACTCCCATTATGACATCACCATGTCATTCTCATTATTAAACCACTTTAGTACTCCAATTATGACATCACAGTGTCACTCGCATTATGATGTCACACTATAAACACCATTTTAACATCAAATCTTAACTCCCATTATGACATCACAATGTCATTATCATTAATAAACCACTTTAGTACTCCCATTATGACAAAACAATGTCGCTCACATTATGATGTCACAATGTCCTTCCCATTTTTTGTCACATAGGCACTCCCATTATGATATCACAATGTCATTCTCATTATTAAACCACTTTAGTACTCCCATTATGACATCACAATGTCACTCGCATTATGATGTCACACTGTAAACCCCAATTCAACATCAAATCTTAACTCTCATTATGACATCACAATGTCATTCTCATTATTAAACCACTTTTGCTCTCCCACTATGACATCACAATGTCACTCGCATTATGATGTCACAATGTCCTTCCCATTTTTTGTTAAATAGGCATACCTATTATGACATCACAATGTCATTCTCATTATTAGACCATTTTACTACTCCCATTATGATGTCACAATGTCCTACCCATTTTTTTCACATAAGCACTCCCATTATGACATCACATTGTCATTCTCATTAATAAACCACTTTAGTACTCCCATTATGACATCACAATGTCATTCTCATTATTAAACCACTTTAGTACTCAAACTATGATACCACAATGAAACTCTCATTATGATGTCACAATGTAAACCCCATTTTAACATCAAATTTTAACTCCCATTATGACATCACAATGTCATTCTCATTATTAAACCACTTTAGTACTCCCATTATGACATCACAATGTCACTCGCATTATGATGTCACAATGTCCTTCCCATTTTTTTTACATAGGCACTCCCATTATGACATCACAATGTCATTCTCATTAATAAACCAGTTTAATACTTGCTTTATGACATCACAAAGTTACTCCCATTATGATGTCACACTGTAAACCCCATTTTAACATCAAATTTTAACTCCCATTATGACATCGCAATGTCATTCTCAATAATAAACCACGTTAGTACTCCCATTATGACATCACAATGTCACTCGCATTATGATGTCACACTGTAAACCCCATTTTAACATCAAATCTTAACTCCCTTTATGACATCACAATGTCACTCGCATTATGATGTCACACTATAAACCCCATTTTAACATCAAATCTTATTTTCCATTATGACATCACAATGTCATTCTCATTAATAAACCACCTTAGTACTTCCACTATGACATCACAATGTTACTCCCATTATGATGTCACACTGTAAACCCCATTTTAACATCAAATTTTAACTCCCATTATGACATCACAATGTCATTCTCATTATTAAACCACTTTAGTACTCCCATTATGACATCACAAGGTCATTCTCATTACTAAACCACTTTAGTACTCCAATTATGACATCACAATGTCAATCACATTATGATGTCACACTGTAAACCCCATTTTAACATCAAATCTTAACTCCCATTATGACATCACAATGTCATTCTCATTATTAAACCACTTTAGATCTCCCATTATGACATCACAATGTCACTCGCATTATGATGTCACAATGTCCTTCCCATTTTTTGTTAAATAGGCACACCCATTATGACATCACAGTGTCATTCTCATTATTAGACCATTTTACAACTCCCATTATGATGTCACAATGTCCTACCCATTTATTTCACATAAGTACTCCCATTATGACATCACAATGTCAATCTCATTAATAAACCACTTTAGTACTCCCATTATGACATCACAATGTCTTTCTCATTATTAAACCACTTTAGTACTCAAATTATGATACCACAATGAAACTCTCATTATGATGTCACAATGTAAACCCCATTTTAACATCAAATTTTAACTCCCATTATGACATCACAATGTCATTCTCATTATTAAACCACTTTAGTACTCCCATTATGACATCACAATGTCACTCGCATTATGATGTCACAATGTCCTTCCCATTTTTTTTTACATAGGCACTCCCATTATGACATCACAATGTCATTCTCATTAATAAACCAGTTTAGTACTTGCTTTATGACATCACAATGTTACTCCCATTATGATGTCACACTGTAAACCCCATTTTAACATCAAATTTTAACTCCCGTTATGACATCGCAATGTCATTCTCAATAATAAACCACGTTAGTACTCCCATTATGACATCACAATGTCACTCGCATTATGATGTCACACTGTAAACCCCATTTTAACATCAAATCTTAACTCCCATTATGACATCACAATGTCACTCGCATTATGATGTCACACTATAAACCCCATTTTAACATCAAATCTTATTTTCCATTATGACATCACAATGTCATTCTCATTATTAAACCACATTATTTCTCCCTCTATGACATCACAATGTCACTCGCATTATGATGTCACAATGTCCTTCCAATTTTTTGTTACATCGGCACTCCCATTATGACATCACAATGTCATTCTCATTAATAAACCACCTTAGTACTTCCACTATGACATCACAATGTTACTCCCATTATGATGTCACACTGTAAACCCCATTTTAACATCAAATTTTAACTCCCATTATGACATCACAAGGTCATTCTCATTATTAAACCACTTTAGTACTCCCATTATGACATCACAAGGTCATTCTCATTATTAAACCACTTTAGTACTCCAATTATGACATCACAATGTCACTCACATTATGATGTCACAATGTAAACCCCATTTTTACATCAAATTTTAACTCCCATTATGAGATCACAATGTCATTCTCATTATTAAACCACTTTATTACTCCCATTATGACATCACAATGTCACTCGTATTATGATGTCACAATCTTCTTCCAATTTTTTTTTACATAGGCACTCCCATTATGACATCACAATGTCATTCTCATTAATAAACCACTTTAGTACTTGCATTATGACATCACAATGTTACTCCCATTATGATGTCACACTGTAAACCTAATTTTAACATCAAATTTGAACTCCTATTATGACATCACAATTTCATTCGCATTATTAAACCACTTTAGTACTCCCATTATGACAACACAATGTCACTTGCATTATGTTGTCTCAATGTAAACCCCATTTTAACATCAAATATTAACTCCCATTATGAAATCACAATGTGATTCTCATTATTAAACCAATTTAATTCTCCCATTATGACATCACAATGTCACTTGCATTATGATGTCACAATGTCCTTCCCAATTTTGTCACATAGGCACTCCCATTATGACATCACAATGTCACTCGCATTATGATGTCACACTGTAAACCCCATTTTAACATCAAATCTTAACTCCCATTATGAAGTCACAATGTCATTGTCATTATTAATCCCCTTTAGTACTCCCATTGTGACATCACAATGTCACTTGCATTATGATGTCACAATGTCCTTCCCATTTTTTTTTACATAGGCACTCCCATTATGACATCACAATGTCATTCTCATTAATAAACCACTTTAATACCTGCTTCATGACATCACAATGTTACTCCCATTATGATGTCACACTGTAAACCCCATTTTAACATCAAATTTTAACTTCCATTATGACATCGCAATGTCATTCTCAATAATAAACCATGTTAGTACTCCCATTATGACATCACAATGTCACTCACATTATGATGTCACACTGTAAACTCCATTTTAACATCAAATCTTAACTCCCATTATGACATCACAATGTCACTCGCATTATGATGTCACACTATAAACCCCATTTTAACATCAAATCTTAATTTCCATTATGACATCACAATGTCATTCTCATTATTAAACCACATTATTTCTCCCTCTATGACATCACAATGTTTCTCGCATTATGATGTCACAATGTCCTTCCAATTTTTTGTTACATAGGCACTCCCATTATGACATCACAATGTCATTCTCATTAATAAACCACCTTAGTACTTCCACTATGACATCACATTGTTACTCCCATTATGATGTCACACTGTAAACCCCATTTTAACATCAAATTTTAACTCCCATTATGACATCACAATGTCATTCTCATTATTAAACCACTTTAGTACTCCCATTATGACATCACCATGTCATTCTCATTATTAAACCACTTTAGTACTCCAATTATGACATCACAATGTCACTCGCATTATGATGTCACACTATAAACACCATTTTAACATCAAATCTTAACTCCCATTATGACATCACAATGTCATTATCATTAATAAACCACTTTAATACTCCCATTATGACATCACAATGTCGCTCACATTATGATGTCACAATGTCCTTCCCATTTTTTGTCACATAGGCACTCCCATAATGATATCACAATGTCATTCTCATTATTAAACCACTTTAGTACTCCCATTATGACATCACAATGTCACTCGCATTATGATGTCACACTGTAAACCCCAATTTAACATCAAATCTTAACTCTCATTATGACATCACAATGTCATTCTCATTATTAAACCACTTTTGATCTCCCACTATGACATCACAATGTCACTCTCATTATGATGTCACAATGTCCTTCCCATTTTTTGTTATATAGGCACACCCGTTATGACATCACAATGTCAATCTAATTATTAGACCATTTTACTACTCCCATTATGATGTCACAATGTTCTACCCATTTTTTTCACATAAGCACTCCCATAATGACATCACAATGTCATTCTCAATAATAATCCACTTTAGTACTCCCATTATGACATCACAATGTCATTCTCATTATTAAACTACTTTAGTACTCAAATTATGACACCACAATGAAACTCCCATTATGATGTCACAATGAAAAACCCATTTTAACATCAAATTTTAACTCCCATTATGACATCACAATGTCATTCTCATTAATAAACCACTTTATTACTCCCATTATGACATCACAATGTCACTCTCATTATGATGTCACAATGTAAACCCCATTTTAAAATCAAATTTTAACACCCATTATGACATCACAATGTCATTCTCATTATTAAACCACTTTAGTACTCCCATTATGACATCACATTGTCACTCGCATTATGATGTCATACTGTAAACCCCATTTTAACATCAAATCTTAACTCCCATTATGACATCACAATGTCATTCTTATTATTAAACCTTTTTAGTACTCCAGTTATGACATCACAATGTTACTCCCATTATGATGTCAAACTGTGAAATCCATTTTAACATCAAATCTTAACTCCCCTTATGACATCACAATGTCATTCTCATTATTAAACCACTTTAGTACTCCCATTATGACATCACAATGTCAGTTGCATTATGATGTTACAATGTAAACCAAATTTTAACATCAAATTTTATCTCCCATTATGACCTCACAATGTCATTCGCATTATTAAAACACTTTAGTACTCCCATTATGACATCACAATGTCACTCGTATTATGATGTCACCATCTAAACCCCATTTTAACATCAAATCTTAACTCCCATTATGATATCACAATGGCATTATCATTATTAAACCACTTTAGTACTCCCATTATGACATCACAATGTCACTCGCATTATGATGTCACACTATAAACTCCATTTTAACATCAAATCTTATTTTCCATTATGACATCACAATGGCATTCTCATTATTAAACCACTTTAGTTCTCCCTCTAAGACATTACAATGTCACTCGTATTATGGTGTCACAATGTCCTTCAAATTTTTTGTTACATAGGCACTCCCATTATGACATCACAATGGCATTATCATTATTAAACCACTTTAGTACTTCCACTATGACATCACAATGGTACTCCCTTTATGATTTCACACTGTAAACCCCTTTTTAACATCAAATTTTAACTCCCATTATGACTTCACAATGTCATTCTCATTATCAAACCACTTTAGTTCTCCCATTATGACATCACAATGTCACTCGCATTATGATGTCACAATGTTCTTCCCATTTTTTTTACATTGGCACTCCCATTATGATATCACAATGTCATTCTCATTAATAAACCACTTTAGTACTTGCATTATGACATCACAATGTTACTCCCATTATGATGTCATACTGTAAACCTAATTGTAACATCAAATATTAACTCCCATTATGACATCACAATGTCATTCTCATTATTAAACCACTTTAATGCTTCCACTATTACATCACAATGTTATTCCCATTATGATGTCACACTGTGAACCCCATTTTAACATCAAATCTTAACTACCATTATAACATCACAATGTCATTCTCATTATTAAACCACTTTAGTACTCCCAATATGACATCACAATGTTAATCGCATTATGATGTCACACTGTAAACCCCATTTTAACATCAAATCTTAACTCCCATTATGACATCACAATGTCATTCTCCTTATTAAACATTTTTAGTTCTCCAATTATGACATCACAATGTTACTCCCATTATTATGTCAAACTGTGAAATCCTTTTTAACATCAAATCTTAACTCCCATTATGACATCACAATGTCATTCTCATTATTAAACCACATTAGATCTCCCATTATGACATCACAATGTCATTATCATTAATAAACCACTCTAGTACTCCCATTATGACATCACAATGTCGCTCACATTATGATGTCACAATGTCCTTCCCATTTTTTGTCACATAGGCACTCCCATTATGATATCACAATGTCATTCTCATTATTAAACCACTTTAGTACTCCCATTATGACATCACAATGTCACTCGCATTATGATGTCACACTATAAACCCCTTTTTACATCAAATCTTTTTTTCCATTATGACATCACAATGTCATTCTCATTATTAAACCACATTATTTCTCCCTCGATGACATCACAATGTCACTCGCATTATGATGTCACACTGTAAACCCCATTTTAACATCAAATCTTAACTCCCATTATGACATCACAATGTCACTCGCATTATGATGTCACACTATAAACTCCTTTTTACATCAAATCTTATTTTCCATTATGACATCACAATGTCATTCTCATTATTAAACCACATTATTTCTCCCTCTATGACATCACAATGTCACTCGCATTATGATGTCACAATGTCCTTCCAATTTTTTGTTACATCGGCACTCCCATTATGACATCACAATGTCATTCTCATTAATAAACCACCTTAGTACTTCCACTATGACATCACAATGTTACTCCCATTATGATGTCACACTGTAAACCCCATTTTAACATCAAATTTTAACTCCCATTATGACATCACAATGTCATTCTCATTATTAAACCACTTTAGTACTCCCATTATGACATCACAAGGTCATTCGCTTTATTAAACCACTTTAGTACTCCAATTATGACATCACAATGTCACTCACATTATGATGTCACAATGTAAACCCCATTTTTACATCAAATTTTAACTCCCATTATGAGATCACAATGTCATTCTCATTATTAAACCACTTTATTACTCCCATTATGACATCACAGTGTCACTCGTATTATGATGTCACAATCTTCTTCCAATTTTTTTTTACATAGGCACTCCCATTATGACATCACAATGTCATTCTCATTAATAAACCACTTTAGTACTTGCATTATGACATCACAATGTTACTCCCATTATGATGTCACACTGTAAACCTAATTTTAACATCAAATTTGAACTCCTATTATGACATCACAATGTCATTCCCATTATTAAACCACTTTAGTACTCCCATTATGACAACACAATGTCACTTGCATTATGTTGTCACAATGTAAACCCCATTTTAACATCAAATATTAACTCCCATTATGAAATCACAATGTGATTCTCATTATTAAACCAATTTAATACTCCCATTATGACATCACAATGTCACTTGCATTATGATGTCACAATGTCCTTCCCAATTTTGTCACATAGGCACTCCCATTATGACATCACAATGTCACTCGCATTATGATGTCACACTGTAAACCCCATTTTAACATCAAATCTTAACTCCCATTATGAAGTCACAATGTCATTGTCATTATTAAACCCCTTTAGTACTGCCATTGTGACATCACAATGTCACTTGCATTGTGATGTCACAATGTCCTTCCCATTTTTTTTTACATAGGCACTCCCATTATGACATCACAATGTCATTCTCATTAATAAACCACTTTAATACCTTCTTCATGACATCACAATGTTACTCCCATTATGATGTCACACTGTAAACCCCATTTTAACATCAAATTTTAACTTCCATTATGAAATCGCAATGTCATTCTCAATAATAAACCACGTTAGTACTCCCATTATGACATCACAATGTCACTCGCATTATGATGTCACACTATAAACCCCTTTTTACATCAAATCTTTTTTTCCATTATGACATCACAATGTCATTCTCATTATTAAACCACATTATTTCTCCCTCTATGACATCACAATGTCACTCGCATTATGATGTCACACTGTAAACCCCATTTTAACATCAAATCTTAACTCCCATTATGACATCACAATGTCACTCGCATTATGATGTCACACTATAAACCCCTTTTTACATCAAATCTTATTTTCCATTATGACATCACAATGTCATTCTCATTATTAAACCACATTATTTCTCCCTCTATGACATCACAATGTCACTCGCATTATGATGTCACAATGTCCTTCCAATTTATTGTTACATCGGCACTCCCATTATGACATCACAATGTCATTCTCATTAATAAACCACCTTAGTACTTCCACTATGACATCACAATGTTACTCCCATTATGATGTCACACTGTAAACCCCATTTTAACATCAAATTTTAACTCCCATTATGACATCACAATGTCATTCTCATTATTAAACCACTTTAGTACTCCCATTATGACATCACAAGGTCATTCTCATTATTAAACCACTTTAGTACTCCAATTATGACATCACAATGTCACTCACATTATGATGTCACAATGTAAACCCCATTTTTACATCAAATTTTAACTCCCATTATGAGATCACAATGTCATTCTCATTATTAAACCACTTTATTACTCCCATTATGACATCACAATGTCACTCGTATTATGATGTCACAATCTTCTTCCAATTTTTTTTTACATAGGCACTCCCATTATGACATCACATTGTCATTCTCATTAATAAACCACTTTAGTACTTGCATTATGACATCACAATGTTACTCCCATTATGATGTCACACTGTAAACCTAATTTTAACATCAAATTTGAACTCCTATTATGACATCACAATGTCATTCGCATTATTAAACCACTTTAGTACTCCCATTATGACAACACAATGTCACTTGCATTATGTTGTCACAATGTAAACCCCATTTTAACATCAAATATTAACTCCCATTATGAAATCACAATGTGATTCTCATTATTAAACCAATTTAATACTCCCATTATGACATCACAATGTCACTTGCATTATGATGTCACAATGTCCTTCCCAATTTTGTCACATAGGCACTCCCATTATGACATCACAATGTCACTCGCATTATGATGTCACACTGTAAACCCCATTTTAACATCAAATCTTAACTCCCATTATGAAGTCACAATGTCATTGTCATTATTAAACCCCTTTAGTACTCCCATTGTGACATCACAATGTCACTTGCATTGTGATGTCACAATGTCCTTCCCATTTTTTTTTACATAGGCACTCCCATTATGACATCACAATGTCATTCTCATTAATAAACCACTTTAATACCTGCTTCATGACATCACAATGTTACTCCCATTATGATGTCACACTGTAAACCCCATTTTAACATCAAATTTTAACTTCCATTATGAAATCGCAATGTCATTCTCAATAATAAACCACGTTAGTACTCCAATTATGACATCACAATGTCACTCACATTATGATGTCACACTGTAAACCCCATTTTAACATCAAATCTTAACTCCCATTATGACATCACAATGTCACTCGCATTATGATGTCAAACTATAAACCCCATTTTAACATCAAATCTTAATTTCCATTATGACATCACAATGTCATTCTCTTTATTAAACCACATTATTTCTCCCTCTATGACATCACAATGTTTCTCGCATTATGATGTCACAATGTCCTTCAAATTTTTTGTTACATAGGCACTCCCATTATGACATCACAATGTCATTCTCATTAATAAACCACCTTAGTACTTCCACTATGACATCACATTGTAACTCCCATTATGATGTCACACTGTAAACCCCATTTTAACATCAAATTTTAACTCCCAATATGACATCACAATGTCATTCTCATTATTAAACCTCTTTAGTACTCCCATTATGACATCACCATGTCATTCTCATTATTAAACCACTTTAGTACTCCAATTATGACATCACAATGTCACTCGCATTATGATGTCACACTATAAACACCATTTTAATATCAAATCTTAACTCCCATTATGACATCACAATGTCATTATCATTAATAAACCACTTTAGTACTCCCATTATGACATCACAATGTCGCTCACATTATGATGTCACAATGTCCTTCCCATTTTTTGTTATACAGGCACACCCGTTATGACATCACAATGTCAAACTAATTATTAGACCATTTTACTACTCCCATTATGATGTCACAATGTTCTACCCATTTTTTTCACATAAGCACTCCCATTATGACATCACAATGTCATTCTCAATAATAAACCACTTTAGTACTCCCATTATGATATCACAATGTCATTCTCATTATTAAACTACTTTAGTACTCAAATTATGACACCACAATGAAACTCCCATTATGATGTCACAAAGAAAAACCCCATTTTAACATCAAATTTTAACTCCCATTATGACATCACAATGTCATTCTCATTAATAAACCACTTTAGTACTCCCATTATGACATCACAATGTCACTCTCATTATGATGTCACAATGTAAACCCCATTTTAAAATCAAATTTTAACACCCATTATGACATCACAATGTCATTCTCATTATTAAACCACTTTAGTACTCCCATTATGACATCACATTGTCACTCGCATTATGATGTCACACTGTAAACCCCATTTTAACATCAAATCTTAACTCCCATTATGACATCACAATGTCATTCTTATTATTAAACCTTTTTAGTACTCCAGTTATGACATCACAATGTTACTCCCATTATGATGTCAAACTGTGAAATCCATTTTAACATCAAATCTTAACTCCCCTTATGACATCACAATGTCATTCTCATTATTAAACCACTTTAGTACTCCCATTATGACATCACAATGTCAGTTGCATTATGATGTTACAATGTAAACCAAATTTTAACATCAAATTTTAACTCCCATTATGACCTCACAATGTCATTCGCATTATTAAACCACTTTAGTACTCCCATTATGACATCACAATGTCACTCGCATTATGATGTCACCATCTAAACCCCATTTTAACATCAAATCATAACTCCCATTATGACATCACAATGGCATTATCATTATTAAACCACTTTAGTACTCCCATTATGACATCACAATGTCACTCGCATTGTGATGTCACACTATAAACCCCATTTTAACATCAAATCTTATTTTCCATTATGACATCACAATGGCATTCTCATTATTAAACCACTTTAGTTCTCCCTCTATGACATCACAATGTCACTCGCATTATGATGTCACAATGTCCTTCCAATTTTTAGTTACATAGGCACTCCCATTATGACATCACAATGTCATTCTCATTAATAAACCACCTTAGTATTTCCACTATGACATCACAATGTTACTCCCATTATGATGTCACACTGTAAACCCCATTTTAACATCAAATCTTAACTCCCATTATGACATCACAATGTCATTCTTATTATTAAACCATTTTACTACTACCATTATGACATCACAATGTCACATGCATTATGATGTCACACTGTAAACACCATTTTAACATCAAATCTTAACTCCCATTATGACATCACAATGTCATTCTCATTATTAAACCACTTTAGTACTCCCATTATGACATCACCATGTCATTCTCATTATTAAACCACTTTAGTACTCCAATTATGACATCACAAGGTCACTCGCATTATGATGTCACACTATAAACACCATTTTAATATCAAATCTTAACTCCCATTATGACATCACAATGTCATTATCATTAATAAACCACTTTAGTACTCCCATTATGACATCACAATGTCTCTCACATTATAATGTCACAATGTCCTTTCCATCTTTTGTTATATAGGCACACCCGTTATGACATCACAATGTCAAACTAATTATTAGACCATTTTACTACTCCCATTATGATGTCACAATGTTCTACCCATTTTTTTCACATAAGCACTCCCATTATGACATCACAATGTCATTCTCAATAATAAACCACTTTAGTACTCCCATTATGACATCACAATGTCATTCTCATTATTAAACTACTTTAGTACTCAAATTATGGCACCACAATGAAACTCCCATTATGATGTCACAATGAAAAACCCCATTTTAACATAAAATTTTAACTCCCATTATGACATCACAATGTCATTCTCATTATTAAACCACTTTAGTACTCCCATTATGACATCACAATGTCACTCTCATTATGATGTCACAATGTAAACCCCATTTTAAAATCAAATTTTAACACCCATTATGACATCACAATGTCATTCTCATTATTAAACCACTTTAGTACTCCCATTATGACATCACATTGTCACTCGCATTATGATGTCACACTGTAAACCCCATTTTAACATCAAATCTTAACTCCCATTATGACATCACAATGTCATTCTTATTATTAAACCTTTTTAGTACTCCAGTTATGACATCACAATGTTACTCCCATTATGATGTCAAACTGTGAAATCCATTTTAACATGAAATCTTAACTCCCCTTATGACATCACAATGTCATTCTCATTATTAAACCACTTTAGTACTCCCATTATGACATCACAATGTCAGTTGCATTATGATGTTACAATGTAAACCAAATTTTAACATCAAATTTTAACTCCCATTATGACCTCACAATGTCATTCGCATTATTAAACCACTTTAGTACTCCCATTATGACATCACAATGTCACTCGCATTATGATGTCACCATCTAAACCCCATTTTAACATCAAATCATAACTCCCATTATGACATCACAATGGCATTATCATTATTAAACCACTTTAGTACTCCCATTATGACATCACAATGTCACTCGCATTATGATGTCACACTATAAACCCCATTTTAACATCAAATCTTATTTTCCATTATGACATCACAATGGCATTCTCATTATTAAACCACTTTAGTTCTCCCTCTATGACATCACAATGTCACTCGCATTATGATGTCACAATGTCCTTCCAATTTTTTGTTACATAGGCACTCCCTTTATGACATCACAATGGCATTATCATTATTAAACCACTTTAGTACTTCCACTATGACATCACAATGTTACTCCCTTTATGATTTCACACTGTAAACCCCTTTTTAACATCAAATTTTAACTCCCATTATGACATCACAATGTCATTCTCATTATTAAACCACTTTAGTACTCCCATTATGACATCACAATGTCACTCGCATTATGATGTCACAATGTTCTTCCCATTTTTTTTACATTGGCACTCCCATTATGATATCACAATGTCATTCTCATTAATAAACCACTTTAGTACTTGCATTATGACATCACAATGTTACTCCCATTATGATGTCACACTGTAAACCTAATTGTAACATCAAATTTGAACTCCCATTATGACATCGCAATGTTATTCTCATTAATAAACCACTTTAGTACTCCCATTATGACATCACAAAGTCACTTGCATTATGATGTCACACTGTAAACCTAATTGTAACATCAAATATTAACTCCCATTATGACATCACAATGTCATTCTCATTATTAAACCACTTTAATGCTTCCACTATTACATCATAATGTTACTCCCATTATGATGTCACACTGTGAACCCCATTTTAACATCAAATCTTAACTACCATTATAACATCACAATGTCATTCTCGTTATTAAAGCACTTTAGTTCTCCCACTTTGATATCACAATGTCACTCGCATTATGATGTCACAATGTCCTTCCAATTTTTAGTTACATAGGCACTCCCATTATGACATCACAATGTCATTCTCATTAATAAACCACCTTAGTACTTCCACTATGACATCACAATGTTACTCCCATTATGATGTCACACTGTAAACCCCATTTTAACATCAAATCTTAACTCCCATTATGACATCACAATGTCATTCTTATTATTAAACCATTTTACTACTACCATTATGACATCACAATGTCACATGCATTATGATGTCACACTGTAAACACCATTTTAACATCAAATCTTAACTCCCATTATGACATCACAATGTCATTCTCATTATTAAAACACTTTAATTCTCCCACTGAGATATCACAATGGCACTCACATTATGATGTCACAATGTCCTTCCCATTTTTTGTCACATAATCACTCCCATTATGACATCACAATGTCATTCTCATTTTTAAACCACTTTAGTACTCCCATTATGACATCACATTGTCACTCACATTATGATGTCACAATGTTCTTCCCATTTTTTTCACATAGGCACTCCCATTATGACATCTCAATGTCATTCTCATAAAAAAACCACTTTAGTTCTTCCATTATGACATCACAATGTCACTCGCATTATGATGTCACAATGTCCTTCCCATTTTTTGTTACATAGGCACTCCCATTATGACATCACAATGTCATTCTCATTAATAAACCACTTTAATATTTTCTTTATGACATCACAATGTTACTCCCATTATGATGTCACACTGTAAACCCCATTTTAACATGAAATTTTAACTCCCATTATGACATCACAATGTCATTCTCATTATTAAACCGCTTTAGAACTCCCATTATGACATCACAATGTCACTCGCATTATGATGTCACAATGTCCTTCCCATTTTTTTTTACATATGTACTCCCATTATGACATCACAATGTCATTCTCATTAATAAACCACTTTAATATTTTCTTTATGACTTTACAAAGTTACTCCCATTATGATGTCACACTGTATACCCCATTTTAACATCAAATTTTAACTCCCATTATGACATCGCAATGTCATTCTCATTAATAAACAACTTTAGTACTCCCATTATGACATCACAATGTCACTCGCATTATGATGTCACACTGTAAACCCCATTTTAACATCAAATCTTAACTCCCATTATGACATCACAATGTCATTCTCATTATTAAACCTTTTTAGTACTCCAATTATGACATCACAATGTTACTCCAATTATGATGTCAAACTGTGAAATCCATTTTAACATCAAATCTTCACTCCCCTTATGACATCACAATGTCATTCTCATTATTAAACCACTTTAGTACTCCCATTATGACATCACAATGTCAGTTGCATTATGATGTCACAATGTAAAACAAATTTTAACATCAAATTTTAACTCCCATTATGACCTCACAATGTCATTCCCATTAATAAACCACTTTAGTTCTTCCATTATGACATCACAATGTTACTCCCATTATGATGTCACAATGTCCTTCCCATTTTTTGTCACATAGGCACTCCCATTATGACATCACAATGTCACTCGCATTATGATGTCACAATGTAAAACAAATTTTAACATCAAATTTTAACTTCCATTATGACCTCACAATGTCATTCCCATTAATAAACCTCTTTAGTTCTTCCATTATGACATCACAATGTTACTCCCATTATGATGTCACAATGTTCTTCCCATTTTTTGTCACATAGGCACTCCCATTATGACATCACAATGTCACTCGCATTATGAAGTCACACTGTAAACCCCAATTTAACATAAAATCTTAACTCCCATTATGACATCACAATGTCATTCTCATTATTAAACCACTTTATAACTCCAAGTATGATATCACAATGTCACTCGCATTTTGATGTCAAATCTGAAACCCCAATTTAACATCAAATCTTAACTCCCATTATGACATCACAATGTAATTCTTATTATTAAACCATTTTACTACTACCATTATGACATCACAATGTCACATGCATTATGATGTCACACTGTAAACACCATTTTAACATCAAATCTTAACTCCCATTATGACATCACAATGTCATTCTCATTATTAAAACACTTTAATTCTCCCACTGAGACATCACAATGGCACTCACATTATGATGTCACAATGTCCTTCCCATTTTTTGTAACATAATCACTCCCATTATGACATCACAATGTCATTCTCATTTTTAAACCACTTTAGTACTCCCATTATGACATCACAATGTCACTCACATTATGATGTCACAATGTCCTTCCCATTTTTTTCACATAGGCACTCCCATTATGACCTCTCAATGTCATTCTCATTAAAAAACCACTTTAGTTCTTCCATTATGACATCACAATGTCACTCGCATTATGATGTCACAATGTCCTTCCCATTTTTTGTTACATAGGCACTCCCATTATGACATCACAATGTCATTCTCATTAATAAACCACTTTAATATTTTCTTTATGACATCACAATGTTACTCCCATTATGATGTCACACTGTAAACCCCATTTTAACATGAAATTTTAACTCCCATTATGACATCACAATGTCATTCTCATTATTAAACCGCTTTAGAAATCCCATTATGACATCACAATGTCACTCGCATTATGATGTCACAATGTCCTTCACAATTTTTTTTACATAGGCACTCCCATTATGACATCACAATGTCATTCTCATTAATAAACCACTTTAATATTTTCTTTATGACATCACAAAGTTACTCCCATTATGATGTCACACTGTAAACCCCATTTTAACATCAAATCTTAACTCCCATTATGACATCACAATGTCATTCTCATTATTAAACCTTTTTAGTACTCCAATTATGACATCACAATGTTACTCCAATTATGATGTCAAACTGTGAAATCCATTTTAACATCAAATCTTAACTCCCCTTATGACATCACAATGTCATTCTCATTATTAAACCACTTTAGTACTCCCATTATGACATCACAATGTCAGTTGCATTATGATATCACAATGTAAAAGAAATTTTAACATCAAATTTTAACTCCCATTATGACCTCACAATGTCATTCCCATTAATAAACCACTTTAGTTCTTCCATTATGACATCACAATGTTACTCCCATTATGATGTCACAATGTCCTTCCCAATTTTGTCACATAGGCACTCCCATTATGACATCACAATGTCACTCGCATTATGATGTCACACTGTAAACCCCATTTTAACATCAAATCTTAACTCCCATTATGAAGTCACAATGTCATTGTCATTATTAAACCCCTTTAGTACTCCCATTGTGACATCACAATGTCACTTGCATTATGATGTCACAATGTCCTTCCCATTTTTTTTTACATAGGCACTCCCATTATGACATCACAATGTCATTCTCATTAATAAACCACTTTAATACCTGCTTCATGACATCACAATGTTACTCCCATTATGATGTCACACTTTAAACCCCATTTTAACATCAAATTTTAACTTCCATTATGACATCGCAATTTCATTCTCAATAATAAACCACGTTAGTTCTCCCATTATGACATCACAATGTCACTCACATTATGATGTCACACTGTAAACCCCATTTTAACATCAAATCTTAACTCCCATTATGACATCACAATGTCACTCGCATTATGATGTGACACTATAAACCCCATTTTAACATCAAATCTTAATTTCCATTATGACATCACAATGTCATTCTCTTTATTAAACCACATTATTTCTCCCTCTATGACATCACAATGTTTCTCGCATTATGATGTCACAATGTCCTTCTAATTTTTTGTTACATAGGCACTCCCATTATGACATCACAATGTCATTCTCATTAATAAACCACCTTAGTACTTCCACTATGACATCACATTGTTACTCCCATTATGATGTCACACTGTAAACCCCATTTTAACATCAAATTTTAACTCCCAATATGACATCACAATGTCATTCTCATTATTAAACCACTTTAGTACTCCCATTATGACATCACCATGTCATTCTCATTATTAAACCACTTTAGTACTCCAATTATGACATCACAATGTCACTCGCATTATGATGTCACACTATAAACACTATTTTAATATCAAATCTTAACTCCCATTATGACATCACAATGTCATTATCATTAATAAACCACTTTAGTACTCCCATTATGACATCACAATGTCGCTCACATTATGATGTCACAATGTCCTTCCCATTTTTTGTTATATAGGCACACCCGTTATGACATCACAATGTCAAACTAATTATTAGACCATTTTACTACTCCCATTATGATGTCACAATGTTCTACCCATTTTTTTCACATAAGCACTCCCATTATGACATCACAATGTCATTCTCAATAATAAACCACTTTAGTACTCCCATTATGACATCACAATGTCATTCTCATTATTAAACTACTTTAGTACTCAAATTATGACACCACAATGAAACTCCCATTATGATGTCACAATGAAAAACCCCATTTTAACATCAAATTTTAACTCCCATTATGACATCACAATGTCATTCTCATTAATAAACCACTTTAGTACTCCCATTATGACATCACAATGTCACTCTCATTATGATGTCACAATGTAAACCCCATTTTAAAATCAAATTTTAACACCCATTATGACATCACAATGTCATTCTCATTATTAAACCACTTTAGTACTCCCATTATGACATCACATTGTCACTTGCATTATGATGTCACACTGTAAACCCCATTTTAACAGCAAATCTTAACTCATATTATGACATCACAATGTCATTCTTATTATTAAACCTTTTTAGTACTCCAGTTATGACATCACAATGTTACTCCCATTATGATGTCAAACTGTGAAATCCATTTTAACATCAAATCTTAACTCCCCTTATGACATCACAATGTCATTCTCATTATTAAACCACTTTAGTACTCCCATTATGACATCACAATGTCAGTTGCATTATGATGTTACAATGTAAACCAAATTTTAACATCAAATTTTAACTCCCATTATGACCTCACAATGTCATTCGCATTATTAAACCACTTTAGTACTCCCATTATGACATCACAATGTCACTCGCATTATGATGTCACCATCTAAACCCCATTTTAACATCAAATCATAACTCCCATTATGACATCACAATGGCATTATCATTATTAAACCACTTTAGTACTCCCATTATGACATCACAATGTCACTCGCATTATGATGTCACAATGTTCTTCCAATTTTTTTTACATTGGAACTCCCATTATGATATCACAATGTCATTCTCATTAATAAACCACTTTAGTACTTGCATTATGACATCACAATGTTACTCCCATTATGATGTCACACTGTAAACCTAATTGTAACATCAAATTTGAACTCCCATTATGACATCGCAATGTTATTCTCATTAAAAAACCACTTTAGTACTCCCATTATGACATCACAAAGTCACTTGCATTATGATGTCACACTGTAAACCTAATTGTAACATCAAATATTAACTCCCATTATGACATCACAATGTCATTCTCATTATTAAACCACTTTAATGCTTCCACTATTACATCACAATGTTACTCCCATTATGATGTCACACTGTGAACCCCATTTTAACATCAAATCTTAACTACCATTATAACATCACAATGTCATTCTCGTTATTAAAGCACTTTAGTTCTCCCACTTTGATATCACAATGTCACTCGCATTATGATGTCACAATGTCCTTCCAATTTTTAGTTACATAGGCACTCCCATTATGACATCACAATGTCATTCTCATTAATAAACCACCTTAGTACTTCCACTATGACATCACAATGTTACTCCCATTATGATGTCACACTGTAAACCCCATTTTAACATCAAATCTTAACTCCCATTATGACATCACAATGTCATTCTTATTATTAAACCATTTTACTACTACCATTATGACATCACAATGTCACATGCATTATGATGTCACACTGTAAACACCATTTTAACATCAAATCTTAACTCCCATTATGACATCACAATGTCATTCTCATTATTAAAACACTTTAATTCTCCCACTGAGACATCACAATGGCACTCACATTATGATGTCACAATGTCCTTCCCATTTTTTGTCACATAATCACTCCCATTATGACATCACAATGTCATTCTCATTTTTAAACCACTTTAGTACTCCCATTATGACATCACATTGTCACTCACATTATGATGTCACAATGTCCTTCCCATTTTTTTCACATAGGCACTCCCATTATGACATCTCAATGTCATTCTCATTAAAAAACCACTTTAGTTCTTTCATTATGACATCACAATGTCACTCGCATTATGATGTCACAATGTCCTTCCCATTTTTTGTTACATAGGCACTCCCATTATGACATCACAATGTCATTCTCATTAATAAACCACTTTAATATTTTCTTTATGACATCACAATGTTACTCCCATTATGATGTCACACTGTAAACCCCATTTTAACATGAAATTTTAACTCCCATTATGACATCACAATGTCATTCTCATTATTAAACTGCTTTAGAACTCCCATTATGACATCACAATGTCACTCGCATTATGATGTCACAATGTCCTTCCCATTTTTTTTTACATATGTACTCCCATTATGACATCACAATGTCATTCTCATTAATAAACCACTTTAATATTTTCTTTATGACATCACAATGTTACTCCAATTATGATGTCAAACTGTGAAATCCATTTTAACATCAAATCTTAACTCCCCTTATGACATCACAATGTCATTCTCATTATTAAACCACTTTAGTACTCCCATTATGACATCACAATGTCAGTTGCATTATGATGTCACAATGTAAAAGAAATTTTAACATCAAATTTTAACTCCCATTATGACCTCACAATGTCATTCCCATTAATAAACCACTTTAGTTCTTCCATTATGACATCACAATGTTACTCCCATTATGATGTCACAATGTCTTTCCCATTTTTTGTCACATAGGCACTCCCATTATGACATCACAATGTCACTCGCATTGTGAAGTCACACTGTAAACTCCAATTTAACATAAAATCTTAACTCCCATTATGACATCTCAATGTCATTCTCATTATTAAACCACTTTATAACTCCAAGTATGATATCACAATGTCACTCGCATTTTGATGTCACACTGTAAACCCCAATTTAACATCAAATCTTAACTCCCATTATGACATCACAATGTCATTCTCATTATTAAACCACTTTATTTCTCCCACTATGACATCACAATGTCACTCGCATTATGATGTCACAATGTCCTTCCCATTTTTTGTTACATAGTCACTCCCATTATGACATCACAATGTCATTCTCATTAATAAACCACTTTAGTACTTCCATTATGACATCACAATGTTACTCCCATTAAGATGTCACACTGTGACCCCCATTTTAACATCAGATCTTAACTCCCATTATGACATCACAATGTTATTCTCATTATTAAACCACTTTTGTACTCCCATTATGACATCACAATGTCACTCACATGATGTCACAATGTCCTTCCCATTTTTTGTCACATAGGCACTCCCAATATGACATCACAATGTCATTCTCATTAATAAACCACTTTAGTTCTTCAATTATGACATCACAATATTACTCCCATTATGATGTCAAACTGTAAACCCCATTTTAACATCAAATCTTAACTCCCATTATGACATCACAATCTCATTCTCATTATTAAACCACTTTAGTACTCCCATTATGACATCACATTGTCAATCGCATTATGATTTCACACTGTAAACCCCAATTTAACATCAAATCTTAACTCCCATTAATACATCACAATGTCATTCTCATTAATAAACCACTTTAATACTTCCACTATTACTTCACAATGTTACTCCCATTATGATGTCACACTGTGAACCCCATTTTAACATCAAATCTTAACTCCCATTATAACATCACAATGTCATTCTAATTATTAAAGCACTTTAGTACTCCCAATATGACATCACAATGTCACTCGCATTATGATGTCTCACTGTAAACCCAATTTTAACATCAAATCTTAACTCCCATTATGACATCACAATGTCATTCTCATTATTAAACCACTTTAGTTCTCCCACTATGACATCAGAATGTCACTCGCATTATGATGTCACACTGTAAACCCCATTTTAACATCAAATCTTAACTCCCATTATGACATCACAATGTCATTCTCATTATTAAACCACTTTATTTCTCCCACTATGACATCACAATGACACTCACATTATGATGTCACAATGTCCTTCCCATTTTTTGTCACATAATCACTCCCATTATGACATCACAATGTCATTCTCATTATTAAACCACTTTAGTACTCCCATTATGACATCACAATGTCACTCGCATTATGATGTCACAATGTAAACCACATTTTAACATCAAATTTTAACTCCCATTATGACATCAAAATGTCATTCTCATTATTATACCACTTTAGTACTCCCATTATGACATCTCAATGTCACTCACATTATGATGTCACAATGTCCTTCCCATTTTTTTCACATAGGCACACCCATTATGACATCGCAATGTCATTCTCATTAATAAACAACTTTAGTACTTCCACTATGACATCACAATGTTTCTCCCATTATGATGTCACACTGTAAACCCCGTTTTAACATCAAATTTTAACTTTCATTATGACATCAAAATGTCATTCTCATTAAAAACAACTTTAGTACTCCCATTATGATATCAGAATGTCACTCGCATTATGATGTCACAATGTAAACCACATTTTAACATCAAATCTGAACACCCATTATGACATCACAATATCATTCTCATTATTAAACCACTTTAGTAATCCCATTATGACATCACAATGTCATTCTCATTATTAAAACACTTTAGTACACTAATTATGACATCACGATGTCACTCGCATTATGATGTCACACTGTAAACCCCAATTCAATATCAAATCTTAACTCCCATTATGACATCACAATGTCATTCTCATTATTAAAACAGTTTAATTCTCCCACTATGACATCACAATGTCATTCTCATTATTAAAACACTTTAGTACACTAATTATGACATCACGATGTCACTCGCATTATGATGTCACACTGTAAACCCCAATTCAATATCAAATCTTAACTCCCATTATGACATCACAATGTCATTCTCATTATTAAAACAGTTTAATTCTCCCACTATGACATCACAATGGCACTCACATTATGATGTCACAATGTCCTTCCCATTTTATGTCACATAATCACTCCCATTATGACATCACAATGTCATTCTCATTTTTAAATCACTTTAGTACTCCCATTATGACATCACAATGTCACTCACATTATGATGTCACAATGTCCTTCCCATTTTTTTCACATAGGCACTCCCATTATGACATCTCAATATCATTCTCATTAAAAAACCACTTTAGTTCTTCAATTATGACATCACAATGTCACTCGCATTATGATGTCACAATGTCCTTCCCATTTTTTGTTACATAGACACTCCCATTATGACATCACAATGTCATTCTCATTAATAAACCACTTTAGTACTCCCATTATGACATCACAATGTCACTCGCATTATGATGTCACAATGTAAACCACATTTTAACATCAAATTTTAACTCCCATTATGACATCACAATGTCATTCTCATTATTATACCACTTTAGTACTCCCATTATGATATCACAATGTCACTCGCATTATGATGTCACAATGTCCTTCCCATTTTTTTTTACATAGGCACTCCCATTATGACATCACAATGTCATTCTCATTAATAAACCACTTTAATATTTTCTTTATGACATCACAATGTTACTCCCATTATGATGTCACACTGTAAACCCCGTTTTAACATCAAATTTTAACTTTCATTATGACATCAAAATGTCATTCTCATTAAAAACAACTTTAGTACTCCCATTATGATATCAGAATGTCACTCGCATTATGATGTCACAATGTAAACCACATTTTAACATCAAATCTGAACACCCATTATGACATCACAATATCATTCTCATTATTAAACCACTTTAGTAATCCCATTATGACATCACAATGTCATTCTCATTATTAAAACACTTTAGTACACTAATTATGACATCACGATGTCACTCGCATTATGATGTCACACTGTAAACCCCAATTCAACATCAAATCTTAACTCCCATTATGACATCACAATGTCATTCTCATTATTAAAACAGTTTAATTCTCCCACTATGACATCACAATGGCACTCACATTATGATGTCACAATGTCCTTCCCATTTTTTGTCACATAATCACTCCCATTATGACATCACAATGTCATTCTCATTTTTAAATCACTTTAGTACTCCCATTATGACATCACAATGTCACTCACATTATGATGTCACAATGTCCTTCCCATTTTTTTCACATAGGCACTCCCATTATGACATCTCAATATCATTCTCATTAAAAAACCACTTTAGTTCTTCAATTATGACATCACAATGTCACTCGCATTATGATGTCACAATGTCCTTCCCATTTTTTGTTACATAGACACTCCCATTATGACATCACATTGTCATTCTCATTAATAAACCACTTTAGTACTCCCATTATGACATCACAATGTCACTCGCATTATGATGTCACAATGTAAACCACATTTTAACATCAAATTTTAACTCCCATTATGACATCACAATGTCATTCTCATTATTATACCACTTTAGTACTCCCATTATGATATCACAATGTCACTCGCATTATGATGTCACAATATCCTTCCCATTTTTTTTTACATAGGCACTCCCATTATGACATCACAATGTCATTCTCATTAATAAACCACTTTAATATTTTCTTTATGACATCACAATGTTACTCGCATTATGATGTCACACTGTAAACCCCATTTTAACATCAAATCTTAACTCCCCTTATGACATCACAATGTCATTCTCATTAATAAAACTTTTTTGTACTCCAATTATGACATCACAATGTTACTCCCATTATGATGTCAAACTGTGAAATCCATTTTAACATCAAATCTTAACTCCCCTTATGACATCACAATGTCATTCTCATTATTAAACCACTTTAGTACTCCCATTATGACATCACAATGTCACTCACATGATGTCACAATGTCCTTCCCATTTTTTTCACATAGGCACACCCATTATGACATCACAATGTCATTCTCATTAATAAACCACTTTAGTACTTCCTCTATGACAGCACAATATTACTCCCATTAAGATGTCACACTGTGACCCCCATTTTAACATCAGATCTTAACTCCCATTATGACATCACAATGATATTCTCATTATTAAACCACTTTTGTACTCCCATTATGACATCACAATGTCACTCACATGATGTCACAATGTCCTTCCCATTTTTTGTCACATAGGCACTCCCATTATGACATCACAATGTCATTCTCATTAATAAACCACTTTAGTTCTTCCATTATGACATCACAATGTTACTCCCATTATGATTTCAAACTGTAAACCCCAGTTTAACATCAAATCTTAACTCCCATTATAACATCACAATGTCATTCTCATTATTAAACCACTTTAGTACTCCCAATATGACATCACAATGTCAATCACATTATGATGTCACACTGTAAACCCCATTTTAACATCAAATCTTAACTCCCAATTTGACATCACAATGTCATTCTCATTATTAAACCACTTTATAACTCCAAGTATGATATCACAATGTCACTCGCATTTTGATGTCAAATCTGAAACCCCAATTTAACATCAAATCTTAACTCCCATTATGACATCACAATGTAATTCTTATTATTAAACCATTTTACTACTACCATTATGACATCACAATGTCACATGCATTATGATGTCACACTGTAAACACCATTTTAACATCAAATCTTAACTCCCATTATGACATCACAATGTCATTCTCATTATTAAAACACTTTAATTCTCCCACTGAGACATCACAATGGCACTCACATTATGATGTCACAATGTCCTTCCCATTTTTTGTAACATAATCACTCCCATTATGACATCACAATGTCATTCTCATTTTTAAACCACTTTAGTACTCCCATTATGACATCACAATGTCACTCACATTATGATGTCACAATGTCCTTCCCATTTTTTTCACATATGCACTCTCATTATGACCTCTCAATGTCATTTTCATTAAAAAACCACTTTAGTTCTTCCATTATGACATCACAATGTCACTCGCATTATGATGTCACAATGTCCTTCCCATTTTTTGTTACATAGGCACTCCCATTATGACATCACAATGTCATTCTCATTAATAAACCACTTTAATATTTTCTTTATGACATCACAATGTTACTCCCATTATGATGTCACACTGTAAACCCATTTTAACATGAAATTTTAACTCCCATTATGACATCACAATGTCATTCTCATTATTAAACCGCTTTAGAACTCCCATTATGACATCACAATGTCACTCGCATTATGATGTCACAATGTCCTTCCCATTTTTTTTTACATAGGCACTCCCATTATGACATCACAATGTCATTCTCATTAATAAACCACTTTAATATTTTCTTTATGACATCACAAAGTTACTCCCATTATGATGTCACACTGTAAACCCCATTTTAACATCAAATCTTAACTCCCATTATGACATCACAATGTCATTCTCATTATTAAACCTTTTTAGTACTCCAATTATGACATCACAATGTTACTCCAATTATGATGTCAAACTGTGAAATCCATTTTAACATCAAATCTTAACTCCCCTTATGACATCACAATGTCATTCTCATTATTAAACCACTTTAGTACTCCCATTATGACATCACAATGTCAGTTGCATTATGATGTCACAATGTAAAAGAAATTTTAACATCAAATTTTAACTCCCATTATGACCTCACAATGTCATTCCCATTAATAAACCACTTTAGTTCTTCCATTATGACATCACAATGTTACTCCCATTATGATGTCACAATGTCTTTCCCATTTTTTGTCACATAGGCACTCCCATTATGACATCACAATGTCACTCGCATTGTGAAGTCACACTGTAAACCCCAATTTAACATAAAATCTTAACTCCCATTATGACATCACAATGTCATTCTCATTATTAAACCACTTTATAACTCCAAGTATGATATCACAATGTCACTCGCATTTTGATGTCACACTGTAAACCCCAATTTAACATCAAATCTTAACTCCCATTATGACATCACAATGTCATTCTCATTATTAAACCACTTTAGTTCTCCCACTATGACATCACAATGTCACTCGCATTATGATGTCACAATGTCCTTCCCATTTTTTGTTACATAGTCACTCCCATTATGACATCACAATGTCATTCTCATTAATAAACCACTTTAGTACTTCCATTATGACATCACAATGTTACTCCCATTAAGATGTCACACTGTGACCCCCATTTTAACATCAGATCTTAACTCCCATTATGACATCACAATGTTATTCTCATTATTAAACCACTTTTGTACTCCCATTATGACATCACAATGTCACTCACATTATGTCACAATGTCCTTCCCATTTTTTGTCACATAGGCACTCCCAATATGACATCACAATGTCATTCTCATTAATAAACCACTTTAGTTCTTCAATTATGACATCACAATGTTACTCCCATTATGATGTCAAACTGTAAAACCCATTTTAACATCAAATCTTAACTCCCATTATGACATCACAATCTCATTCTCATTATTAAACCACTTTAGTACTCCCATTATGACATCACATTGTCAATCGCATTATGATTTCACACTGTAAACCCCAATTTAACATCAAACTTAACTCCCATTAATACATCACAATGTCATTCTCATTAATAAACCACTTTAATACTTCCACTATTACTTCACAATGTTACTCCCATTATGATATCACACTGTGAACCCCATTTTAACATCAAATCTTAACTCCCATTATAACATCACAATGTCATTCTAATTATTAAAGCACTTTAGTACTCCCAATATGACATCACAATGTCACTCGCATTATGATGTCTCACTGTAAACCCAATTTTAACATCAAATCTTAACTCCCATTATGACATCACAATGTCATTCTCATTATTAAACCACTTTAGTTCTCCCACTATGACATCAGAATGTCACTCGCATTATGATGTCACACTGTAAACCCCATTTTAACATCAAATCTTAACTCCCATTATGACATCACAATGTCATTCTCATTATTAAACCACTTTAGTTCTCCCACTATGACATCACAATGACACTCACATTATGATGTCACAATGTCCTTCCCATTTTTTGTCACATAATCACTCCCATTATGACATCACAATGTCATTCTCATTATTAAACCACTTTAGTACTCCCATTATGACATCTCAATGTCACTCACATTATGATGTCACAATGTCCTTCCCATTTTTTTCACATAGGCACACCCATTATGACATCCCAATGTCATTCTCATTAATAAACAACTTTAGTACTTCCACTATGACATCACAATGTTTCTCCCATTATGATGTCACACTGTAAACCCCGTTTTAACATCAAATTTTAACTTTCATTATGACATCAAAATGTCATTCTCATTAAAAACAACTTTAGTACTCCCATTATGATATCAGAATGTCACTCGCATTATGATGTCACAATGTAAACCACATTTTAACATCAAATCTGAACACCCATTATGACATCACAATATCATTCTCATTATTAAACCACTTTAGTAATCCCATTATGACATCACAATGTCATTCTCATTATTAAAACACTTTAGTACACTAATTATGACATCACGATGTCACTCGCATTATGATGTCACACTGTAAACCCCAATTCAACATCAAATCTTAACTCCCATTATGACATCACAATGTCATTCTCATTATTAAAACAGTTTAATTCTCCCACTATGACATCACAATGGCACTCACATTATGATGTCACAATGTCCTTCCCATTTTTTGTCACATAATCACTCCCATTATGACATCACAATGTCATTCTCATTTTTAAATCACTTTAGTACTCACATTATGACATCACAATGTCACTCACATTATGATGTCACAATGTCCTTCCCATTTTTTTCACATAGGCACTCCCATTATGACATCTCAATATCATTCTCATTAAAAAACCACTTTAGTTCTTCAATTATGACATCACAATGTCACTCGCATTATGATGTCACAATGTCCTTCCCATTTTTTGTTACATAGACACTCCCATTATGACATCACAATGTCATTCTCATTAATAAACCACTTTAGTACTCCCATTATGACATCACAATGTCACTCGCATTATGATGTCACAATGTAAACCACATTTTAACATCAAATTTTAACTCCCATTATGACATCACAATGTCATTCTCATTATTATACCACTTTAGTACTCCCATTATGATATCACAATGTCACTCGCATTATGATGTCACAATGTCCTTCCCATTTTTTTTTACATAGGCACTCCCATTATGACATCACAATGTCATTCTCATTAATAAACCACTTTAATATTTTCTTTATGACATCACAATGTTACTCCCATTATGATGTCACACTGTAAACCCCATTTTAACATCAAATCTTAACTCCCCTTATGACATCACAATGTCATTCTCATTAATAAAACTTTTTTGTACTCCAATTATGACATCACAATGTTACTCCCATTATGATGTCAAACTGTGAAATCCATTTTAACATCAAATCTTAACTCCCCTTATGACATCACAATGTCATTCTCATTATTAAACCACTTTAGAACTCCCATTATGACATCACAATGTCACTCACATGATGTCACAATGTCCTTCCCATTTTTTTCACATAGGCACACCCATTATGACATCACAATGTCATTCTCATTAATAAACCACTTTAGTACTTCCTCTATGACAGCACAATATTACTCCCATTAAGATGTCACACTGTGACTCCCATTTTAACATCAGATCTTAACTCCCATTATGACATCACAATGATATTCTCATTATTAAACCACTTTTGTACTCCCATTATGACATCACAATGTCACTCACATGATGTCACAATGTCCTTCCCATTTTTTGTCACATAGGCACTCCCATTATGACATCACAATGTCATTCTCATTAATAAACCACTTTAGTTCTTCCATTATGACATCACAATGTTACTCCCATTATGATGTCAAACTGTAAACCCCAGTTTAACATCAAATCTTAACTCCCATTATAACATCACAATGTCATTCTCATTATTAAACCACTTTAGTACTCCCAATATGACATCACAATGTCAATCGCATTATGATGTCACACTGTAAACCCCATTTTAACATCAAATCTTAACTCCCATTATGACATCACAATGTCATTCTCATTATTAAAGCACTTTAGTTCTCCCACTTTGATATCACAATGTCACTCTCATTAAGATGTCACAATGTCCTTCCCAATTTTTGGCACATAGGCACACCCATTATGACATCACAATGTCATTCTCATTAATAAACCACTTTAGTACTTCCACTATGACATCACAATGTTACTCCCATTATGATGTCACACTGTAAACCCCATTTTAACATCAAATCTTAACTCCCATTATGACATCACAATGTCATTCTTATTATTAAACCATTTTACTACTACCATTATGACATCACAATGTCACACGCATTATGAAATCACACTGTAAACCCCAATTTAACATAAAATCTTAACTCGCATTATGACATCACAATGTCATTCTCATTATTAAAACACTTTAGTACACTAATTATGACATCACGATGTCACTCACATTATGATGTCACACTGTGAACCCCAATTTAACATCAAATCTTAACTCCCATTATGACATCACAATGTCATTTTCATTTTTAAACCACTTTAGTCCTCCCATTATGACATCACAATGTCACTCACATTATGATGTCACAATGTCCTTCCCATTTTTTTCACATAGGCACTCCCATTATGACATCTCAATGTCATTCTCATTAAAAAAACACTTTAGTTCTTCAATTATGACATCACAATGTCAATCGCATTATGATGTCACAATGTCCTTCCTATTTTTTGTTACATAGACACTCCCATTATGACATCACAATGTCATTCTCATTAATAAACCACTTTAATATTTTCTTTATTACATCACAATGTTACGCCCATTATGATGTCACACTGTAAACTCATTTTAACATGAAATTTTAACACCCATTATGACATCACAATGTCATTCTCATTATTAAACCACTTTAGTACTCCCATTATAACATCACAATGTCACTCGCATTATGATGTCACAATGTAAACCACATTTTAACATCACATTTTAACTCCCATTATGACATCACAATGTCATTCTCATTATTAAACCACTTTAGTTCTCACACTATGACATCACAATGTCACTCACATTATGATGTCACAATGTCCTTCCGATTTTTTTCACATAGGCATACCCAATATGACATCACAATGTCATTCTCATTAATAAACCACTTTAGTACTTCCTCTATGACAGCACAATTTTACTCCCATTAAGATGTCACACTGTAAACCCCATTTTAACATCAAATCTTAACTCCCATTATGACATCACAATCTCATTCTCATTATTAAACCACTTTAGTACTCCCATTATGACATCACAATGTCAATCGCATTATGATGTCACACTGTAAACCCCATTTTAACATCAGATCTTAACTCCCATTATGACATCACAATGTTATTCTCATTATTAAACCACTTTTGAACTCCCATTATGACATCACAATGTCACTCACATGATGTCACAATGTCCTTCCCATTTTTTGTCACATAGGCACTCCCATTATGACATCACAATGTCATTCTCATTAATAAACCACTTTAGTTCTTCCATTATGACATCACAATGTTACTCCCATTATGATGTCAAACTGTAAACCCCATTTTAACATCAAATCTTAACTCCCATTATGACATCACAATCTCATTCTCATTATTAAACCACTTTAGTACTCCCATTATGACATCACAATGTCAATCGCATTATGATGTCACACTGTAAACCCCAATTTAACATTAAATCTTAACTCCCATTATGACATCACAATGTCATTCTCATTAATAAACCACTTTAATGCTTCCACTATTACATCACAATGTAACTCCCATTATGATGTCACACTGTGAACCCCATTTTAACATCAAATCTTAACTACCATTATAACATCACAATGTCATTCTCATTATTAAACCACTTTAGTACTCCCATTATGACATCACAATGTCAATCGCATTATGATGTCACACTGTAAACCCCAATTTAACATTAAATCTTAACTCCCATTATGACATCACAATGTCATTCTCATTATTAAAACACTTTAGTTCTCCCACTTTGACATCACAATGTCACTGGCATTATGATCTCACAATGTCCTTCCCATTTTTTGTCACATAGGCACTCCCATTATGACATCACAATGTCATTATCATTATTAAACAACTTTAGTACTCCCATTATGACATCACAATGTCACTCGCATTATGATGTCACACTGTAAACCCCATTTTAATATCAAATCTTAACTCCCATTATGACATCACAATGTCATTCTCATTATTAAACCACTTTAGTACTCCCATTATGACATCACAATGTTACTCCCATTATGATGTCACACTGTGGCCCCCATTTTAACATCAAATCTTAACTCCCACTATGACATCACAATGTCACTCTCATTATGATGTCACAATTTTGTTCCCATTTTTTGTTAAATAGGCACTTCCATTATGACATCACAATGTCATTCTCATTATTAAACCATTTTACTACTCCCATTATGATGACACAATGTCCTTCCCATTTTTTGTCACATAGGCACTCCCATTATGACATCACAATGTCATTCTCATTAATAAACCACTTTAGTACTCCCATTAAGACATCACAATGTTATTCTCATTATTAAACCACTTTAGTACTCAAATTATGACACCACAATATCACTTTCATTATGATGTCACTCTGTAAACCCCATTTTAACATCACATTTTAATTGCCATTATGACATCACAATGTCATTCTCATTATTAAACCACTTTAGTACTCCCATTATGACATCACAATGTCACTCGCATTATGATGTCACAATATTCTTCCCTTTTTTTTTACATAGGCACTCCCATTATGACATTACAATGTAAATATCATTATTAAACCATTTTACTACTCCCATTATGACATCACAATGTCACTCGCATTATGATGTAACACTGTAAACCCCATTTTAACATCATATCTTATTTTCCATTATGACATCACAATGGCATTCTCATCATTAAACCACTTTAGTACTCCCATTATGACATCACAATGTCACTCGCATTATGATGTCACACTATAAAACCCATTTTAACATCAAATCTTATTTTACATTATGACATCACAATGTCATTCTCATTATTAAACCACTTTAGTTCTCCCACTATGAAATCACAATGTCACTCGCATTATGATGTCACACTGTAAACCCCATTTTAACATCAAATCTGAACACCCATTATGACATCACAATGTCATTCTCATTAATAAACCACTTTAGTTCTACCACTATGACATCAGAATGTCACTCGCATTATGATGTCACACTTTAAACCCCATTTTAACATCAAATCTTAACTCCCATTATGACATCACAATGTAATTCTCATTATTAAACCACTTTAGTTCTCCCACTATGACATCACAATGTCACTCACATTATGATGTAACAATGTCCTTCCCATTTTTTGTCACATAATCACTCCCATTATGACATCACAATGTAATTCTCATTATTAAACCACTTTAGTACTCCCATTATGACATCTCAATGTCACTCACATTATGATGTCACAATGTCCTTCCCATTTTTTTCACATAGGCACATCCATTATGACATCACAATGTCATTCTCATTAATAAACCACTTTAGTACTTCCTCTATGACAGCACAATATTACTCCCATTAAGATGTCACACTGTGACCCCCATTTTAACATCAGATCTTAACTCCCATTATGACATCACAATGATATTCTCATTATTAAACCACTTTTGTACTCCCATTATGACATCACAATGTCACTCACATGATGTCACAATGTCCTTCCCATTTTTTGTCACATAGGCACTCCCATTATGACATCACAATGTCATTCTCATTAATAAACCACTTTAGTTCTTCCATTAAGACATCACAATGTTACTCCCATTATGATGTCAAACTGTAAACCCAAGTTTAACATCAAATCTTAACTCCCATTATAACATCACAATGTCAATCTCATTATTAAACCACTTTAGTACTCCGAATATGACATCACAATGTCAATCGCATTATGATGTCACACTGTAAACCCCATTTTAACATCAAATCTTAACTCCCATTATGACATCACAATGTCATTCTCATTATTAAAGCACTTCAGTTCTCCCACTTTGATATCACAATGTCACTCTCATTAAGATGTCACAATGTAATTCCCATTTTTTGGCACATAGGCACTCCCATTATGACATCACAATGTCATTCTTATTATTAAACCATTTTACTACTACCATTATGACATCACAATGTCACACGCATTATGAAATCACACTGTAAACCCCAATTTAACATAAAATCTTAACTCGCATTATGACATCACAATGTCATTCTCATTATTAAAACACTTTAATTCTCCCACTATGACATCACAATGGCACTCACATTATGATGTCACAATGTCCTTCCCATTTTCTGTCACATAATCACTCCCATTATGACATCACAATGTCATTCTCATTTTTGAACCACTTTTGTCCTCCCATTATGACATCACAATGTCACTCACATTATGATGTCACAATGTCCTTCCCATTTTTTTCACATAGGCACTCCCATTAAGACATCTCAATGTCATTCTCATTAAAAAACCACTTTAGTTCTTCAATTATGACATCACGATGTCACTCGCATTATGATGTCACACTGTAAACCGCAATTTAACATCAAATCTTAACTCCCATTATGACATCACAATGTCATTCTCATTATTAAAACACTTTAATTCTCCCACTATGACATCACAATGTCAATCGCATTATGATGTCACACTGTAAACCCCATTTTAACATCAAATCTTAACTCCCATTATAACATCACAATGTCATTCTAATTATTAAAGCACTTTAGTACTCCCAATATGACATCACAATGTCACTCGCATTATGATGTCTCACTGTAAACCCAATTTTAACATCAAATCTTAACTCCCATTATGACATCACAATGTCATTCTCATTATTAAACCACTTTAGTTCTCCCACTATGACATCAGAATGTCACTCGCATTATGATGTCACACTGTAAACCCCATTTTAACATCAAATCTTAACTCCCATTATGACATCACAATGTCATTCTCATTATTAAACCACTTTAGTTCTCCCACTATGACATCACAATGACACTCACATTATGATGTCACAATGTCCTTCCCATTTTTTGTCACATAATCACTCCCATTATGACATCACAATGTCATTCTCATTATTAAACCACTTTAGTACTCCCATTATGACATCTCAATGTCACTCACATTATGAAGTCACAATGTCCTTCCCATTTTTTTCACATAGGCACACCCATTATGACATCGCAATGTCATTCTCATTAATAAACAACTTTAGTACTTCCACTATGACATCACAATGTTTCTCCCATTATGATGTCACACTGTAAACCCCGTTTTAACATCAAATTTTAACTTTCATTATGACATCAAAATGTCATTCTCATTAAAAACAACTTTAGTACTCCCATTATGATATCAGAATGTCACTCGCATTATGATGTCACAATGTAAACCACATTTTAACATCAAATCTGAACACCCATTATGACATCACAATATCATTCTCATTATTAAACCACTTTAGTAATCCCATTATGACATCACAATGTCATTTAAAACACTTTAGTACACTAATTATGACATCACGATGTCACTCGCATTATGATGTCACACTGTAAACCCCAATTCAACATCAAATCTTAACTCCCATTATGACATCACAATGTCATTCTCATTATTAAAACAGTTTAATTCTCCCACTATGACATCACAATGGCACTCACATTATGATGTCACAATGTCCTTCCCATTTTATGTCACATAATCACTCCCATTATGACATCACAATGTCATTCTCATTTTTAAATCACTTTAGTACTCCCATTATGACATCACAATGTCACTCACATTATGATGTCACAATGTCCTTCCCATTTTTTTCACATAGGCACTCCCATTATGACATCTCAATATCATTCTCATTAAAAAACCACTTTAGTTCTTCAATTATGACATCACAATGTCACTCGCATTATGATGTCACAATGTCCTTCCCATTTTTTGTTACATAGACACTCCCATTATGACATCACAATGTCATTCTCATTAATAAACCACTTTAGTACTCCCATTATGACATCACAATGTCACTCGCATTATGATGTCACAATGTAAACCACATTTTAACATCAAATTTTAACTCCCATTATGACATCACAATGTCATTCTCATTATTATACCACTTTATTACTCCCATTATGATATCACAATGTCACTCCCATTATGATGTCACAATGTCCTTCCCATTTTTTTTACATAGGCACTCCCATTATGACATCACAATGTCATTCTCATTAATAAACCACTTTAATATTTTCTTTATGACATCACAATGTTACTCCCATTATGATGTCACACTGTAAACCCCGTTTTAACATCAAATTTTAACTTTCATTATGACATCAAAATGTCATTCTCATTAAAAACAACTTTAGTACTCCCATTATGATATCAGAATGTCACTCGCATTATGATGTCACAATGTAAACCACATTTTAACATCAAATCTGAACACCCATTATGACATCACAATATCATTCTCATTATTAAACCACTTTAGTAATCCCATTATGACATCACAATGTCATTCTCATTATTAAAACACTTTAGTACACTAATTATGACATCACGATGTCACTCGCATTATGATGTCACACTGTAAACCCCAATTCAACATCAAATCTTAACTCCTATTATGACATCACAATGTCATTCTCATTATTAAAACAGTTTAATTCTCCCACTATGACATCACAATGTCATTCTCATTATTAAAACACTTTAATACACTAATTATGACATCACAATGTCACTCGCATTATGATGTCACACTGTAAACCCCAATTCAACATCAAATCTTAACTCCCATTATGACATCACAATGTCATTCTCATTATTAAAACAGTTTAATTCTCCCACTATGACATCACAATGGCACTCACATTATGATGTCACAATGTCCTTCCCATTTTATGTCACATAATCACTCCCATTATGACATCACAATGTCATTCTCATTTTTAAATCACTTTAGTACTCCCATTATGACATCACAATGTCACTCACATTATGATGTCACAATGTCCTTCCCATTTTTTTCACATAGGCACTCCCATTATGACATCTCAATATCATTCTCATTAAAAAACCACTTTAGTTCTTCAATTATGACATCACAATGTCACTCGCATTATGATGTCACAATGTCCTTCCCATTTTTTGTTACATAGACACTCCCATTATGACATCACAATGTCATTCTCATTAATAATCCACTTTAGTACTCCCATTATGACATCACAATGTCACTCGCATTATGATGTCACAATGTAAACCACATTTTAACATCAAATTTTAACTCCCATTATGACATCACAATGTCATTCTCATTATTATACCACTTTAGTACTCCCATTATGATATCACAATGTCACTCGCATTATGATGTCACAATGTCCTTCCCATTTTTTTTTACATAGGCACTCCCATTATGACATCACAATGTCATTCTCATTAATAAACCACTTTAATATTTTCTTTATGACATCACAATGTTACTCCCATTATGATGTCACTCCCATTATGATGTCACACATTAATATCAAATTTTAACTTTCATTATGACAGCAAAATGTCATTCTCATTAAAAACAACTTTAGTACTCCCATTATGATATCAGAATGTCACTCGCATTATGATGTCACAATGTAAACCACATTTTAACATCAAATCTGAACACCCATTATGACATCACAATATCATTCTCATTATTAAACCACTTTAGTAATCCCATTATGACATCACAATGTCATTCTCATTATTAAAACACTTTAGTACACTAATTATGACATCACGATGTCACTCGCATTATGATGTCACACTGTAAACCCCAATTCAACATCAAATCTTAACTCCCATTATGACATCACAATGTCATTCTCATTATTAAAACAGTTTAATTCTCCCACTATGACATCACAATGGCACTCACATTATGATGTCACAATGTCCTTCCCATTTTTTGTCACATAATCACTCCCATTATGACATCACAATGTCATTCTCATTTTTAAATCACTTTAGTACTCCCATTATGACATCACAATGTCACTCACATTATGATGTCACAATGTCCTTCCCATTTTTTTCACATAGGCACTCCCATTATGACATCTCAATATCATTCTCATTAAAAAACCACTTTAGTTCTTCAATTATGACATCACAATGTCACTCGCATTATGATGTCACAATGTCCTTCCCATTTTTTGTTACATAGACACTCCCATTATGACATCACAATATCATTCTCATTAAAAAACCACTTTAGTACTCCCATTATGACATCACAATGTCACTCGCATTATGATGTCACAATGTAAACCACATTTTAACATCAAATTTTAAGTCCCATTATGACATCACAATGTCATTCTCATTATTATACCACTTTAGTACTCCCATTATGATATCACAATGTCACTCGCATTATGATGTCACAATGTCCTTAAAATTTTTTTTTACATAGGCACTCCCATTATGACATCACAATGTCATTCTCATTAATAAACCACTTTAATATTTTCTTTATGACATCACAATGTTACTCCCATTATGATGTCACACTGTAAACCCCATTTTAACATCAAATCTTAACTCCCCTTATGACATCACAATGTCATTCTCATTAATAAAACTTTTTTGTACTCCAATTATGACATCACAATGTTACTCCCATTATGATGTCAAACTGTGAAATCCATTTTAACATCAAATCTTAACTCCCCTTATGACATCACAATGTCATTCTCATTATTAAACCACTTTAGTACTCCCATTATGACATCACAATGTCACTCACATGATGTCACAATGTCCTTCCCATTTTTTTCACATAGGCACACCCATTATGACATCACAATGTCATTCTCATTAATAAACCACTTTAGTACTTCCTCTATGACAGCACAATATTACTCCCATTAAGATGTCACACTGTGACCCCCATTTTAACATCAGATCTTAACTCCCATTATTACATCACAATGATATTCTCATTATTAAACCACTTTTGTACTCCCATTATGACATCACAATGTCACTCACATGATGTCACAATGTCCTTCCCATTTTTTGTCACATAGGCACTCCCATTATGACATCACAATGTCATTCTCATTAATAAACCACTTTAGTTCTTCCATTATGACATCACAATGTTACTCCCATTATGATGTCAAACTGTAAACCCCAGTTTAACATCAAATCTTAACTCCCATTATAACATCACAATGTCATTCTCATTATTAAACCACTTTAGTACTCCCAATATGACATCACAATGTCAATCGCATTATGATGTCACACTGTAAACCCCATTTTAACATCAAATCTTAACTCCCAAGTTGACATCACAATGTCATTCTCATTATTAAACCACTTTATAACTCCAAGTATGATATCACAATGTCACTCACATTTTGATGTCAAATCTGAAACCCCAATTTAACATCAAATCTTAACTCCCATTATGACATCACAATGTAATTCTTATTATTAAACCATTTTACTACTACCATTATGACATCACAATGTCACATGCATTATGATGTCACACTGTAAACACCATTTTAACATCAAATCTTAACTCCCATTATGACATCACAATGTCATTCTCATTATTAAAACACTTTAATTCTCCCACTGAGACATCACAATGGCACTCACATTATGATGTCACAATGTCCTTCCCAATTTTTGTAACATAATCACTGCCATTATGACATCACAATGTCATTCTCATTTTTAAATCACTTTAGTACTCCCATTATGACATCACAATGTCACTCACATTATGATGTCACAATGTCCTTCCCATTTTTTTCACATAGGCACTCCCATTATGACATCTCAATATCATTCTCATTAAAAAACCACTTTAGTTCTTCAATTATGACATCACAATGTCACTCGCATTATGATGTCACAATGTCCTTCCCATTTTTTGTTACATAGACACTCCCATTATGACATCACAATGTCATTCTCATTAATAAACCACTTTAGTACTCCCATTATGACATCACAATGTCACTCGCATTATGATGTCACAATGTAAACCACATTTTAACATCAAATATTAACTCCCATTATGACATCACAATGTCATTCTCATTATTATACCACTTTAGTACTCCCATTATGATATCACAATGTCACTCGCATTATGATGTCACAATGTCCTTCCCATTTTTTTTTACATAGGCACTCCCATTATGACATCACAATGTCATTCTCATTAATAAACCACTTTAATATTTTCTTTATGACATCACAATGTTACTCCCATTATGATGTCACACTGTAAACCCCGTTTTAACATCAAATTTTAACTTTCATTATGACATCAAAATGTCATTCTCATTAAAAACAACTTTAGTACTCCCATTATGATATCAGAATGTCACTCGCATTATGATGTCACAATGTAAACCACATTTTAACATCAAATCTGAACACCCATTATGACATCACAATGTCATTCTCATTATTAAAACACTTTAGTACACTAATTATGACATCACGATGTCACTCGCATTATGATGTCACACTGTAAACCCCAATTCAACATCAAATCTTAACTCCCATTATGACATCACAATGTCATTCTCATTATTAAAACAGTTTAATTCTCCCACTATGACATCACAATGGCACTCACATTATGATGTCACAATGTCCTTCCCATTTTTTGTCACATAATTACTCCCATTATGACATCACAATGTCATTCTCATTTTTAAATCACTTTAGTACTCCCATTATGACATCACAATTTCACTCACATTATGATGTCACAATGTCCTTCCCATTTTTTTCACATAGGCACTCCCATTATGACATCTTAATATCATTCTCATTAAAAAACCACTTTAGTTCTTCAATTATGACATCACAATGTCACTCGCATTATGATGTCACAATGTCCTTCCCATTTTTTGTTACATAGACACTCCCATTATGACATCACAATGTCATTCTCATTAATAAACCACTTTAGTACTCCCATTATGACATCACAATGTCACTCGCATTATGATGTCACAATGTAAACCACATTTTAACATCAAATTTTAACTCCCATTATGACATCACAATGTCATTCTCATTATTATACCACTTTAGTACTCCCATTATGATATCACAATGTCACTCGCATTATGATGTCACAATGTCCTTCCCATTTTTTTTTACATAGGCACTCCCATTATGACATCACAATGTCATTCTCATTAATAAACCACTTTAATATTTTCTTTATGACATCACAATGTTACTCCCATTATGATGTCACACTGTAAACCCCATTTTAACATCAAATCTTAACTCCCCTTATGACATCACAATGTCATTCTCATTAATAAAACTTTTTTGTACTCCAATTATGACATCACAATGTTACTCCCATTATGATGTCAAACTGTGAAATCCATTTTAACATCAAATCTTAACTCCCCTTATGACATCACAATGTCATTCTCATTATTAAACCACTTTAGTACTCCCATTATGACATCACAATGTCACTCACATGATGTCACAATGTCCTTCCCATTTTTTTCACATAGGCACACCCATTATGACATCACAATGTCATTCTCATTAATAAACCACTTTAGTACTTCCTCTATGACAGCACAATATTACTCCCATTAAGATGTCACACTGTGACCCCCATTTTAACATCAGATCTTAACTCCCATTATGACATCACAATGATATTCTCATTATTAAACCACTTTTGTACTCCCATTATGACATCACAATGTCACTCACATGATGTCACAATGTCCTTCCCATTTTTTGTCACATAGGCACTCCCATTATGACATCACAATGTCATTCTCATTAATAAACCACTTTAGTTCTTCCATTATGACATCACAATGTTACTCCCATTATGATGTCAAACTGTAAACCCCAGTTTAACATCAAATCTTAACTCCCATTATAACATCACAATGTCATTCTCATTATTAAACCACTTTAGTACTCCCAATATGACATCACAATGTCAATCGCATTATGATGTCACACTGTAAACCCCATTTTAACATCAAATCTTAACTCCCAATTTGACATCACAATGTAATTCTCATTATTAAACCACTTTATAACTCCAAGTATGATATCACAATGTCACTCGCATTTTGATGTCAAATCTGAAACCCCAATTTAACATCAAATCTTAACTCCCATTATGACATCACAATGTAATTCTTATTATTAAACCATTTTACTACTACCATTATGACATCACAATGTCACATGCATTATGATGTCACACTGTAAACACCATTTTAACATCAAATCTTAACTCCCATTATGACATCACAATGTCATTCTCATTATTAAAACACTTTAATTCTCCCACTGAGACATCACAATGGCACTCACATTATGATGTCACAATGTCCTTCCCATTTTTTGTAACATAATCACTCCCATTATGACATCACAATGTCATTCTCATTTTTAAACCACTTTAGTACTCCCATTATGACATCACAATGTCACTCACATTATGATGTCACAATGTCCTTCCCATTTTTTTCACATAGGCACTCCCATTATGACCTCTCAATGTCATTCTCATTAAAAAAACACTTTAGTTCTTCCATTATGACATCACAATGTCACTCGCATTATGATGTCACAATGTCCTTCCCATTTTTTGTTACATAGGCACTCCCATTATGACATCACAATGTCATTCTCATTAATAAACCACTTTAATATTTTCTTTATGACATCAAAATGTTACTCCCATTATGATGTCTCACTGTAAACCCCATTTTAACATGAAATTTTAACTCCCATTATGACATCACAATGTCATTCTCATTATTAAACCGCTTTAGAACTCCCATTGTGACATCACAATGTCACTCGCATTATGATGTCACAATGTCCTTCCCATTTATTTTTACATAGGCACTCCCATTATGACATCACAATGTCATTCTCATTAATAAACCACTTTAATATTTTCTTTATGACATCACAAAGTTACTCCCATTATGATGTCACACTGTAAAACCCATTTTAACATCAAATCTTAACTCCCATTATGACATCACAATGTCATTCTCATTATTAAACCTTTTTAGTACTCCAATTATGACATCACAATGTTACTCCAATTATGATGTCAAACTGTGAAATCCATTTTAACATCAAATCTTAACTCCCCTTATGACATCACAATGTCATTCTCATTATTAAACCACTTTAGTACTCCCATTATGACATCACAATGTCAGTTGCATTATGATGTCACAATGTAAAAGAAATTTTAACATCAAATTTTAACTCCCATTATGACCTCACAATGTCATTCCCATTAATAAACCACTTTAGTTCTTCCATTATGACATCACAATGTTACTCCCATTATGATGTCACAATGTCTTTCCCATTTTTTGTCACATAGGCACTCCCATTATGACATCACAATGTCACTCGCATTGTGAAGTCACACTGTAAACCCCAATTTAACATAAAATCTTAACTCCCATTATGACATCACAATCTCATTCTCATTATTAAACCACTGTAGTACTCCCATTCTGACATCACATTGTCAATCGCATTATGATTTCACACTGTAAACCCCAATTTAACATCAAATCTTAACTCCCATTAATACATCACAATGTCATTCTCATTAATAAACCACTTTAATACTTCCACTATTACTTCACAATGTTACTCCCATTATGATGTCACACTGTGAACCCCATTTTAACATCAAATCTTAACTCCCATTATGACATCACAATGTAATTCTCTTTATTAAACCACTTTAGTTCTCCCACTATGACATCACAATGTCACTCACATTATGATGTAACAATGTCCTTCCCATTTTTTGTCACATAATCACTCCCATTATGACATCACAATGTAATTCTCATTATTAAACCACTTTAGTACTCCCATTATGACATCTCAATGTCAATCACATTATGATGTCACAATGTCCTTCCCATTTTTTTCACATAGGCACACCCATTATGACATCACAATGTCATTCTCATTAATAAACCACTTTAGTACTTCCTCTATGACAGCACAATATTACTCCCATTAAGATGTCACACTGTGACCCCCATTTTAACATCAGATCTTAACTCCCATTATGACATCACAATGATATTCTCATTATTAAACCACTTTTGTACTCCCATTATGACATCACAATGTCACTCACATGATGTCACAATGTCCTTCCCATTTTTTGTCACATAGGCACTCCCATTATGACATCACAATGTCATTCTCATTAATAAACCACTTTAGTTCTTCCATTAAGACATCACAATGTTACTCCCATTATGATGTCAAACTGTAAACCCAAGTTTAACATCAAATCTTAACTCCCATTATAACATCACAATGTCAATCTCATTATTAAACCACTTTAGTACTCCGAATATGACATCACAATGTCAATCGCATTATGATGTCACACTGTAAACCCCATTTTAACATCAAATCTTAACTCCCATTATGACATCACAATGTCATTCTCATTATTAAAGCACTTCAGTTCTCCCACTTTGATATCACAATGTCACTCTCATTAAGATGTCACAATGTAATTCCCATTTTTTGGCACATAGGCACTCCCATTATGACATCACAATGTCATTCTTATTATTAAACCATTTTACTACTACCATTATGACATCACAATGTCACACGCATTATGAAATCACACTGTAAACCCCAATTTAACATAAAATCTTAACTCGCATTATGACATCACAATGTCATTCTCATTATTAAAACACTTTAGTACACTAATTATGACATCACGATGTCACTCGCATTATGATGTCACACTGTAAACCCCAATTTAACATCAAATCTTAACTCCCATTATGACATCACAATGTCATTCTCATTATTAAACCACTTTAGTTCTCCCACTATGACATCACAATGTCACTCGCATTATGATGTCACAATGTCCTTCCCATTTTTTGTTACATAGTCACTCCCATTATGACATCACAATGTCATTCTCATTAATAAACCACTTTAGTACTTCCATTATGACATCACAATGTTACTCCCATTAAGATGTCACACTGTGACCCCCATTTTAACATCAGATCTTAACTCCCATTATGACATCACAATGTTATTCTCATTATTAAACCACTTTTGTACTCCCATTATGACATCACAATGTCACTCACATGATGTCACAATGTCCTTCCCATTTTTTGTCACATAGGCACTCCCAATATGACATCACAATGTCATTCTCATTAATAAACCACTTTAGTTCTTCAATTATGACATCACAATGTTACTCCCATTATGATGTCAAACTGTAAACCCCATTTTAACATCAAATCTTAACTCCCATTATGACATCACAATCTCATTCTCATTATTAAACCACTTTAGTACTCCCATTCTGACATCACATTGTCAATCGCATTATGATTTCACACTGTAAACCCCAATTTAACATCAAATCTTAACTCCCATTAATACATCACAATGTCATTCTCATTAATAAACCACTTTAATACTTCCACTATTACTTCACAATGTTACTCCCATTATGATGTCACACTGTGAACCCCATTTTAACATCAAATCTTAACTCCCATTATAACATCACAATGTCATTCTAATTATTAAAGCACTTTAGTACTCCCAATATGACATCACAATGTCACTCGCATTATGATGTCTCACTGTAACCCCAATTTTAACATCAAATCTTAACTCCCATTATGACATCACAATGTCATTCTCATTATTAAACCACTTTAGTTCTCCCACTATGACATCAGAATGTCACTCGCATTATGATGTCACACTGTAAATCCCATTTTAACATCAAATCTTAACTCCCATTATGACATCACAATGTCATTCTCATTATTAAACCACTTTAGTTCTCCCACTATGACATCACAATGAAACTCACATTATGATGTCACAATGTCCTTCCCATTTTTTGTCACATAATCACTCCCATTATGACATCACAATGTCATTCTCATTATTAAACCACTTTAGTACTCCCATTATGACATCTCAATGTCACTCACATTATGATGTCACAATGTCCTTCCCATTTTTTTTAATAGGCACACCCATTATGACATCGCAATGTCATTCTCATTAATAAACAACTTTAGTACTTCCACTATGACATCACAATGTTTCTCCCATTATGATGTCACACTGTAAACCCCGTTTTAACATCAAATTTTAACTTTCATTATGACATCAAAATGTCATTCTCATTAAAAACAACTTTAGTACTCCCATTATGATATCAGAATGTCACTCGCATTATGATGTCACAATGTAAACCACATTTTAACATCAAATCTGAACACCCATTATGACATCACAATATCATTCTCATTATTAAACCACTTTAGTAATCCCATTATGACATCACAATGTCATTCTCATTATTAAAACACTTTAGTACACTAATTATGACATCACGATGTCACTCGCATTATGATGTCACACTGTAAACCCCAATTCAACATCAAATCTTAACTCCCATTATGACATCACAATGTCATTCTCATTATTAAAACAGTTTAATTCTCCCACTATGACATCACAATGGCACTCACATTATGATGTCACAATGTCCTTCCCATTTTTTGTCACATAATCACTCCCATTATGACATCACAATGTCATTCTCATTTTTAAATCACTTTAGTACTCTCATTATGACATCACAATGTCACTCACATTATGATGTCACAATGTCCTTCCCATTTTTTGTCACATATTCACTCCCATTATGACATCACAATGTCATTCTCATTAATAAACCACTTTAGTTCTTCCATTAAGACATCACAATGTTACTCCCATTATGATGTCAAACTGTAAACCCAAGTTTAACATCAAATCTTAACTCCCATTATAACATCACAATGTCAATCTCATTATTAAACCACTTTAGTACTCCGAATATGACATCACAATGTCAATCGCATTATGATGTCACACTGTAAACCCCATTTTAACATCAAATCTTAACTCCCATTATGACATCACAATGTCATTCTCATTATTAAAGCACTTCAGTTCTCCCACTTTGATATCACAATGTCACTCTCATTAAGATGTCACAATGTAATTCCCATTTTTTGGCACATAGGCACTCCCATTATGACATCACAATGTCATTCTTATTATTAAACCATTTTACTACTACCATTATGACATCACAATGTCACACGCATTATGAATTCACACTGTAAACCCCAATTTAACATAAAATCTTAACTCGCATTATGACATCACAATGTCATTCTCATTATTAAAACACTTTAGTACACTAATTATGACATCACGATGTCACTCGCATTATGATGTCACACTGTAAACCCCAATTTAACATCAAATCTTAACTCCCATTATGACATCACAATGTCATTCTCATTATTAAACCACTTTAGTTCTCCCACTATGACATCACAATGTCACTCGCATTATGATGTCACAATGTCCTTCCCATTTTTTGTTACATAGTCACTCCCATTATGACATCACAATGTAATTCTCATTAATAAACCACTTTAGTACTTCCATTATGACATCAAAATGTTACTCCCATTAAGATGTCACACTGTGACCCCCATTTTAACATCAGATCTTAACTCCCATTATGACATCACAATGTTATTCTCATTATTAAACCACTTTTGTACTCCCATTATGACATCACAATGTCACTCACATGATGTCACAATGTCCTTCCCATTTTTTGTCACATAGGCACTCCCAATATGACATCACAATGTCATTCTCATTAATAAACCACTTTAGTTCTTCAATTATGACATCACAATGTTACTCCCATTATGATGTCAAACTGTAAACCCCATTTTAACATCAAATCTTAACTCACATTATGACATCACAATCTCATTCTCATTATTAAACCACTTTAGTACTCCCATTCTGACATCACATTGTCAATCGCATTATGATTTCACACTGTAAACCCCAATTTAACATCAAATCTTAACTCCCATTAATACATCACAATGTCATTCTCATTAATAAACCACTTTAATACTTCCACTATTACTTCACAATGTTACTCCCATTATGATGTCACACTGTGAACCCCATTTTAACATCAAATCTTAACTCCCATTATAACATCACAATGTCATTCTACTTATTAAAGCACTTTAGTACTCCCAATATGACATCACAATGTCACTCGCATTATGATGTCTCACTGTAAACCCAATTTTAACATCAAATCTTAACTCCCATTATGACATCACAATGTCATTCTCATTATTAAACCACTTTAGTTCTCCCACTATGACATCAGAATGTCACTCGCATTATGATGTCACACTGTAAACCCCATTTTAACATCAAATCTTAACTCCCATTATGACATCACAATGTCATTCTCATTATTAAACCACTTTAGTTCTCCCACTATGACATCACAATGACACTCACATTATGATGTCACAATGTCCTTCCCATTTTTTGTCACATAATCACTCCCATTATGACATCACAATGTCATTCTCATTATTAAACCACTTTAGTACTCCCATTATGACATCTCAATGTCACTCACATTATGATGTCACAATGTCCTTCCCATTTTTTTCACATAGGCACACCCATTATGACATCGCAATGTCATTCTCATTAATAAACTACTTTAGTACTTCCACTATGACATCACAATGTTTCTCCCATTATGATGTCACACTGTAATCCCCGTTTTAACATCAAATTTTAACTTTCATTATGACATCAAAATGTCATTCTCATTAAAAACAACTTTAGTACTCCCATTATGATATCAGAATGTCACTCGCATTATGATGTCACAATGTAAACCACATTTTAACATCAAATCTGAACACCCATTATGACATCACAATATCATTCTCATTATTAAACCACTTTAGTAATCCCATTATGACATCACAATGTCATTCTCATTATTAAAACACTTTAGTACACTAATTATGACATCACGATGTCACTCGCATTATGATGTCACACTGTAAACCCCAATTCAACATCAAATCTTAACTCCCATTATGACATCACAATGTCATTCTCATTATTAAAACAGTTTAATTCTCCCACTATGACATCACAATGGCACTCACATTAAGATGTCACAATGTCCTTCCCATTTTTTGTCACATAATCACTCCCATTATGACATCACAATGTCATTCTCATTTTTAAATCACTTTAGTACTCTCATTATGACATCACAATGTCACTCACATTATGATGTCACAATGTCCTTCCCATTTTTTTCACATAGGCACTCCCATTATGACATCTCAATATCATTCTCATTAAAAAACCACTTTAGATCTTCAATTATGACATCACAATGTCACTCGCATTATGATGTCACAATGTCCTTCCCATTTTTTGTTACATAGACACTCCCATTATGACATCACAATGTCATTCTCATTAATAAACCACTTTAGTACTCCCATTATGACATCATAATGTCACTCGCATTATGATGTCACAATGTAAACCACATTTAAACATCAAATTTTAACTCCCATTATGACATCACAATGTCATTCTCATTATTATACCACTTTAGTACTCCCATTATGATATCACAATGTCACTCGCATTATGATGTCACAATGTCCTTCCCATTTTTTTTTACATAGGCACTCCCATTATGACATCACAATGTCATTCTCATTAATAAACCACTTTAGTACTTCCATTATGACATCACAATGTTACTCCCATTAAGATGTCACACTGTGACCCCCATTTTAACATCAGATCTTAACTCCCATTATGACATCACAATGTTATTCTCATTATTAAACCACTTTTGTACTCCCATTATGACATCACAATGTCACTCACATGATGTCACAATGTCCTTCCCATTTTTTGTCACATAGGCACTCCCAATATGACATCACAATGTCATTCTCATTAATAAACCACTTTAGTTCTTCAATTATGACATCACAATGTTACTCCCATTATGATGTCAAACTGTAAACCCCATTTTAACATCAAATCTTAACTCCCATTATGACATCACAATCTCATTCTCATTATTAAACCACTTTAGTACTCCCATTCTGACATCACATTGTCAATCGCATTATGATTTCACACTGTAAACCCCAATTTAACATCAAATCTTAACTCCCATTAATACATCACAATGTCATTCTCATTAATAAACCACTTTAATACTTCCACTATTACTTCACAATGTTACTCCCATTATGATGTCACACTGTGAACCCCATTTTAACATCAAATCTTAACTCCCATTATGACATCACAATGTAATTCTCATTATTAAACCACTTTAGTTCTCCCACTATGACATCACAATGTCACTCACATTATGATGTAACAATGTCCTTCCCATTTTTTGTCACATAATCACTCCCATTATGACATCACAATGTAATTCTCATTATTAAACCACTTTAGTACTCCCATTATGACATCTCAATGTCACTCACATTATGATGTCACAATGTCCTTCCCATTTTTTTCACATAGGCACACCCATTATGACATCACAATGTCATTCTCATTAATAAACCACTTTAGTACTTCCTCTATGACAGCACAATATTACTCCCATTAAGATGTCACACTGTGACCCCCATTTTAACATCAGATCTTAACTCCCATTATGACATCACAATGATATTCTCATTATTAAACCACTTTTGTACTCCCATTATGACATCACAATGTCACTCACATGATGTCACAATGTCCTTCCCATTTTTTGTCACATAGGCACTCCCATTATGACATCACAATGTCATTCTCATTAATAAACCACTTTAGTTCTTCCATTAAGACATCACAATGTTACTCCCATTATGATGTCAAACTGTAAACCCAAGTTTAACATCAAATCTTAACTCCCATTATAACATCACAATGTCAATCTCATTATTAAACCACTTTAGTACTCCGAATATGACATCACAATGTCAATCGCATTATGATGTCACACTGTAAACCCCATTTTAACATCAAATCTTAACTCCCATTATGACATCAAAATGTCATTCTCATTATTAAAGCACTTCAGTTCTCCCACTTTGATATCACAATGTCACTCTCATTAAGATGTCACAATGTAATTCCCATTTTTTGGCACATAGGCACTCCCATTATGACATCACAATGTCATTCTTATTATTAAACCATTTTACTACTACCATTATGACATCACAATGTCACACGCATTATGAAATCACACTGTAAACCCCAATTTAACATAAAATCTTAACTCGCATTATGACATCACAATGTCATTCTCATTATTAAAACACTTTAGTACACTAATTATGACATCACGATGTCACTCGCATTATGATGTCACACTGTAAACCCCAATTTAACATCAAATCTTAACTCCCATTATGACATCACAATGTCATTCTCATTATTAAACCACTTTAGTTCTCCCACTATGACATCACAATGTCACTCGCATTATGATGTCACAATGTCCTTCCCATTTTTTGTTACATAGTCACTCCCATTATGACATCACAATGTCATTCTCATTAATAAACCACTTTAGTACTTCCATTATGACATCACAATGTTACTCCCATTAAGATGTCACACTGTGACCCCCATTTTAACATCAGATCATAACTCCCATTATGACATCACAATGTTATTCTCATTATTAAACCACTTTTGTACTCCCATTATGACATCACAATGTCACTCACATGATGTCACAATGTCCTTCCCATTTTTTGTCACATAGGCACTCCCAATATGACATCACAATGTCATTCTCATTAATAAACCACTTTAGTTCTTCAATTATGACATCACAATGTTACTCCCATTATGATGTCAAACTGTAAACCCCATTTTAACATCAAATCTTAACTCCCATTATGACATCACAATCTCATTCTCATTATTAAACCACTTTAGTACTCCCATTCTGACATCACATTGTCAATCGCATTATGATTTCACACTGTAAACCCCAATTTAACATCAAATCTTAACTCCCATTAATACATCACAATGTCATTCTCATTAATAAACCACTTTAATACTTCCACTATTACTTCACAATGTTACTCCCATTATGATGTCACACTGTGAACCCCATTTTAACATCAAATCTTAACTCCCATTATAACATCACAATGTCATTCTAATTATTAAAGCACTTTAGTACTCCCAATATGACATCACAATGTCACTCGCATTATGATGTCTCACTGTAAACCCAATTTTAACATCAAATCTTAACTCCCATTATGACATCACAATGTCATTCTCATTATTAAACCACTTTAGTTCTCCCACTATGACATCAGAATGTCACTCGCATTATGATGTCACACTGTAAACCCCATTTTAACATCAAATCTTAACTCCCATTATGACATCACAATGTCATTCTCATTATTAAACCACTTTAGTTCTCCCACTATGACATCACAATGACACTCACATTATGATGTCACAATGTCCTTCCCATTTTTTGTCACATAATCACTCCCATTATGACATCACAATGTCATTCTCATTATTAAACCACTTTAGTACTCCCATTATGACATCTCAATGTCACTCACATTATGATGTCACAATGTCCTTCCCATTTTTTTCACATAGGCACACCCATTATGACATCGCAATGTCATTCTCATTAATAAACAACTTTAGTACTTCCACTATGACATCACAATGTTTCTCCCATTATGATGTCACACTGTAAACCCCGTTTTAACATCAAATTTTAACTTTCATTATGACATCAAAATGTCATTCTCATTAAAAACAACTTTAGTACTCCCATTATGATATCAGAATGTCACTCGCATTATGATGTCACAATGTAAACCACATTTTAACATCAAATCTGAACACCCATTATGACATCACAATATCATTCTCATTATTAAACCACTTTAGTAATCCCATTATGACATCACAATGTCATTCTCATTATTAAAACACTTTAGTACACTAATTATGACATCACGATGTCACATGCATTATGATGTCACACTGTAAACCCCAATTCAACATCAAATCTTAACTCCCATTATGACATCACAATGTCATTCTCATTATTAAAACAGTTTAATTCTCCCACTATGACATCACAATGGCACTCACATTATGATGTCACAATGTCCTTCCCATTTTTTGTCACATAATCACTCCCATTATGACATCACAATGTCATTCTCATTTTTAAATCACTTTAGTACTCTCATTATGACATCACAATGTCACTCACATTATGATGTCACAATGTCCTTCCCATTTTTTTCACATAGGCACTCCCATTATGACATCTCAATATCATTCTCATTAAAAAACCACTTTAGTTCTTCAATTATGACATCACAATGTCACTCGCATTATAATGTCACAATGTCCTTCCCATTTTTTGTTACATAGACACTCCCATTATGACATCACAATGTCATTCTCATTAATAAACCACTTTAGTACTCCCATTATGACATCACAATGTCACTCGCATTATGATGTCACAATGTAAACCACATTTTAACATCAAATTTTAACTCCCATTATGACATCACAATGTCATTCTCATTATTATACCACTTTAGTACTCCCATTATGATATCACAATGTCACTCGCATTATGATGTCACAATGTCCTTCCCATTTTTTTTACATAGGCACTCCCATTATGACATCACAATGTCATTCTCATTAATAAACCACTTTAATATTTTCTTTATGACATCACAATGTTACTCCCATTATGATGTCACACTGTAAACCCCATTTTAACATCAAATCTTAACTCCCCTTATGACATCACAATGTCATTCTCATTAATAAAACTTTTTTGTACTCCAATTATGACATCACAATGTTACTCCCATTATGATGTCAAACTGTGAAATCCATTTTAACATCAAATCTTAACTCCCCTTATGACATCACAATGTCATTCTCATTATTAAACCACTTTAGTACTCAAATTATGACATCACAATGTCACTCACATGATGTCACAATGTCCTTCCCATTTTTTTCACATAGGCACACCCATTATGACATCACAATGTCATTCTCATTAATAAACCACTTTAGTACTTCCTGTATGACAGCACAATATTACTCCCATTAAGATGTCACACTGTGACCCCCATTTTAACATCAGATCTTAACTCCCATTATGACATCACAATGATATTCTCATTATTAAACCACTTTTGTACTCCCATTATGACATCACAATGTCACTCACATGATGTCACAATGTCCTTCCCATTTTTTGTCACATAGGCACTGCCATTATGACATCACAATGTCATTCTCATTAATAAACCACTTTAGTTCTTCCATTAAGACATCACAATGTTACTCCCATTATGATTTCAAACTGTAAACCCAAGTTTAACATCAAATCTTCACTCCCATTATAACATCACAATGTCAATCTCATTATTAAACCACTTTAGTACTCCGAATATGACATCACAATGTCAATCGCATTATGATGTCACACTGTAAACCCCATTTTAACATCAAATCTTAACTCCCATTATGACATCACAATGTCATTCTCATTATTAAAGCACTTCAGTTCTCCCACTTTGATATCACAATGTCACTCTCATTAAGATGTCACAATGTAATTCCCATTTTTTGGCACATAGGCACTCCCATTATGACATCACAATGTCATTCTTATTATTAAACCATTTTACTACTACCATTATGACATCACAATGTCACACGCATTATGAAATCACACTGTAAACCCCAATTTAACATAAAATCTTAACTCGCATTATGACATCACAATGTCATTCTCATTATTAAAACACTTTAGTACACTAATTATGACATCACGATGTCACTCGCATTATGATGTCACACTGTAAACCCCAATTTAACATCAAATCTTAACTCCCATTATGACATCACAATGTCATTCTCATTATTAAACCACTTTAGTTCTCCCACTATGACATCACAATGTCACTCGCATTATGATGTCACAATGTCCTTCCCATTTTTTGTTACATAGTCACTCCCATTATGACATCACAATGTCATTCTCATTAATAAACCACTTTAGTACTTCCATTATGACATCACAATGTTACTCCCATTAAGATGTCACACTGTGACCCCCATTTTAACATCAGATCTTAACTCCCATTATGACATCACAATGTTATTCTCATTATTAAACCACTTTTGTACTCCCATTATGACATCACAATGTCACTCACATGATGTCACAATGTCCTTCCCATTTTTTGTCACATAGGCACTCCCAATATGACATCACAATGTCATTCTCATTAATAAACCACTTTAGTTCTTCAATTATGACATCACAATGTTACTCCCATTATGATGTCAAACTGTAAACCCCATTTTAACATCAAATCTTAACTCCCATTATGACATCACAATCTCATTCTCATTATTAAACCACTTTAGTACTCCCATTCTGACATCACATTGTCAATCGCATTATGATTTCACACTGTAAACCCCAATTTAACATCAAATCTTAACTCCCATTAATACATCACAATGTCATTCTCATTAATAAACCACTTTAATACTTCCACTATTACTTCACAATGTTACTCCCATTATGATGTCACACTGTGAACCCCATTTTAACATCAAATCTTAACTCCCATTATAACATCACAATGTCATTCTAATTATTAAAGCACTTTAGTACTCCCAATATGACATCACAATGTCACTCGCATTATGATGTCTCACTGTAAACCCAATTTTAACATCAAATCTTAACTCCCATTATGACATCACAATGTCATTCTCATTATTAAACCACTTTAATTCTCCCACTATGACATCAGAATATCACTCGCCTTATGATGTCACACTGTAAACCCCATTTTAACATCAAATCTTAACTCCCATTATGACATCACAATGTCATTCTCATTATTAAACCACTTTAGTTCTCCCACTATGACATCACAATGACACTCACATTATGATGTCACAATGTCCTTCCCATTTTTTGTCACATAATCACTCCCATTATGACATCACAATGTCATTCTCATTATTAAACCACTTTAGTACTCCCATTATGACATCTCAATGTCACTCACATTATGATGTCACAATGTCCTTCCCATTTTTTTCACATAGGCACACCCATTATGACATCGCAATGTCATTCTCATTAATAAACAACTTTAGTACTTCCACTATGACATCACAATGTTTCTCCCATTATGATGTCACACTGTAAACCCCGTTTTAACATCAAATTTTAACTTTCATTATGACATCAAAATGTCATTCTCATTAAAAACAACTTTAGTACTCCCATTATGATATCAGAATGTCACTCGCATTATGATGTCACAATGTAAACCACATTTTAACATCAAATCTGAACACCCATTATGACATCACAATATCATTCTCATTATTAAACCACTTTAGTAATCCCATTATGACATCACAATGTCATTCTCATTATTAAAACACTTTAGTACACTAATTATGACATCACGATGTCACTCGCATTATGATGTCACACTGTAAACCCCAATTCAACATCAAATCTTAACTCCCATTATGACATCACAATGTCATTCTCATTATTAAAGCACTTTAGTTCTACCACTTTGATATCACAATGTCACTCTCATTAAGATGTCACAATGTCCTTCCCATTTTTTGGCACATAGGCACACCCATTATGACATCACAATGTCATTCTCATTAATAAACCACTTTAGTACTTCCACTATGACATCACAATGTTACTCCCATTATGATGTCACACTGTAAACCCCATTTTAACATCAAATCTTAACTCCCATTATGACATCACAATGTCATTCTTATTATTAAACCATTTTACTACTACCATTATGACATCACAATGTCACACGCATTATGAAATCACACTGTAAACCCCAATTTAACATAAAATCTTAATTCGCATTATGACATCACAATGTCATTCTCATTATTAAAACACTTTAGTACACTAATTATGACATCACGATGTCACTCGCATTATGATGTCACACTGTAAACCCCAATTTAACATCAAATCTTAACTACCATTATGACATCACAATGTCATTCTCATTATTAAAACACTTTAATTCTCCCACTATGACATCACAATGGCACTCACATTATGATGTCACAATGTCCTTCCCATTTTTTGTCACATAATCACTCCCATTATGACATCACAATGTCATTCTCATTTTTAAACCACTTTAGTCCTCCCATTATGACATCACAATGTCACTCACATTATGATGTCACAATGTCCTTCCCATTTTTTTCACATAGGCACTCCCATTATGACATCACAATGTCATTCTCATTAAAAAACCACTTTAGTTCTTCAATTATGACATCACAATGTCAATCGCATTATGATGTCACAATGTCCTTCCTATTTTTTGTTACATAGACACTCCCATTATGACATCACAATGTCATTCTCATTAATAAACCACTTTAATATTTTCTTTATTACATCACAATGTTACGCCCATTATGATGTCACACTGTAAACTCATTTTAACATGAAATTTTAACACCCATTATGACATCACAATGTCATTCTCATTATTAAACCACTTTAGTACTCCCATTATAACATCACAATGTCACTCGCATTATGATGTCACAATGTAAACCACATTTTAACATCACATTTTAACTCCCATTATGACATCACAATGTCATTCTCATTATTAAACCACTTTAGTTCTCACACTATGACATCACAATGTCACTCACATTATGATGTCACAATGTCCTTCCCATTTTTTGTCACATAATCACTCCCATTATGACATCACAATGTCATTCTCATTATTAAACCACTTTAGTACTCCCATTATGACATCTCAATGTCACTCACATTATGATGTCACAATGTCCTTCCCATTTTTTTCACATAGGCATACCCAATATGACATCACAATGTCATTCTCATTAATAAACCACTTTAGTACTTCCTCTATGACAGCACAATTTTACTCCCATTAAGATGTCACACTGTAAACCCCATTTTAACATCAAATCTTAACTCCCATTATGACATCACAATCTCATTCTCATTATTAAACCACTTTAGTACTCCCATTATGACATCACAATGTCAATCGCATTATGATGTCACACTGTAAACCCCATTTTAACATCAGATCTTAACTCCCATTATGACATCACAATGTTATTCTCATTATTAAACCACTTTTGAACTCCCATTATGACATCACAATGTCACTCACATGATGTCACAATGTCCTTCCCATTTTTTGTCACATAGGCACTCCCATTATGACATCACAATGTCATTCTCATTAATAAACCACTTTAGTTCTTCCATTATGACATCACAATGTTACTCCCATTATGATGTCAAACTGTAAACCCCATTTTAACATCAAATCTTAACTCCCATTATGACATCACAATCTCATTCTCATTATTAAACCACTTTAGTACTCCCATTATGACATCACAATGTCAATCGCATTATGATGTCACACTGTAAACCCCAATTTAACATTAAATCTTAACTCCCATTATGACATCACAATGTCATTCCTATTAATAAACCACTTTAATGCTTCCACTATTACATCACAATGTAACTCCCATTATGATGTCACACTGTGAACCCCATTTTAACATCAAATCTTAACTACCATTATAACATCACAATGTCATTCTCATTATTAAACCACTTTAGTACTCCCATTATGACATCACAATGTCAATCGCATTATGATGTCACACTGTAAACCCCAATTTAACATTAAATCTTAACTCCCATTATGACATCACAATGTCATTCTCATTATTAAAACACTTTAGTTCTCCCACTTTGACATCACAATGTCACTGGCATTATGATCTCACAATGTCCTTCCCATTTTTTGTCACATAGGCACTCCCATTATGACATCACAATGTCATTATCATTATTAAACAACTTTAGTACTCCCATTATGACATCACAATGTCACTCGCATTATGATGTCACACTGTAAACCCCATTTTAATATCAAATCTTAACTCCCATTATGACATCACAATGTCATTCTCATTATTAAACCACTTTAGTACTCCCATTATGACATCACAATGTTACTCCCATTATGATGTCACACTGTGGCCCCCATTTTAACATCAAATCTTAACTCCCACTATGACATCACAATGTCACTCTCATTATGATGTCACAATTTTGTTCCCATTTTTTGTTAAATAGGCACTTCCATTATGACATCACAATGTCATTCTCATTATTAAACCATTTTACTACTCCCATTATGATGACACAATGTCCTTCCCATTTTTTGTCACATAGGCACTCCCATTATGACATCACAATGTCATTCTCATTAATAAACCACTTTAGTACTCCCATTAAGACATCACAATGTTATTCTCATTATTAAACCACTTTAGTACTCAAATTATGACACCACAATATCACTTTCATTATGATGTCACTCTGTAAACCCCATTTTAACATCACATTTTAATTGCCATTATGACATCACAATGTCATTCTCATTATTAAACCACTTTAGTACTCCCATTATGACATCACAATGTCACTCGCATTATGATGTCACAATATTCTTCCCTTTTTTTTACATAGGCACTCCCATTATGACATTACAATGTAATTCTCATTATTAAACCATTTTACTACTCCCATTATGACATCACAATGTCACTCGCATTATGATGTAACACTGTAAACCCCATTTTAACATCATATCTTATTTTCCATTATGACATTACAATGTCATTCTCATTATTAAACCACTTTAGTTCTCCCACTATGAAATCACAATGTCACTCGCATTATGATGTCACACTGTAAACCCCATTTTAACATCAAATCTGAACACCCATTATGACATCACAATGTCATTCTCATTAATAAACCACTTTAGTTCTACCACTATGACATCAGAATGTCACTCGCATTATGATGTCACACTTTAAACCCCATTTTAACATCAAATCTTAACTCCCATTATGACATCACAATGTAATTCTCATTATTAAACCACTTTAGTTCTCCCACTATGACATCACAATGTCACTCACATTATGATGTAACAATGTCCTTCCCATTTTTTGTCACATAATCACTCCCATTATGACATCACAATGTAATTCTCATTATTAAACCACTTTAGTACTCCCATTATGACATCTCAATGTCACTCACATTATGATGTCACAATGTCCTTCCCATTTTTTTCACATAGGCACACCCATTATGACATCACAATGTCATTCTCATTAATAAACCACTTTAGTACTTCCTCTATGACAGCACAATATTACTCCCATTAAGATGTCACACTGTGACCCCCATTTTAACATCAGATCTTAACTCCCATTATGACATCACAATGATATTCTCATTATTAAACCACTTTTGTACTCCCATTATGACATCACAATGTCACTCACATGATGTCACAATGTCCTTCCCATTTTTTGTCACATAGGCACTCCCATTATGACATCACAATGTCATTCTCATTAATAAACCACTTTATTTCTTCCATTAAGACATCACAATGTTACTCCCATTATGATGTCAAACTGTAAACCCAAGTTTAACATCAAATCTTAACTCCCATTATAACATCACAATGTCAATCTCATTATTAAACCACTTTAGTACTCCGAATATGACATCACAATGTCAATCGCATTATGATGTCACACTGTAAACCCCATTTTAACATCAAATCTTAACTCCCATTATCACATCACAATGTCATTCTCATTATTAAAGCACTTCAGTTCTCCCACTTTGATATCACAATGTCACTCTCATTAAGATGTCACAATGTAATTCCCATTTTTTGGCACATAGGCACTCCCATTATGACATCACAATGTCATTCTTATTATTAAACCATTTTACTACTACCATTATGACATCACAATGTCACACGCATTATGAAATCACACTGTAAATCCCAATTTAACATAAAATCTTAACTCGCATTATGACATCACAATGTCATTCTCATTATTAAAACACTTTAGTACACTAATTATGACATCACGATGTCACTCGCATTATGATGTCACACTGGAAACCCCAATTTAACATCAAATCTTAACTCCCATTATGACATCACAATGTCATTCTCATTATTAAAACACTTTAATTCTCCCACTATGACATCACAATGGCACTCACATTATGATGTCACAATGTCCTTCCCATTTTTTGTCACATAATCACTCCCATTATGACATCACAATGTCATTCTCATTTTTAAACCACTTTAGTCCTCCCATTATGACATCACAATGTCACTCACATTATGATGTCACAATGTCCTTCCCATTTTTTTCACATAGGCACTCCCATTAAGACATCTCAATGTCATTCTCATTAAAAAACCACTTTAGTTCTTCAATTATGACATCACGATGTCACTCGCATTATGATGTCACACTGTAAACCCCATTTTAACATCAAATCTTAACTCCCATTGTGACATCACAATGTCATTCTCATTATTAAACCTTTTTAGTACTCCAATTATGACATCACAATGTTACTCCCATTATGATGTCACACTGTAAACTCATTTTAACATGAAATTTTAACACCCATTATGACATCACAATGTCATTCTCATTATTAAACCACTTTATTACTCCCAATATGACATCACAATGTCACTCACATTATGATGTCACAATGTCCTTCCTATTTTTTGTTACATAGACACTCCCATTATGACATCACAATGTCATTCTCATTAATAAACCACTTTAATATTTTCTTTATTACATCACAATGTTACGCCCATTATGATGTCACACTGTAAACTCATTTTAACATGAAATTTTAACACCCATTATGACATCACAATGTCATTCTCATTATTAAACCACTTTATTACTCCTATTATGACATCACAATGTCACTCACATTATGATGTCACAATGTAAACCACATTTTAACATCACATTTTAACTCCCATTATGACATCACAATGTCATTCTCATTTTTATACCACTTTAATACTCCCATTATGACATCACAATGTCACTCGCATTATGATATCACAAAGTCATTCCCATTTTTTTTTACATAGGCACTCCCATTATGACATCACAATGTCATTCTCATTAATAAACCACTTTAATATTTTCTTTATGACATCACAATGTTACTCCCATTATGATGTCACACTGTAAACCCCATTTTAACATCAAATTTAACTCCCATTATGACATCACAATGTCATTCTCATTAATAAACCACTTTAGTACTCCCATTATGACATCACAATGTCACTCGCATTATGATGTCACACTGTAAACCCCATTTTAACATCAAATCTTAACTCCCATTGTGACATCACAATGTCATTCTCATTATTAAACCTTTTTAGTACTCCAATTATGACATCACAATGTTACTCCCATTATGATGTCACAATGTCGATCCCATTTTTTGTTAAATAGGCACTCCCATTATGACATCACAATGTAATTCTCATTATTAAACCATTTTACTACTCCCATTATGATGACACAGTGTCCTTCCCATTTTTTGTCACATAGGCACTCCCATTATGACATCACAATGTCATTCTCATTAATAAACCACTTTAGTACTCCCATTAAGACATCACAATGTTATTCTCATTATTAAACCACTTTAGTACTCAAATTATGACACAACAATATCACTTTCATTATGATGTCTCTCTGTAAACCCCATTTTAACATCACATTTTAATTGCCATTATGACATCACAATGTCATTCTCATTATTAAACCACTTTAGTACTCCCATTATGACATCACAATGTCACTCGCATTATGATGTCACAATGTTCTTCCCTTTTTTTTTACATAGGCACTCCCATTATGACATTACAATGTAATTCTCATTATTAAACCATTTTACTACTCCCATTATGACATCACAATGTCACTCGCATTATGATGTCACACTGTAAACCCCATTTTAACATCATTTCTTATTTTCCATTATGACATCACAATGGCATTCTCATTATTAAACCACTTTAGTACTCCCATTATGACATCACAATGTCACTCGCATTATGATGTCACACTATAAAACCAATTTTAACATCAAATCTTATTTTCCATTATGACATCACAATGTCATTCTCATTATTAAACCACTTTAGTTCTCCCACTATGAAAACAGAATGTAACTCGAATTATTATGTCACACTGTAAACCACATTTTAACATCAAATCTGAACACCCTTTATGACATCATAATGTCATTCTCATTATTAAACCACTTTAGTTCTCGCACTATGACATCAGAATGTCACTTGCATTATGATGTCACACTTTAAACCCCATTTTAACATCAAATCTTAACTCCCATTATGACATCACAATGTCATTCTCATTATTAAACCACTTTAGTTTTCACACTATGACATCACAGTGTCACTCACATTATGATGTCACAATGTCCTTCCCATTTTTTGTCACATAATCACTCCCATTATGACATCACAATGTCATTCCCATTATTAAACCACTTTAGTACTCCCATTATGACATCTCAATGTCACTCACATTATGATGTCACAATGTCCTTCCCATTTTTTTCACATAGGCATACCCAATATGACATCACAATGTCATTCTTATTAATAAACCACTTTAGTACTTCCTCTATGACAGCACAATTTTAATCCCATTAAGATGTCACACTGTGACCCCCATTTTAACATCAGATCTTAACTCCCATTATGACATCACAATGTTATTCTCATTATTAAACCACTTTTGAACTCCCATTATGACATCACAATGTCACTCACATGATGTCACAATGTCCTTCCCATTTTTTGTCACATAGGCACTCCCATTGTGACATCACAATGTCATACTCATTAATAAACCACTTTAGTTCTTCCATTATGACATCACAATGTTACTCCCATTATGATGTCAAACTGTAAACCCCATTTTAACATCAAATCTTAACTCCCATTATGACATCACAAATCTCAATCTCATTATTAAACCACTTTAGTACTCCCATTATGACATCACAATGTCAATCGCATTATGATGTCACACTGTAAACCCCAAATTAACATTAAATCTTAACTCCCATTATGACATCACAATGTCATTCTCATTAATAAACCACTTTAATGCTTCCACTATTACATCACAATGTAACTCCCATTATGATGTCACACTGTGAACCCCATTTTAACATCAAATCTTAACTACCATTATAACATCACAATGTCATTCTCATTATTAAACCACTTTAGTACTCCCATTATGACATCACAATGTCAATCGCATTATGATGTCACACTGTAAACCCCAATTTAACATTAAATCTTAACTCCCATTATGACATCACAATGTCATTCTCATTATTAAAGCACTTTAGTTCTCCCACTTTGACATCACAATGTCACTGGCATTATGATCTCACAATGTCCTTCCCATTTTTTGCCACATAGGCACTCCCATTATGACATCACAATGTCATTATCATTATTAAACCACTTTAGTACTCCCATTATGACATCACAATGTCACTCGCATTATGATGTCACACTGTAAACCCCATTTTAATATCAAATCTTAACTCCCATTATGACATCACAATGTCATTCTCATTATTAAACCACTTTAGTACTCCCATTATGACATCACAATGTTACTCCCATTATGATGTCACACGGTGGCCCCCGTTTTAACATCAAATCTTAACTCCCACTATGACATCACAATGTCACTCTCATTATGATGTCACAATTTCGTTCCCATTTTTTGTTAAATATGCACTCCCATTATGACATCACAATGTCATTCTCATTATTAAACCATTTTACTACTCCCATTATGATGACACAATGTCCTTCCCATTTTTTGTCACATAGGCACTCCCATTATGACATCACAATGTCATTCTCATTAATAAACCACTTTAGTACTCCCATTAAGACATCACAATGTTATTCTCATTATTAAACCACTTTAGTACTCAAATTATGACACTACAATATCACTTTCATTATGATGTCACTCTGTAAACCCCATTTTAACATCACATTTTAATTGCCATTATGACATCACAATGTCATTCTCATTATTAAACCACTTTAGTACTCCCATTATGACATCACAATGTCACTCGCATTATGATGTCACAATGTTCTTCCCTTTTTTTTACATAGTCACTCCCATTATGACATTACAATGTAATTCTCATTATTAAACCATTTTACTACTCCCATTATGACATCACAATGTCACTCGCATTATGATGTAACACTGTAAACCCCATTTTAACATCATATCTTATTTTCCATTATGACATCACAATGGCATTCTCATTATTAAACCACTTTAGTACTCCCATTATGACATCACAATGTCACTCGCATTATGATGTCACACTATAAAACCCATTTTAACATCAAATCTTATTTTACATTATGACATCACAATGTCATTCTCATTATTAAACCACTTTAGTTCTCCCACTATGAAATCACAATGTCACTCGCATTATGATGTCACACTGTAAACTCCATTTTAACATCAAATCTGAACTCCCATTATGACATCACAATGTCATTCTCATTAATAAACCACTTTAGTTCTACCACTATGACATCAGAATGTCACTCGCATTATGATGTCACACTTTAAACCCCATTTTAACATCAAATCTGAAAACCCATTATGACATCACAATGTCATTCTCATTAATAAACCACTTTAGCTCTCCCACTATGACATCACAATGTCACTCACATTATGATGTCACAATGTCCTTCCCATTTTTTGTCACATAATCACTCCCATTATGACATCACAATGTAATTCTCATTATTAAACCACTTTAGTACTCCCATTATGACATCTCAATGTCACTCACATTATGATGTCACAATGTCCTTCCCATTTTTTTCACATAGGCACACCCATTATGACATCACAATGTCATTCTCATTAATACACCACTTTAGTACGTCCTCTATGACAGCACAATATTACTCCCATTAAGATGTCACACTGTGACCCCCATTTTAACATCAGATCTTAACTCCCATTATGACATCACAATGATATTCTCATTATTAAACCACTTTTGTACTCCCATTATGACATCACAATGTCACTCACATGATGTCACAATGTCCTTCCCATTTTTTGTCACATAAGCACTCCCATTATGACATCACAATGTCATTCTCATTAATAAACCACTTTAGTTCTTCCATTATGACATCACAATGTTACTCCCATTATGATGTCAAACTGTAAACCCCAGTTTAACATCAAATCTTAACTCCCATTATAACATCACAATGTCATTCTCATTATTAAACCACTTTAGTACTCCGAATATGACATCACAATGTCAATCGCATTATGATGTCACACTGTAAACCCCATTTTAACATCAAATCTTAACTCCCATTATGACATCACAATGTCATTCTCATTATTAAAGCACTTTAGTTCTCCCACTTTGATATCACAATGTCACTCTCATTAAGATGTCACAATGTCCTTCCCATTTTTTGGCACATAGGCACTCCCATTATGACATCACAATGTCATTCTCATTAATAAACCACTTTAGTACATCCACTATGACATCACAATGTTACTCCCATTATGATGTCACACTGTAAACCCCATTTTAACATCAAATCTTAACTCCCATTATGACATCACAATGTCATTCTTATTATTAAACCATTTTACTACTACCATTATGACATCACAATGTCACACGCATTATGAAATCACACTGTAAACCCCAATTTAACATAAAATCTTAACTTGCATTATGACATCACAATGTCATTCTCATTATTAAAACACTTTAGTACACTAATTATGACATCACGATGTCACTCGCATTATGATGTCACACTGGAAACCCCAATTTAACATCAAATCTTAACTCCCATTATGACATCACAATGTCATTCTCATTATTAAAACACTTTAATTCTCCCACTATGACATCACAATGGCACTCACATTATGATGTCACAATGTCCTTCCCATTTTTTGTCACATAATCACTCCCATTATGACATCACAATGTCATTCTCATTTTTAAACCACTTTAGTCCTCCCATTATGACATCACAATGTCACTCACATTATGATGTCACAATGTCCTTCCCATTTTTTTCACATAGGCACTCCCATTATGACATCTCAATGTCTTTCTCATTAAAAAACCACTTTATTTCTACAATTATGACATCACAATGTCACTCGCATTATGATGTCACACTGTAAACCCCAATTTAACATCAAATCTTAACTCCCATTATGACATCACAATGTCATTCTCATTATTAAACCACTTTAATACATCCACGATTTCTTCACAATGTTACTCCCATTATGATGTCACACTGTGAACCCCATTTTAACATCAAATCTTAACACCCATCATAACATCACAATGTCATTCTAATTATTAAACCACTTTAGTACTACCAATATGGCATCACAATGTCAATCGCATTATGATGTCTCACTGTAAACCCAATTTTAACATCAAATCTTAACTCCCATTATGACATCACAATGTCATTCTCATTATTAAAGCACTTTAGTTCTCCCACTTTGACATCACAATGTCACTGGCATTATGATCTCACAATGTCCTTCCCATTTTTTGTCACATAGGCACTCCCATTATGACATCACAATGTCATTATCATTATTAAACCACTTTAGTACTCCCATTATGACATCACAATGTCACTCGCATTATGATGTCACACTGTAAACCCCATTTTAATATCAAATCTTAACTCCCATTATGACATCACAATGTCATTCTCATTATTAAACCACTTTAGTTCTCCCACTATGACATCACAGTGTCACTCTTATTATGATGTCACAATGTCGTTCCCATTTTTTGTTAAATAGGCACTCCCATTATGACATCACAATGTAATTCTCATTATTAAACCATTTTACTACTCCCATTATGATGACACAATGTCCTTCCCATTTTTTGTCACATAGGCACTCCCATTATGACATCACAATGTCATTCTCATTAATAAACCACTTTAGTACTCCCATTAAGACATCACAATGTTATTCTCATTATTAAACCACTTTATTACTCAAATTATGACACAACAATATCACTTTCATTATGATGTCTCTCTGTAAACCCCATTTTAACATCACATTTTAATTGCCATTATGATATCACAATGTCATTCTCATTATTAAACCACTTTAGTTCTTCCATTATGACATCACAATGTCACTCGCTTTATGATGTCACAATGTTCTTCCCTTTTTTTTTACATAGGCACTCCCATTATGACATTACAATGTAATTCTCATTATTAAACCATTTTACTACTCCCATTATGACATCACAATGTCACTCGCATTATGATGTCACTCTGTAAACCCCATTTTAACATCATTTCTTATTTTCCATTATGACATCACAATGGCATTCTCATTATTAAACCACTTTAGTACTCCCATTATGACATCACAATGTCACTCGCATTATGATGTCACACTATAAAACCCATTTTAACATCAAATCTTATTTTCCATTATGACATCACAATGTCATTCTCATTATTAAACCACTTTAGTTCTCCCACTATGACATCAGAATGTCACTTGCATTATGATGTCACACTTTAAACCACATTTTAACATCAAATCTGAACACCCAATACGACATCACAATGTCATTCTTATTAATAAACCACTTTAGTACTTCCTCTATGACAGCACAATTTTAATCCCATTAAGATGTCACACTGTGACCCCCATTTTAACATCAGATCTTAACTCCCATTATGACATCACAATGTTATTCTCATTATTAAACCACTTTTGAACTCCCATTATGACATCACAATGTCACTCACATGATGTCACAATGTCCTTCCCATTTTTTGTCACATAGGCACTCCCATTGTGACATCACAATGTCATTCTCATTAATAAACCACTTTAGTTCTTCCATTATGATATCACAATGTTACTCCTATTATGATGTCAAACTGTAAACCCCATTTTAACATCAAATCTTAACTACCATTATAACATCACAATGTCATTCTCATTATTAAACCACTTTAGTACTCCCATTATGACATCACAATGTCAATCGCATTATGATGTCACACTGTAAACCCCAATTTAACATTAAATCTTAACTCCCATTATGACATCACAATGTCATTCTCATTAATAAACCACTTTAATGCTTCCACTATTACATCACAATGTAACTCCCATTATGATGTCACACTGTGAACCCCATTTTAACATCAAATCTTAACTACCATTATAACATCACAATGTCATTCTCATTATTAAACCACTTTAGTACTCCCATTATGACATCACAATGTCAATCGCATTATGATGTCACACTGTAAACCCCAATTTAACATTAAATCTTAACTCCCATTATGACATCACAATGTCATTCTCATTATTAAAGCACTTTAGTTCTCCCACTTTGACATCACAATGTCACTGGCATTATGATCTCACAATGTCCTTCCCATTTTTTGCCACATAGGCACTCCCATTATGACATCACAATGTCATTATCATTATTAAACCACTTTAGTACTCCCATTATGACATCACAATGTCACTCGCATTATGATGTCACACTGTAAACCCCATTTTAATATCAAATCTTAACTCCCATTATGACATCACAATGTCATTCTCATTATTAAACCACTTTAGTACTCCCATTATGACATCACAATGTTACTCCCATTATGATGTCACACTGTGGCCCCCATTTTAACATCAAATCTTAACTCCCACTATGACATCACAATGTCACTCTCATTATGATGTCACAATTTCGTTCCCATTTTTTGTTAAATAGGCACTCCCATTATGACATCACAATATCATTCTCATTATTAAACCATTTTACTACTCCCATTATGATGACACAATGTCCTTCCCATTTTTTGTCACATAGGCACTCCCATTATGACATCACAATGTCATTCTCATTAATAAACCACTTTAGTACTCCCATTAAGACATCACAATGTTATTCTCATTATTAAACCACTTTAGTACTCAAATTATGACACCACAATATCACTTTCATTATGATGTCACTCTGTAAACCCCATTTTAACATCACATTTTAATTGCCAATATGACATCACAATGTCATTCTCATTATTAAACCACTTTAGTACTCCCATTATGACATCACAATGTCACTCGCATTATGATGTCACAATGTTCTTCAATTTTTTTTTACATAGTCACTCCCTTTATGACATTACAATGTAATTCTCATTATTAAACCATTTTACTACTCCCATTATGACATCACAATGTCACTCGCATTATGATGTAACACTGTAAACCCCATTTTAACATCATATCTTATTTTCCATTATGACATCACAATGGCATTCTCATTATTAAACCACTTTAGTACTCCCATTATGACATCACAATGTCACTCGCATTATGATGTCACACTATAAAACCCATTTTAACATCAAATCTTATTTTACATTATGACATCACAATGTCATTCTCATTATTAAACCACTTTAGTTCTCCCACTATGAAATCACAATGTCACTCGCATTATGATGTCACACTGTAAACCCCATTTTAACATCAAATCTGAACACCCATTATGACATCACAATGTTATTCTCATTATTAATCCACTTTTGTACTCCCATTATGACATCATATTGTCACTCACATGATGTCACAATGTCCTTCCCATTTTTTGTCACATAGGCACTCCCATTATGACATCTAAATGTCATTCTCATTAATAAACCTCTTTAGTTCTTCCATTATGACATCACAATGTTACTCCCATTATGATGTCAAACTGTAAACCCCATTTTAACATCAAATCTTAACTCCCATTATGACATCACAATCTCATTCTCATTATTAAACCACTTTAGTACTCCCATTATGACATCACAATGCCACTCGCATTATGATGTCACTCTGTAAACCTCATTTTAGCACCAAATCTTAACTCCCATTATGACATCACAATGTCATTCTCATTATTTAAGCACTTTAGTTCTCCCACTTTGATATCACAATGTCACTCGCATTATGATGTCACAATGTCCTTCCCATTTTTTGGCACATAGGCACTCCCATTATGACATCACAATGTCATTCTCATTAATAAACCACTTTAGTACTTCCACTATGACATCACAATGTTACTCCCATTATGATGTCACACTGTAAACCCCATTTTAACATCAAATCTTAACTCCCATTATGACATCACAATGTCATTCTTATTATTAAACCATTTTACTACTACCTTTATGACATCACAATGTCATTCTCATTTTTAAACCACTTTAGTACTCCCATTATGACATCTCAATATCACTCACATTATAATGTCACAATGTCCTTCCCTTTTTTTCACATATGCACTCCCATTATGACATCTCAATGTCATTCTCATTAAAAAAACTCTTTTGTTCTTCTATTATGACATCACAATGTCACTCGCATTATGATGTCACAATGTCATTCCCATTTTTTGTTACATAGGCACTCCCATTATGACATCACAATGTCATTCTCATTTATAAACCACTTTAATATTTTCTTTATGACATCACAATGTTACTCCCATTATGATGTCAAACTGTAAAAGCATTTTAACATTAAATTTTAACTCCCATTATGACATTATAACGTCATTCTCATTATTAAACCAATTTAGTACTCCCATTATGACATCACAATGTTACTCGCATTATGATGTCACAATGTAAACCACATTTTAACATCAAATTTTAACTCCCATTATGACATCACAATGTCATTCTCATTACGAAACCACTTTAGTACTCCCATTATGACATCACAATGTCACTCGCATTATGATGTCACAATGTCCTTCCCATTTTTTTTTACATAGGCACTCCCATTATGACATCACAATGTCATTCTCATTAATAAACCACTTTAATATTTTCTTTATGACATCACAATGTTACTCCCATTATGATGTCACACTGTAAACCCCATTTTAACATCAAATTTTAACTCCCATTATGACATCGCAATGTCATTCTCATTAATAAACCACTTTAATGCTTCCACTATTACATCACAATGTTACTCCCATTATGATGTCACACTGTGAACCCCATTTTAACATCAAATCTTAACTACCATTATAACATCACAATGTCATTCTCATTATTAAACCACTTTAGTACTCCCAATATGACATCACAATGTCAATCGCATTATGATGTCACACTGTAAACCCCATTTTAATATCAAATCTTAACTCCCATTATGACATCACAATGTCATTCTCATTATTTAAGCACTTTAGTTCTCCCACTTTGATATCACAATGTCACTCGCATTATGATGTCACAATGTCCTTCCCATTTTTTGGCACATAGGCACTTCCATTATGACATCACAATGTCATTCTCATTAATAAACCACTTTAGTACTTCCACTATGACATCACAATGTTACTCCCATTATGATGTCACACTGTAAACCCCATTTTAACATCAAATCTTAACTCCCATTATGACATCACAATGTCATTCTTATTATTAAACCATTTTACTACTACCATTATGACATCACAATGTCATTCTCATTTTTAAACCACTTTGGTACTCCCATTATGACATCTCAATATCACTCACAATATAATGTCACAATGTCCTTCCCTTTTTTTCACATATGCACTCCCATTATGACATCTCAATGTCATTCTCATTAAAAAAACTCTTTTGTTCTTCTATTATGACATCACAATGTCACTCGCATTATGAAGTCACAATGTCATTCCCATTTTTTGTTACATAGGCACTCCCATTATGACATCACAATGTCATTCTCATTTATATACCACTTTAATATTTTCTTTATGACATCACAATGTTACTCCCATTATGATGTCAAACTGTAAACCCCATTTTAACATTAAATTTTAACTCCCATTATGACATTACAATGTCATTCTCATTATTAAACCACTTTAGTACTCCCATTATGACATCACAATGTCACTCGCATTATGATGTCACAATGTAAACCACATTTTAACATCAAATTTTAACTCCCATTATGACATCACAATGTCATTCTCATTACTAAACCACTTTAGTACTCCCATTATGACATCACAATGTCACTCGCATTATGATGTCACAATGTCCTTCCCATTTTTTTTACATTGGCACTCCCATTATGACATCACAATGTCATTCTCATTATTAAACCATTTTACTACTCCCATTATGATGACACAATGTCCTTCCCATTTTTTGTCACATAGGCACTCCCATTATGACATCACAATGTCATTCTCATTAATAAACCACTTTAGTACTCCCATTAAGACATCACAATGTTATTCTCATTATTAAACCACTTTAGTACTCAAATTATGACACCACAATATCACTTTCATTATGATGTCACTCTGTAAACCCCATTTTAAAATCACATTTTAATTGCCATTATGACATCACAATGTCATTCTCATTATTAAACCACTTTAGTACTCCCATTATGACATCACAATGTCACTCGCATTATGATGTCACAATATTCTTCCCTTTTTTTTTACATAGGCACTCCCATTATGACATTACAATGTAATTCTCATTATTAAACCATTTTACTACTCCCATTATGACATCACAATGTCACTCGCATTATGATGTAACACTGTAAACCCCATTTTAACATCATATCTTATTTTCCATTATGACATCACAATGGCATTCTCATTATTAAACCACTTTAGTACTCCCATTATGACATCACAATGTCACTCGCATTATGATGTCACACTATAAAACCCATTTTAACATCAAATCTTATTTTACATTATGACATCACAATGTCATTCTCATTATTAAACCACTTTAGTTCTCCCACTATGAAATCACAATGTCACTCGCATTATGATGTCACACTGTAAACCCCATTTTAACATCAAATCTGAACACCCATTATGACATCACAATGTCATTCTCATTAATAAACCACTTTAGTTCTACCACTATGACATCAGAATGTCACTCGCATTATGATGTCACACTTTAAACAACATTTTAACATCAAATCTTAACTCCCATTATGACATCACAATGTAATTCTCATTATTAAACCACTTTAGTTCTCCCACTATGACATCACAATGTCACTCACATTATGATGTCACAATGTCCTTCCCATTTTTTGTCACATAATCACTCCCATTATGACATCACAATGTAATTCTCATTATTAAACCACTTTAGTACTCCCATTATGACATCTCAATGTCACTCACATTATGATGTCACAATGTCCTTCCCATTTTTTTCACATAGGCACACCCATTATGACATCACAATGTCATTCTCATTAATAAACCACTTTAGTACTTCCTCTATGACAGCACAATATTACTCCCATTAAGATGTCACACTGTGACCCCCATTTTAACATCAGATCTTAACTCCCATTATGACACCACAATGATATTCTCATTATTAAACCACTTTTGTACTCCCATTATGACATCACAATGTCACTCACATGATGTCACAATGTCCTTCCCATTTTTTGTCACATAGGCACTCCCATTATGACATCACAATGTCATTCTCATTAATAAACCACTTTAGTTCTTCCATTATGACATCACAATGTTACTCCCATTATGATGTCAAACTGTAAACCCAAGTTTAACATCAAATCTTAACTCCCATTATAACATCACAATGTCATTCTCATTATTAAACCACTTTAGTACTCCGAATATGACATCACAATGTCAATCGCATTTTGATGTCACACTGTAAACCCCATTTTAACATCAAATCTTAACTCCCATTATGACATCACAATGTCATTCTCATTATTAAAGCACTTTAGTTCTCCCACTTTGATATCACAATGTCACTCTCATTAAGATGTCACAATGTCCTTCCCATTTTTTGGCACATAGGCACTCACATTATGACATCACAATGTCATTCTCATTAATAAACCACTTTAGTACTTCCACTATGACATCACAATGTTACTCCCATTATGATGTCAAACCCCATTTTAACATCAAATCTTAACTCCCATTATGACATCACAATGTCATTCTTATTATTAAACCATTTTACTACTACCATTATGACATCACAATGTCACACGCATTATGATGTCACACTGTAAACCCCAATTTAACATAAAATCTTAACTCGCATTATGACATCACAATGTCATTCTCATTATTAAAACACTTTAGTACACTAATTATGACATCACGATGTCACTCGCATTATGATGTCACACTGTAAACCCCAATTTAACATCAAATCTTAACTCCCATTATGACATCACAATGTCATTCTCATTATTAAAACACTTTAATTCTCCCACTATGACATCACAATGGCACTCACATTATGATGTCACAATGTCCTTCCCATTTTTTGTCACATAATCACTCCCATTATGACATCACAATGTCATTCTCATTTTTAAACCACTTTAGTCCTCCCATTATGACATCACAATGTCACTCACATTATGATGTCACAATGTCCTTCCCATTTTTTTCACATAGGCACTCCCATTAAGACATCTCAATGTCATTCTCATTAAAAAACCACTTTAGTTCTTCAATTATGACATCACGATGTCACGCACATTATGATGTCACACTGTAAACCGCAATTTAACATCAAATCTTAACTCCCATTATGACATCACAATGTCATTCTCATTATTAAAACACTTTAATTCTCCCACTATGACATCACAATGTCACTCGCATTATGATGTCACAATGTCCTTCCCATTTTTTGTCACATAGGCACTCCCATTATAACATCACAATGTCATTCTCATTAATAAACTACTTTAATATTTTCTTTATTACATCACAATGTTACGCCCATTATGATGTCACACTGTAAACTCATTTTAACATGAAATTTTAACACCCATTATGACATCACAATGTCATTCTCATTATTAAACCACTTTAGTACTCCCATTATGACATCGCAATGTCACTCACATTATGAAGTCACAATGTAAACCACATTTTAACATCACATTTTAACTCCCATTATGACATCACAATGTCATTCTCATTTTTATACCACTTTAGTACTCCCATTATGACATCACAATGTCACTCGCATTATGATATCACAAAGTCATTCCCATTTTTTTTTACATAGGCACTCCCATTATGACATCACAATGTCATTCTCATTAATAACCCACTTTAATATTTTCTTTATGACATCACAATGTTACTCCCATTATGATGTCACACTGTAAACCCCATTTTAACATCAAATTTTAACTCCCATTATGACATCGCAATGTCATTCTCATTAATAAACCACTTTAGTACTCCCTTTATGACATCACAATGTCACTCGCATTATGATGTCACACTGTAAACCCCATTTTAACATCAAATCTTAACTCCCATTGTGACATCACAATGTCATTCTCATTATTAAACCTTTTTAGTACTCCAATTATGACATCACAATGTTACTCCCATTATGATGTCACACTGTAAACCCTGTTTTAACATTAAATTTTAACTTTCATTATCACATCAAAATGTCATTCTCATTAATAAACAACTTTAGTACTCCCATTATGATATCAGAATGTCACTCGCATTATGATGTAACAATGTAAACCACATTTTAACATCAAATCTGAACACCCATTAAGACATCACAATATCATTCTCATTATTAAACCACTTTAGTAATCCCATTATGACATCAGAATGTCACTCGCATTATGATGTCACACTTTAAACAACATTTTAACATCAAATCTTAACTCCCATTATGACATCACAATGTCATTCTCATTATTAAACCATTTTACTACTCCCATAATGACATCACAATGTCACTCACATTATGATGTCACAATGTCCTTCCCATTATTTGTCTCATAGGCACTCCCATTATGACATCACAATGTCATTCCCATTAATAAACTACTTTAGTTCTTCCATTATGACATCACAATGTTACTCCCATTATGATGTCACAATGTCCATCCCATTTTTTGTCACATAGGCACTCCCATTATGACATCACAATGTCACTCGCATTATGAAGTCACACTGTAAACCCCATTTTAACATAAAATCTTAACTCCCATTATGACCTCACAATGTCATTCGCATTATTAAACCACTTTAGTACTCCCATTATGACATCACAATGTCACTCACATTATGATGTCACCATCTAAGCCCCTTTTTAACATCAAATCTTAACTCCCATTATGACATCACAATGGCATTATCATTATTAAACCACTTTAGTACTCCCATTATGACATCACAATGTCACTCGCATTATGATGTCACACTATAAACCCCATTTTAACATCAAATCTTATTTTCCATTATGACATAACAATGGCATTCTCATTATTAAACCACTTTAGTTCTCACTCTATGACATCACAATGTCACTCGCATTATGATGTCACAATGTCCTTCCAATTTTTTGTTACATAGGCACTCCCATTATGACATCACAATGGCATTATCATTATTAAACCACTTTAGTACTTCCACTATGACATCACAATGTTACTCCCTTTATGATGTCACACTGTAAACCCCATTTTAACATCAAATTTTAACTCCTATTTTGACATCACAATGTCATTCTCATTATTAAACCACTTTAGTACTCCCATTATGACATCACAATGTCATTCTCATTATGAAACCACTTTAGTACTCCCATTATGACATCACAATGTCACTCACATTATGATGTCACAATGTAAACCCCATTTTTACATCAAATTTTAACTCCCATTATGACATCACAATGTCATTCTCATTATTAAACCACTTTAGTACTCCCAATATGACATCACAATGTCACTCGCATTATGATGTCACAATGTTCTTCCCATTTTTTGTCACATAATCACTCCCATTATGACATCACAATGTCATTCTCATTAAAAAACCACTTTAGTTCTTCCATTATGACATCACAATGTCACTCGCATTATGATGTCACAATGTCCTTCCCATTTTTTGTTACATAGGCACTCCCATTATGACATCACAATGTCATTCTCATTAATAAACCACTTTAATATTTTCTTTATGACATCACAATGTTACTCCCATTATGATGTCACACTGTAAACCCCATTTTAACATGAAATTTTAACTCCCATTATGACATCACAATGTCATTCTCATTATTAAACCACTTTAGAACTCCCATTATGACATCACAATGTCACTCGCATTATGATTTCACAATGTCCTTCCCATTTTTTTTTACATAAGCACTCCCATTATGAAATCACAATGTCATTCTCATTAATAAACCACTTTAATATTTTCTTTATGACATCACAATGTTACTCCCATTATGATGTCACACTGTAAACCCAATTTTAACATCCAATTTTAACTCCCATTATGACATCACAATATCATTCTCATTAATAAACAACTTTAGTACTCCCATTATGACATCACAATGTCACTCGCATTATGATGTCACACTGAAACCCCATTTTAACATCAAATCTTAACTCCCCTTATGACATCACAATGTCATTCTCATTATTAAACCACTTTAGTACTCCCATTATGACATCACAATGTCAGTTGCATTATGATGTCACAATGTAAAACAAATTTTAACATCAAATTTTAACTCCCATTATGACCTCACAATGTCATTCCCATTAATAAACCACTTTAGTTCTTCCATTATGACATCACAATGTTACTCCCATTATGATGTCACAATGTCCTTCCCATTTTTTGCCACATAGGCACTCCCATTATGACATCACAATGTCAATCGAATTATGAAGTCATACTGTAAACCCCAATTTAACATAAAATCTTAACTCCCATTATGACATCACAATGTCATTCTCATTATTAAACCACTTTATAACTCCAAGTATGATATCACAATGTCACTCGCATTTTGATGTCACACTGTAAAACCCCAATTTAACATCAAATCTTACCTCCCATTATGATATCACAATGTCATTCTCATTATTAAACCACTTTAGTTCTCCCACTATGACATCACAATGTCACTTGCATTATGATGTCACAATGTCCTTCCCATTTTTTGTTACATAGTCACTCCCATTATGACATCACAATGTCATTCTCATTAATAAACCACTTTAGTACTTCCACTATGACATCACAATGTTACTCCCATTAAGATGTCACAATGTGACCCCCATTTTAACATCAGATCTTAACTCCCATTATGACATCACAATGTTATTCTCATTATTAAACCACTTTTGTAATCCCATTATGACATCACAATGTCACTCACATGATGTCACAATGTCCTTCCCATTTTTTGTCACATAGGCACTCCCAATATGACATCACAATGTCATTCTCATTAATAAACCACTTTAGTTCTTCCATTATGACATCATAATGTTACTCCCATTATGATGTCAAACTGTAAACCCCATTTTAACATCAAATCTTAACTCCCATTATGACATCACTATCTCATTCTCATTATTAAACCACTTTAGTACTCCCATTATGACATCACATTATCAATCGCATTATGATTTCACACTGTAAACCCCAATTTAACATCAAATCTTAACTCCCATTATGACATCACAGTGTCATTCTCATTAATAAACCACTTTAATACATCCACGATTTCTTCACAATGTTACTCCCATTATGATGTCACACTGTGAACCCCATTTTAACATCAAATCTTAACACCCATTATAACATCACAATGTCATTCTAATTATTAAACCACTTTAGTACTACCAATATGGCATCACAATGTCAATCGCATTATGATGTCTCACTGTAAACCCAATTTTAACATCAAATCTTTACTCCCATTATGACATCACAATGTCATTCTCATTATTAAAGCACTTTAGTTCTCCCACTTTGACATCACAATGTCACTGGCATTATGATCTCACAATGTCCTTCCCATTTTTTGTCACATAGGCACTCCCATTATGACATCACAATGTCATTATCATTATTAAACCACTTTAGTACTCCCATTATGACATCACAATGTCACTCGCATTATGATGTCACACTGTAAACCCCTTTTTAATATCAAATCTTAACTCCCATTATGACATCACAATGTCATTCTCATTATTAAACCATTTTACTACTCCCATTATGATGACACAATGTCCTTCCCATTTATTGTCACATAGGCACTCCCATTATGACATCACAATGTCATTCTCATTAATAAACCACTTTAGTACTCCCATTAAGACATCACAATGTTATTCTCATTATTAAACGACTTTAGTACTCAAATTATGACACCACAATATCACTTTCATTATGATGTCTCTCTGTAAACCCCATTTTAACATCACATTTTAATTGTCATTATGACATCACAATGTCATTCTAATTATTAAACCACTTTAGTACTCCCATTATGACATCACAATGTCACTCGCATTATGATGTCACAATGTTCTTCCCTTTTTTTTACATAGGCACTCCCATTATGACATTACAATGTAATTCTCATTATTAAACCATTTTACTACTCCCATTATGACATCACAATGTCACTCGCATTATGATGTCACACTGTAAACCCCATTTTAACATCATTTCTTATTTTCCATTATGACATCACAATGTCATTCTCATTATTAAACCACTTTAGTTCTCCCACTATGAAATCACAATGTAACTCGCGTTATTATGTCACACTGTAAACCACATTTTAACATCAAATCTGAACACCCATTATGACATCACAATGTCATTCTCATTATTAAACCACTTTAGTACTTCCTCTATGACAGCACAATTTTAATCCCATTAAGATGTCACACTGTGACCCCCATTTTAACATCAGATCTTAACTCCCATTATGACATCACAATGTTATTCTCATTATTAAACCACTTTTGAACTCCCATTATGACATCACAATGTCACTCACATGATGTCACAATGTCCTTCCCATTTTTTGTCACATAGGCACTCCCATTGTGACATCACAATGTCATTCTCATTAATAAACCACTTTAGTTCTTCCATTATGACATCACAATGTTACTCCCATTATGATGTCAAACTGTAAACCCCATTTTAACATCAAATCTTAACTCCCATTATGACATCACAATCTCATTCTCATTATTAAACCACTTTAGTACTCCCATTATGACATCACAATGTCAATCGCATTATGATGTCACACTGTAAACCCCAATTTAACATTAAATCTTAACTCCCATTATGACATCACAATGTCATTCTCATTAATAAACCACTTTAATGCTTCCACTATTACATCACAATGTAACTCCCATTATGATGTCACACTGTGAACCCCATTTTAACATCAAATCTTAACTACCATTATAACATCACAATGTCATTCTCATTATTAAACCACTTTAGTACTCAAAATATGACATCACAATGTCAATCGCATTATGATGTCACACTGTAAACCCCAATTTAACATTAAATCTTAACTCCCATTATGACATCACAATGTCATTCTCATTATTAAAGCACTTTAGTTCTCCCACTTTGACATCACAATGTCACTGGCATTATGATCTCACAATGTCCTTCCCATTTTTTGCCACATAGGCACTCCCATTATGACATTACAATGTCATTATCATTATTAAACCACTTTAGTACTCCCATTATGACATCACAATGTCACTCGCATTATGATGTCACACTGTAAACCCCATTTTAATATCAAATCTTAACTCCCATTATGACATCACAATGTCATTCTCATTATTAAACCATTTTACTACTCCCATTATGATGACACAATGTCCTTCCCATTTTTTGTCACATAGGCACTCCCATTATGACATCACAATGTCATTCTCATTAATAAACCACTTTAGTACTCCCATTAAGACATCACAATGTTATTCTCATTATTAAACCACTTTAGTACTCAAATTATGACACCACAATATCACTTTCATTATGATGTCACTCTGTAAACCCCATTTTAACATCACATTTTAATTGCCATTATGACATCACAATGTCATTCTCATTATTAAACCACTTTAGTACTCCCATTATGACATCACAATGTCACTCGCATTATGATGTCACAATGTTCTTCCCTTTTTTTTTACATAGTCACTCCCATTATGACATTACAATGTAATTCTCATTATTAAACCATTTTACTACTCCCATTATGACATCACAATGTCACTCGCATTATGATGTAACACTGTAAACCCCATTTTAACATCATATCTTATTTTCCATTATGACATCACAATGGCATTCTCATTATTAAACCACTTTAGTACTCCCATTATGACATCACAATGTCACTCGCATTATGATGTCACACTATAAAACCCATTTTAACATCAAATCTTATTTTACATTATGACATCACAATGTCATTCTCATTATTAAACCGCTTTAGTTCTCCCACTATGAAATCACAATGTCACTCGCATTATGATGTCACACTGTAAACCCCATTTTAACTTCAAATCTGAACACCCATTATGACATCACAATGTAATTCTCATTAATAAACCACTTTAGTTCTACCACTATGACATCAGAATGTCACTCGCATTATGATGTCACACTTTAAACCCCATTTTAACATCAAATCTTAACTCCCATTATGACATCACAATGTAATTCTCATTATTAAACCACTTTAGTTCTCCCACTATGACATCACAATGTCATTCACATTATGATGTCACAATGTCCTTCCCATTTTTTGTCACATAATCACTCCCATTATGACATCACAATGTAATTCTCATTATTAAACCACTTTAGTACTCCCATTATGACATCTCAATGTCACTCACATTATGATGTCACAATGTCCTTCCCATTTTTTTCACATAGGCACACCCATTATGACATCACAATGTCATTCTCATTAATACACCACTTTAGTACTTCCTCTATGACAGCACAATATTACTCCCATTAAGATGTCACACTGTGACCCCCATTTTAACATCAGATCTTAACTCCCATTATGACATCACAATGATATTCTCATTATTAAATCACTTTTGTACTCCCATTATGACATCACAATGTCACTCACATGATGTCACAATGTCCTTCCCATTTTTTGTCACATAGGCACTCCCATTATGACATCACAATGTTATTCTCATTAATAAACCACTTTAGTTCTTCCATTATGACATCACAATGTTACTCCCATTATGATGTCAAACTGTAAACCCCAGTTTAACATCAAATCTTAACTCCCATTATAACATCACAATGTCATTCTCATTATTAAACCACTTTAGTACTCCGAATATGACATCACAATGTCAATCGCATTATGATGTCACACTGTAAACTCCAGTTTAACATCAAATCTTAACTCCCATTATGACATCACAATGTCATTCTCACTATTAAAGCACTTTAGTTCTCCCACTTTGATATCACAATGTCACTCTCATTAAGATGTCACAATGTCCTTCCCATTTTTTGGCACATAGGCACTCCCATTATGACATCACAATGTCATTCTCATTAATAAACCACTTTAGTACTTCCACTATGACATCACAATGTTACTCCCATTATGATGTCACACTGTAAACCCCATTTTAACATCAAATCTTAACTCCCATTATGACCTCACAATGTCATTCGCATTATTAAACCACTTTAGTACTCCCATTATGACATCACAATGTCACTCACATTATGATGTCACCATCTAAGCCCCTTTTTAACATCAAATCTTAACTCCCATTATGACATCACAATGGCATTATCATTATTAAACCACTTTAGTACTCCCATTATGACATCACAATGTCACTCGCATTATGATGTCACACTATAAACCCCATTTTAACATCAAATCTTATTTTCCATTATGACATAACAATGGCATTCTCATTATTAAACCACTTTAGTTCTCCCTCTATGACATCACAATGTCACTCGCATTATGATGTCACAATGTCCTTCCAATTTTTTGTTACATAGGCACTCCCATTATGACATCACAATGGCATTATCATTATTAAACCACTTTAGTACTTCCACTATGACATCACAATGTTACTCCCTTTATGATGTCACACTGTAAACCCCATTTTAACATCAAATTTTAACTCCTATTTTGACATCACAATGTCATTCTCATTATTAAACCACTTTAGTACTCCCATTATGACATCACAATGTCATTCTCATTATGAAACCACTTTAGTACTCCCATTATGACATCACAATGTCACTCGCATTATGATGTCACAATGTAAACCCCATTTTTACATCAAATTTTAACTCCCATTATGACATCACAATGTCATTCTCATTATTAAACCACTTTAGTACTCCCACTATGACATCACAATGTCACTCGCATTATGATGTCACAATGTCCTTCCAATTTTTTGTTACATAGGCACTCCCATTATGACATCACAATGGCATTATCATTATTAAACCACTTTAGTACTTCCACTATGACATCACAATGTTACTCCCTTTATGATGTCACACTGTAAACCCCATTTTAACATCAAATTTTAACTCCTATTTTGACATCACAATGTCATTCTCATTATTAAACCACTTTAGTACTCCCATTATGACATCACAATGTCATTCTCATTATGAAACCACTTTAGTACTCCCATTATGACATCACAATGTCACTCACATTATGATGTCACAATGTAAACCCCATTTTTACATCAAATTTTAACTCCCATTATGACATCACAATGTCATTCTCATTATTAAACCACTTTAGTACTCCCAATATGACATCACAATGTCACTCGCATTATGATGTCACAATGTTCTTCCCATTTTTTGTCACATAATCACTCCCATTATGACATCACAATGTCATTCTCATTAAAAAACCACTTTAGTTCTTCCATTATGACATCACAATGTCACTCGCATTATGATGTCACAATGTCCTTCCCATTTTTTGTTACATAGGCACTCCCATTATGACATCACAATGTCATTCTCATTAATAAACCACTTTAATATTTTCTTTATGACATCACAATGTTACTCCCATTATGATGTCACACTGTAAACCCCATTTTAACATGAAATTTTAACTCCCATTATGACATCACAATGTCATTCTCATTATTAAACCACTTTAGAACTCCCATTATGACATCACAATGTCACTCGCATTATGATTTCACAATGTCCTTCCCATTTTTTTTACATAAGCACTCCCATTATGAAATCACAATGTCATTCTCATTAATAAACCACTTTAATATTTTCTTTATGACATCACAATGTTACTCCCATTATGATGTCACACTGTAAACCCAATTTTAACATCCAATTTTAACTCCCATTATGACATCACAATATCATTCTCATTAATAAACAACTTTAGTACTCCCATTATGACATCACAATGTCACTCGCATTATGATGTCACACTGAAACCCCATTTTAACATCAAATCTTAACTCCCCTTATGACATCACAATGTCATTCTCATTATTAAACCACTTTAGTACTCCCATTATGACATCACAATGTCAGTTGCATTATGATGTCACAATGTAAAACAAATTTTAACATCAAATTTTAACTCCCATTATGACCTCACAATGTCATTCCCATTAATAAACCACTTTAGTTCTTCCATTATGACATCACAATGTTACTCCCATTATGATGTCACAATGTCCTTCCCATTTTTTGCCACATAGGCACTCCCATTATGACATCACAATGTCAATCGAATTATGAAGTCATACTGTAAACCCCAATTTAACATAAAATCTTAACTCCCATTATGACATCACAATGTCATTCTCATTATTAAACCACTTTATAACTCCAAGTATGATATCACAATGTCACTCGCATTTTGATGTCACACTGTAAAACCCCAATTTAACATCAAATCTTACCTCCCATTATGATATCACAATGTCATTCTCATTATTAAACCACTTTAGTTCTCCCACTATGACATCACAATGTCACTCGCATTATGATGTCACAATGTCCTTCCCATTTTTTGTTACATAGTCACTCCCATTATGACATCACAATGTCATTCTCATTAATAAACCACTTTAGTACTTCCACTATGACATCACAATGTTACTCCCATTAAGATGTCACAATGTGACCCCCATTTTAACATCAGATCTTAACTCCCATTATGACATCACAATGTTATTCTCATTATTAAACCACTTTTGTAATCCCATTATGACATCACAATGTCACTCACATGATGTCACAATGTCCTTCCCATTTTTTGTCACATAGGCACTCCCAATATGACATCACAATGTCATTCTCATTAATAAACCACTTTAGTTCTTCCATTATGACATCATAATGTTACTCCCATTATGATGTCAAACTGTAAACCCCATTTTAACATCAAATCTTAACTCCCATTATGACATCACTATCTCATTCTCATTATTAAACCACTTTAGTACTCCCATTATGACATCACATTATCAATCGCATTATGATTTCACACTGTAAACCCCAATTTAACATCAAATCTTAACTCCCATTATGACATCACAGTGTCATTCTCATTAATAAACCACTTTAATACATCCACGATTTCTTCACAATGTTACTCCCATTATGATGTCACACTGTGAACCCCATTTTAACATCAAATCTTAACACCCATTATAACATCACAATGTCATTCTAATTATTAAACCACTTTAGTACTACCAATATGGCATCACAATGTCAATCGCATTATGATGTCTCACTGTAAACCCAATTTTAACATCAAATCTTTACTCCCATTATGACATCACAATGTCATTCTCATTATTAAAGCACTTTAGTTCTCCCACTTTGACATCACAATGTCACTGGCATTATGATCTCACAATGTCCTTCCCATTTTTTGTCACATAGGCACTCCCATTATGACATCACAATGTCATTATCATTATTAAACCACTTTAGTACTCCCATTATGACATCACAATGTCACTCGCATTATGATGTCACACTGTAAACCCCATTTTAATATCAAATCTTAACTCCCATTATGACATCACAATGTCATTCTCATTATTAAACCATTTTACTACTCCCATTATGATGACACAATGTCCTTCCCATTTATTGTCACATAGGCACTCCCATTATGACATCACAATGTCATTCTCAATAATAAACCACTTTAGTACTCCCATTAAGACATCACAATGTTATTCTCATTATTAAACGACTTTAGTACTCAAATTATGACACCACAATATCACTTTCATTATGATGTCTCTCTGTAAACCCCATTTTAACATCACATTTTAATTGTCATTATGACATCACAATGTCATTCTAATTATTAAACCACTTTAGTACTCCCATTATGACATCACAATGTCACTCGCATTATGATGTCACAATGTTCTTCCCTTTTTTTTACATAGGCACTCCCATTATGACATTACAATGTAATTCTCATTATTAAACCATTTTACTACTCCCATTATGACATCACAATGTCACTCGCATTATGATGTCACACTGTAAACCCCATTTTAACATCATTTCTTATTTTCCATTATGACATCACAATGTCATTCTCATTATTAAACCACTTTAGTTCTCCCACTATGAAATCACAATGTAACTCGCATTATTATGTCACACTGTAAACCACATTTTAACATCAAATCTGAACACCCATTATGACATCACAATGTCATTCTCATTATTAAACCACTTTAGTACTTCCTCTATGACAGCACAATTTTAATCCCATTAAGATGTCACACTGTGACCCCCATTTTAACATCAGATCTTAACTCCCATTATGACATCACAATGTTATTCTCATTATTAAACCACTTTTGAACTCCCATTATGACATCACAATATCACTCACATGATGTCACAATGTCCTTCCCATTTTTTGTCACATAGGCACTCCCATTGTGACATCACAATGTCATTCTCATTAATAAACCACTTTAGTTCTTCCATTATGACATCACAATGTTACTCCCATTATGATGTCAAACTGTAAACCCCATTTTAACATCAAATCTTAACTCCCATTATGACATCACAATCTCATTCTCATTATTAAACCACTTTAGTACTCCCATTATGACATCACAATGTCAATCGCATTATGATGTCACACTGTAAACCCCAATTTAACATTAAATCTTAACTCCCATTATGACATCACAATGTCATTCTCATTAATAAACCACTTTAATGCTTCCACTATTACATCACAATGTAACTCCTATTATGATGTCACACTGTGAACCCCATTTTAACATCAAATCTTAACTACCATTATAACATCACAATGTCATTCTCATTATTAAACCACTTTAGTACTCCCATTATGACATCACAATGTCAATCGCATTATGATGTCACACTGTAAACCCCAATTTAACATTAAATCTTAACTCCCATTATGACATCACAATGTCATTCTCATTATTAAAGCACTTTAGTTCTCCCACTTTGACATCACAATGTCACTGGCATTATGATCTCACAATGTCCTTCCCATTTTTTGCCACATAGGCACTCCCATTATGACATCACAATGTCATTATCATTATTAAACCACTTTAGTACTCCCATTATGACATCACAATGTCACTCGCATTATGATGTCACACTGTAAACCCCATTTTAATATCAAATCTTAACTCCCATTATGACATCAAAATGTCATTCTCATTATTAAACCATTTTACTACTCCCATTATGATGACACAATGTCCTTCCCATTTTTTGTCACATAGGCACTCCCATTATGACATCACAATGTCATTCTCATTAATAAACCACTTTAGTACTCCCATTAAGACATCACAATGTTATTCTCATTATTAAACCACTTTAGTACTCAAATTATGACACCACAATATCACTTTCATTATGATGTCACTCTGTAAACCCCATTTTAACATCACATTTTAATTGCCATTATGACATCACAATGTCATTCTCATTATTAAACCACTTTAGTACTCCCATTATGACATCACAATGTCACTCGCATTATGATGTCACAATGTTCTTCCCTTTTTTTTTACATAGTCACTCCCATTATGACATTACAATGTAATTCTCATTATTAAACCATTTTACTACTCCCATTATGACATCACAATGTCACTCGCATTATGATGTAACACTGTAAACCCCATTTTAACATCATATCTTATTTTCCATTATGACATCACAATGGCATTCTCATTATTAAACCACTTTAGTACTCCCATTATGACATCACAATGTCACTCGCATTATGATGTCACACTATAAAACCCATTTTAACATCAAATCTTATTTTACATTATGACATCACAATGTCATTCTCATTATTAAACCGCTTTAGTTCTCCCACTATGAAATCACAATGTCACTCGCATTATGATGTCACACTGTAAACCCCATTTTAACTTCAAATCTGAACACCCATTATGACATCACAATGTAATTCTCATTAATAAACCACTTTAGTTCTACCACTATGACATCAGAATGTCACTCGCATTATGATGTCACACTTTAAACCCCATTTTAACATCAAATCTTAACTCCCATTATGACATCACAATGTAATTCTCATTATTAAACCACTTTAGTTCTCCCACTATGACATCACAATGTCATTCACATTATGATGTCACAATGTCCTTCCCATTTTTTGTCACATAATCACTCCCATTATGACATCACAATGTAATTCTCATTATTAAACCACTTTAGTACTCCCATTATGACATCTCAATGTCACTCACATTATGATGTCACAATGTCCTTCCCATTTTTTTCACATAGGCACACCCATTATGACATCACAATGTCATTCTCATTAATACACCACTTTAGTACTTCCTCTATGACAGCACAATATTACTCCCATTAAGATGTCACACTGTGACCCCCATTTTAACATCAGATCTTAACTCCCATTATGACATCACAATGATATTCTCATTATTAAATCACTTTTGTACTCCCATTATGACATCACAATGTCACTCACATGATGTCACAATGTCCTTCCCATTTTTTGTCACATAGGCACTCCCATTATGACATCACAATGTTATTCTCATTAATAAACCACTTTAGTTCTTCCATTATGACATCACAATGTTACTCCCATTATGATGTCAAACTGTAAACCCCAGTTTAACATCAAATCTTAACTCCCATTATAACATCACAATGTCATTCTCATTATTAAACCACTTTAGTACTCCGAATATGACATCACAATGTCAATCGCATTATGATGTCACACTGTAAACTCCATTTTAACATCAAATCTTAACTCCCATTATGACATCACAATGTCATTCTCACTATTAAAGCACTTTAGTTCTCCCACTTTGATATCACAATGTCACTCTCATTAAGATGTCACAATGTCCTTCCCATTTTTTGGCACATAGGCACTCCCATTATGACATCACAATGTCATTCTCATTAATAAACCACTTTAGTACTTCCACTATGACATCTCAATGTTACTCCCATTATGATGTCACACTGTAAACCCCATTTTAACATCAAATCTTAACTCCCATTATGACTTCACAATGTCATTCTTATTATTAAACCATTTTACTACTACCATTATGACATCACAATGTCACACGCATTATGAAATCACACTGTAAACCCCAATTTAACATAAAATCTTAACTCGCATTATGACATCACAATGTCATTCTCATTATTAAAACACTTTAGTACACTAATTATGACATCACGATGTCACTCGCATTATAATGTCACACTGTAAACCCCAATTTAACATCAAATCTTAACTCCCATTATGACATCACAATGTCATTCTCATTATTAAAACACTTTAATTCTCCCACTATGACATCACAATGGCACTCACATTATGATGTCACAATGTCCTTCCCATTTTTTGTCACATAATCACTCCCATTTAGACATCACAATGTCATTCTCATTTTTAAACCACTTTAGTCCTCCCATTATGACATCACAATGTCACTCACATTATGATGTCACAATGTCCTTCCCATTTTTTTCACATAGGCACTCCCATTATGACATCTCAATGTCATTCTCATTAAAAAACCACTTTAGTTCTTCAATTATGACATCACGATGTCACTCGCATTATGATGTCACACTGTAAACCCCAATTTAACATCAAATCTTAACTCCCATTATGACATCACAATGTCATTCTCATTATTAAAACACTTTAATTCTCCCACTATGACATCACAATGTCACTCGCATTATGATGTCACAATGTCCTTCCTATTTTTTGTTACATAGACACTCCCATTATGACATCACAATGTCATTCTCATTAATAAACCACTTTAATAATTTCTTTATTACATCACAATGTTACGCCCATTATGATGTCACACTGTAAACTCATTTTAACATGAAATTTTAACACCCATTATGACATCACAATGTCATTCTCATTATTAAACCACTTTAGTACTCCCATTATGACATCACAATGTCACTCGCATTATGATGTCACAAAGTCATTGCCATTTTTTTTTACATAGGCACTCCCATTATGACATCACAATGTCATTCTCATTAATAAACCACTTTAATATTTTCTTTATGACATCACAATGTTACTCCCATTATGATGTCACACTGTAAACCCCATTTTAACATCAAATTTTAACTCCCATTATGACATCGCAATGTCATTCTCATTAATAAACCACTTTAGTACTCCCATTATGACATCACAATGTCACTCGCATTATGATGTCACACTGTAAACCCCATTTTAACATCAAATCTTAACTCCCATTGTGACATCACAATGTCATTCTCATTATTAAACCTTTTTAGTACTCCAATTATGACATCACAATGTTACTCCCATTATGATGTCACACTGTAAACCCTGTTTTAACATTAAATTTTAACTTTCATTATCACATCAAAATGTCATTCTCATTAATAAACAACTTTAGTACTCCCATTATGATATCAGAATGTCACTCGCATTATGATGTCACAATGTAAACCACATTTTAACATCAAATCTGAACACCCATTATGACATCACAATATCATTCTCATTATTAAACCACTTTAGTAATCCAATTATGACATCACAATGTAAATCTCATTATGATGTCACACGGTAAACCCCATTTTAACATCAAATCTTAACTCCCATTATGACATCACAATGTCATTCTCATTATTAAACCATTTTACTACTCCCATAATGACATCACAATGTCACTCACATTATGATGTCACAATGTCCTTCCCATTATTTGTCACATAGGCACTCCCATTATGACATCACAATGTCATTCCCATTAATAAACTACTTTAGTTCTTCCATTATGACATCACAATGTTACTCCCATTATGATGTCACAATGTCCATCCCATTTTTTGTCACATAGGCACTCCCATTATGACATCACAATGTCACTCGCATTATGAAGTCACACTGTAAACCCCATTTTAACATAAAATCTTAACTCCCATTATGACATCACAATGTCATTCTCATTATTAAACCACTTTAGTACTCCAAGTATGATATCACAATGTCACTCGCATTTTGATGTCACACTGTAAACCCCAGTATAACATCAAATCTTAACTCCCATTATGACATCACAATGTCATTCACATTATTAAACCACTTTAGTTCTCCCACTATGACATCACAATCTCACTCGCATTATGATGTCACAATGTCCTTCCCATTTTTTGTTACATAGTCACTCCCATTATGACATCACATTGTCATTCTCATTAATAAACCACTTTAGTACTTCCTCTATGACATCACAATTTTACTCCCATTAAGATGTCACACTGTGACCCACATTTTAACATCAGATCTTAACTCCCATTATGACATCACAATGTTATTCTCATTATTAATCCTCTTTTGTACTCCCATTATGACATCATATTGTCACTCACATGATGTCACAATGTCCTTCCCATTTTTTGTCACATAGGCACTCCCATTATGACATCTAAATGTCATTCTCATTAATAAACCTCTTTAGTTCTTCCATTATGACATCACAATGTTACTCCCATTATGATGTCAAACTGTAAACCCCATTTTAACATCAAATCTTAACTCCCATTATGACATCACAATCTCATTCTCATTATTAAAGCACTTTAGTTCTCCCACTTTGACATCACAATGTCACTGGCATTATGATCTCACAATGTCCTTCCCATTTTTTGCCACATAGGCACTCCCATTATGACATCACAATGTCATTATCATTATTAAACCACTTTAGTACTCCCATTATGACATCACAATGTCACTCGCATTATGATGTCACACTGTAAACCCCATTTTAATATCAAATCTTAACTCCCATTATGACATCACAATGTCATTCTCATTATTAAACCACTTTAGTACTCCCATTATGACATCACAATGTTACTCCCATTATGATGTCACACTGTGGCCCCCATTTTAACATCAAATCTTAACTCCCACTATGAAATCACAATGTCACTCTCATTATGATGTCACAATTTCGTTCCCATTTTTTGTTAAATAGGCACTCCCATTATGACATCACAATGTCATTCTCATTATTAAACCATTTTACTACTCCCATTATGATGACACAATGTCCTTCCCATTTTTTGTCACATAGGCACTCCCATTATGACATCACAATGTCATTCTCATTAATAAACCACTTTAGTACTCCCATTAAGACATCACAATGTTATTCTCATTATTAAACCACTTTAGTACTCAAATTATGACACCACAATATCACTTTCATTATGATGTCACTCTGTAAACCCCATTTTAACATCATATTTTAATTGCCATTATGACATCACAATGTCATTCTCATTATTAAACCACTTTAGTACTCCCATTATGACATCACAATGTCACTCGCATTGTATTGTATTGTATTGTATTTATTGTTGTCATCAGCAAAACAAGTTTGACAGACGAAATTACATTGCACTTTTGTAAAACAGTGAATAGCAATCCATGGTAAAGGTTATCACAAACAATTTCACAAAAATAATAAAATTAAAATTAACTAAAGAGATACAATCATAGCATTCAACATGCGCACAGCAGATGGAAGAAAACTAACCCTCAAGCGACTCGTACGTGCCCGAAGTACTCTAAACCGCTTTAAAGATGGGAGCTTATCAAAAAATTCATGAAATGGATGGCTTGGATCCGATATGATACCTTTGGTTCTCTTTAGAACCCTAAGCCCATAAACATCATGAATAGTTGGCAACTGCACGCCAATGATTTTGCTGGCGGTCCTAACAACCCGTTCCAGTGCACTTCTTTCACTCGCTGTGCAGTTGCCATACCAGATAATGATACCAAACGTCAGAATGCTCTCAATTGAGCATCTGTAAAAGTTTAGCATAGTTACTTTGCTAACTCCCGAGGCCCTCAAACGTCTTAGGAAAAACAAACGCTGTTGCGCCTTTTTAATTAGGGACAGTGTATTTAAAGACCATGTCAAATCTGCCGCAACCTGGATACCCAGAAATTTAAAAGACTCAACTATATCAACATCCTGGTTGTTAATAGACACTGGCAATTTCTGCTCTAAACATCTCCTACGAAAATCAATTACCAGTTCTTTTGTCTTGTCACCATTTAGGAGCAAGTGATTATCACCACTCCAAGAAACCAAATTTTTGATCTCTTTCCTATAATGGGACTCATCATTCCTGCTAATTAACCCAACGACTGCAATATCATCAGCAAATTTGATGATTTTCACAGAATCAGAAGTCGACATGCAGTCGTGGGTAAATAGCGAGTATAATAGGGGGCTGAGAACACAACCCTGGGGAACACCAGTCTTAATCAACACTTCCCCCGACACAGCACCTCCAATTCTAACTACTTGTGGTCTATCAGTTAAAAAGTTTAAAACCCAGTTACAAATAGACCCACTTAACCCCAAGTCAAACAACTTAGATGTTAGTGAGATGGGAATAACCGTATTAAAAGCAGAACTAAAATCAACAAAGAGTATCCGAACATAAGAATCCCTCACTTCCAAATGAGCTAAAATAGAGTGAAGTGCTGTAAGTACCGCATCATCAGTGCAACGATTTTTCCTATATGCAAACTGAAAAGGATCAAAATCTACTGGGAAAAAAGATTGAATATGTCCTAATACCAGCCTTTCAAAGCATTTCATTATCAATGAAGTTAGTGCAATTGGGCGATAATCATTAAGGCATTTTACTACCCCTTTTTTGGAACTGGAACAATATTTGCCTTCTTAAAACATCTCGGCACTACACAATTAAAAAGGGACAAATTAAATAAGACCGTTAATATCCAACTTAACTGGTCTGCACACCCCTTGAGGACTTTACCGCTAATCCCATCCGGGCCGGCTGATTTACACAAATCAACCCGACGTAGACATTTAATCACATCATACTCCTCCAACATAAGAGGAGACTCCCCCACCCGGGGAATTTGGGGCGTAACAGAAAAACTATTCTCTTGATCAAACCTAGAGTAGAACAGGTTCAAATCTTCAGCTAATAGATTATTGTCATTGCTAATCACCTCCTTTTTTATTTTACAACCAGTAATATCCTGGATCATCTGCCACAGGCTTCTCGGATTCCTGTTATCATGACTTCTAGCTTCAATCTTTGCGGAGTAACTAATTTTAGCCCTCCTAATACCTTTCTGCAATTCACACCTGGAAGATTTCAACATTTCTAAATCACCAGATTTAAACGCTCTATCACGAGCCTTGAGTAGAGATCGAACTTCCCCGTTCAACCAAGGCTTCACGTTGGGAAATATTTTAATACTCTTTGTTACTGTAACACTATCCGTACAGCAACCGATGTAACCTAATATCAATGATGCTAGAGAGTCAATATCTATATCGCCATTTACCCTACTCTCATCAATAAACAAATCCCAGTTTGTGAATTCCAACATATCCTGTAATCTAGTCAGTGCGTCCTCCGGCCATATAGTTACCAGACGTCTGACCGGTCGCACTCTCCTAACTAATGACCTGTAAACAGGTATGAGAAACAGGGACATATGATCGGATCTGCCAATATGGGGACAAACAACAGTTTCATAAGCTGACTTGAGGTTTGTATACACCTGGTCCAAGGTACGCATGCCCCTAGTTGGAGCCGATACATTTTTATATAACTTAGGCAATACTTTCCTCAGGTCAGCTTGATTGAAATCACCTGCTATAATGAAAACTGCCTCAACATACACAGATTGTAATTTCGCAATTTCCTCGTAAAGAATTCCCAGGGCAATTGTCACATTAGCCTGAGGGGGAATATAAACGGCAATGATAATTGCCACCGAAACTTCTCTGGGCAAATAAAAGGGTCTACATTTGACAGACAGATATTCAATATCCACTGAGCAATGATTACCAATACAGATAGCATCAATACACCAGGTACGCAGGACATACAAACACAGCCCCCCACCCCTACTTTTCCCTGATGAAGAAGTTCTGTCTGCTCTGAACAGAATCCTGTTTCCAAAAGAGACCGCAGTATCCAGAACTAAGTCATTTAGCCAAGTCTCGGTAAAAATTAATACAGAGCAGGACTCCAGATGCTTCATGTATGAAAGAACTGCATGTAATTCGTCCAGTTTACTAGTCAGGGACTGAACATTTGCTAGAAATAAGCTAGGCAAAGGGGGTTTGATAAAACATAAATTGAGCCTGGCTCTAGTACCAGCTCGTTTACCCCTTTTTTGCCTCCTCTCCCTCCTCCGATGCCTCTTCCAACCCTGCCTGCGTCTCCAGGGATAACCGAGTCTCCAGAAATGCCCCCCTCCAGAGCGCTGCCCACCCCCATAATCTCTACTTCCATTGCCGTGCACATGGCTCTTCTCACAACTCCAGTCTCCAGACCAGCCACCACTCACCACCCCAGCTGCGACAGACCCATCCAGGGCCGCCACGCTTGCAGGCACAGTAACTCCAGGGGCAGCAGACACACAAGCTCCAGAAGCGGCAGCAATCCCAGCCACCCCCGCTCCACCCACAATGCCTGTGGCTGAGGGGTTACCCGGGGCTGTACCTCCCTCAGAGACCTGCACAGCCTCTGCGCCGGACCCAACAGCTCCTGCAAGCGGCTCCACTCCACCAGCTCCGGAACCTGCCACTCCACTCCAAACTCCAGTCAGGCGGAGACCAAGGAGCACCTCGCGGGGGTATGTGATCCCACACCAGCCGCCGTCACCACACAGGACTCCGACAAGCAGGAACAGGAACAACCACACCACATCCAGAGCGCGCAACACACGGACACCCGGACCATAGGAATCGCCATCACAGGCACCAACGGTAAGTGCAGCCGCAGCGTATACACGCGCCGCCATTTCCAGGCACAGCAGGGATCTGGCAAGAGTCCACGAAAGACCTCCTAGATACAGGATGTCACAATGTTCTTCCCTTTTTTTTTACATAGTCACTCCCATTATGACATTACAATGTAATTCTCATTATTAAACCATTTTACTACTCCCATTATGACATCACAATGTCACTCGCATTATGATGTAACACTGTAAACCCCATTTTAACATCATATCTTATTTTCCATTATGACATCACAATGGCATTCTCATTATTAAACCACTTTAGTACTCCCATTATGACATCACAATGTCACTCGCATTATGATGTCACACTATAAAACCCATTTTAACATCAAATCTTATTTTACATTATGACATCACAATCTCATTCTCATTATTAAACCACTTTAGTTCTCCCACTATGAAATCACAATGTCACTCGCATTATGATGTCACACTGTAAACCCCATTTTAACATCAAATCTGAACACCCATTATGACATCACAATGTAATTCTCATTAATAAACCACTTTAGTTCTACCACTATGACATCAGAATGTCACTCGCATTATGATGTCACACTTTAAACCCCATTTTAACATCAAATCTTAACTCCCATTATGACATCACAATGTAATTCTCATTATTAAACCACTTTAGTTCTCCCACTATGACATCACAATGTCATTCACATTATGATGTCACAATGTCCTTCCCATTTTTTGTCACATAATCACTCCCATTATGACATCACAATGTAATTCTCATTATTAAACCACTTTAGTACTCCCATTATGACATCTCAATGTCACTCACATTATGATGTCACAATGTCCTTCCCATTTTTTTCACATAGGCACACCCATTATGACATCACAATGTCATTCTCATTAATACACCACTTTAGTACTTCCTCTATGACAGCACAATATTACTCCCATTAAGATGTCACACTGTGACCCCCATTTTAACATCAGATCTTAACTCCCATTATGACATCACAATGATATTCTCATTATTAAATCACTTTTGTACTCCCATTATGACATCACAATGTCACTCACATGATGTCACAATGTCCTTCCCATTTTTTGTCACATAGGCACTCCCATTATGACATCACAATGTCATTCTCATTAATAAACCACTTTAGTTCTTCCATTATGACATCACAATGTTACTCCCATTATGATGTCAAACTGTAAACCCCAGTTTAACATCAAATCTTAACTCCCATTATAACATCACAATGTCATTCTCATTATTAAACCACTTTAGTACTCCGAATATGACATCACAATGTCAATCGCATTATGATGTCACACTGTAAACCCCATTTTAACATCAAATCTTAACTCCCATTATGACATCACAATGTCATTCTCACTATTAAAGCACTTTAGTTCTCCCACTTTGATATCACAATGTCACTCTCATTAAGATGTCACAATGTCCTTCCCATTTTTTGGCACATAGGCACTCCCATTATGACATCACAATGTCATTCTCATTAATAAACCACTTTAGTACTTCCACTATGACATCACAATGTTACTCCCATTATGATGTCACACTGTAAACCCCATTTTAACATCAAATCTTAACTCCCATTATGACTTCACAATGTCATTCTTATTATTAAACCATTTTACTACTACCATTATGACATCACAATGTCACACGCATTATGAAATCACACTGTAAACCCCAATTTAACATAAAATCTTAACTCGCATTATGACATCACAATGTCATTCTCATTATTAAAACACTTTAGTACACTAATTATGACATCACGATGTCACTCGCATTATGATGTCACACTGTAAACCCCAATTTAACATCAAATCTTAACTCCCATTATGACATCACAATGTCATTCTCATTATTAAAACACTTTAATTCTCCCACTATGACATCACAATGGCACTCACATTATGATGTCACAATGTCCTTCCCATTTTTTGTCACATAATCACTCCCATTATGACATCACAATGTCATTCTCATTTTTAAACCACTTTAGTCCTCCCATTATGACATCACAATGTCACTCACATTATGATGTCACAATGTCCTTCCCATTTTTTTCACATAGGCACTCCCATTATGACATCTCAATGTCATTCTCATTAAAAAACCACTTTAGTTCTTCAATTATGACATCACGATGTCACTCGCATTATGATGTCACACTGTAAACCCCAATTTAACATCAAATCTTAACTCCCATTATGACATCACAATGTCATTCTCATTATTAAAACACTTTAATTCTCCCACTATGACATCACAATGTCACTCGCATTATGATGTCACAATGTCCTTCCTATTTTTTGTTACATAGACACTCCCATTATGACATCACAATGTCATTCTCATTAATAAACCACTTTAATAATTTCTTTATTACATCACAATGTTACGCCCATTATGATGTCACACTGTAAACTCATTTTAACATGAAATTTTAACACCCATTATGACATCACAATGTCATTCTCATTATTAAACCACTTTAGTACTCCCATTATGACATCACAATGTCACTCGCATTATGATGTCACAAAGTCATTCCCATTTTTTTTTACATAGGCACTCCCATTATGACATAACAATGTCATTCTCATTAATAAACCACTTTAATATTTTCTTTATGACATCACAATGTTACTCCCATTATGATGTCACACTGTAAACCCCATTTTAACATCAAATTTTAACTCCCATTATGACATCGCAATGTCATTCTCATTAATAAACCACTTTAGTACTCCCATTATGACATCACAATGTCACTCGCATTATGATGTCACACTGTAAACCCCAGTATAACATCAAATCTTAACTCCCATTATGACATCACAATGTCATTCACATTATTAAACCACTTTAGTTCTCCCATAATGACATCACAATGTCACTCACATTATGATGTCACAATGTCCTTCCCATTATTTGTCACATAGGCACTCCCATTATGACATCACAATGTCATTCCCATTAATAAACTACTTTAGTTTTTCCATTATGACATCACAATGTTACTCCCATTATGATGTCACAATGTCCATCCCATTTTTTGTCACATAGGCACTCCCATTATGACATCACAATGTCACTCGCATTATGAAGTCACACTGTAAACCCCATTTTAACATAAAATCTTAACTCCCATTATGACATCACAATGTCATTATCATTATTAAACCACTTTAGTACTCCAAGTATGATATCACAATGTCACTCGCATTTTGATGTCACACTGTAAACCCCAGTATAACATCAAATCTTAACTCCCATTATGACATCACAATGTCATTCACATTATTAAACCACTTTAGTTCTCCCACTATGACATCACAATGTCACTCGCATTATGATGTCACAATGTCCTTCCCATTTTTTGTTACATAGTCACTCCCATTATGACATCACATTGTCATTCTCATTATTAATCCTCTTTTGTACTCCCATTATGACATCATATTGTCACTCACATGATGTCACAATGTCCTTCCCATTTTTTGTCACATAGGCACTCCCATTATGACATCTAAATGTCATTCTCATTAATAAACCTCTTTAGTTCTTCCATTATGACATCACAATGTTACTCCCATTATGATGTCAAACTGTAAACCCCATTTTAACATCAACTCTTAACTCCCATTATGACATCACAATCTCATTCTCATTATTAAACCACTTTAGTACTCCCATTATGACATCACAATGCCACTCAAATTATGATGTCACACTGTAAACCTCATTTTAGCATCAAATCTTAACTCCCATTATGACATCACAATGTCAGTCTCATTAATAAACCACTTTAATGCTTCCACTATTACATCACAATGTTACTCCCATTATGATGTCAAACTGTGAACCCCATTTTAACATCAAATCTTAACTACCATTATAACATCACAATGTCATTCTCATTATTAAACCACTTTAGTACTCCCAATATGACATCACAATGTCAATCGCATTATGATGTCACACTGTAAACCCCATTTTAACATCAAATCTTAACTCCCATTATGACATCACAATGTCATTCTCATTATTTAAGCACTTTAGTTCTCTCACTTTGATATCACAATGTCACTCGCATTATGATGTCACAATGTCCTTCCCATTTTTTGGCACATAGGCACTCCCATTATGACATCACAATGTCATTCTCATTAATAAACCACTTTAGTACTTCCACTATGACATCACAATGTTACTCCCATTATGATGTCACACTGTAAACCCCATTTTAACATCAAATCTTAACTCCCATTATGACATCACAATGTCATTCTTATTATTAAACCATTTTACTACTACCATTATGACATCACAATGTCATTCTCATTCTTAAACCACTTTAGTACTCCCATTATGACATCTCAATATCACTCACAATATAATGTCACAATGTCCTTCCCTTTTTTTCACATATGCACTCCCATTATGACATCTCAATGTCATTCTCATTAAAAAAACTCTTTTGTTCTTCTATTATGACATCACAATGTCACTCGCATTATGAAGTCACAATGTCATTCCCATTTTTTGTTACATAGGCACTCCCATTATGACATCACAATGTCATTCTCATTTATAAACCACTTTAATATTTTCTTTATGACATCACAATGTTACTCCCATTATGATGTCAAACTGTAAACCCCATTTTAACATTAAATTTTAACTCCCATTATGACATTACAATGTCATTCTCATTATTAAACCACTTTAGTACTCCCATTATGACATCACAATGTCACTCGCATTATGATGTCACAATGTAAACCACATTTTAACATCAAATTTTAACTCCCATTATGACATCACAATGTCATTCTCATTACTAAACCACTTTAGTACTCCCATTATGACATCACAATGTCACTCGCATTATGATGTCACAATGTCCTTCCCATTTTTTTTTACATTGGCACTCCCATTATGACATCACAATGTCATTCTCATTAATAAACCATTTTAATATTTTCTTTATGACATCACAATGTTACTCCCATTATGATGTCACACTGTAAACCCCATTTTAACATCAAATTTTAACTCCCATTATGTCATCGCAATGTCATTCTCATTAATAAACCACTTTAGTCCTCCCATTATGACATCACAATGTCACTCGCATTATGATGTCACACTGTAAACCCCTTTTTAACATCAAATCTTAACTCCCATTATGACATCACAATGTCATTCTCATTATTAAACCTTTTTAGTACTCCAATTATGACATCACATTGTTACTCCCATTATGATGTCAAACTGTGAAATCCATTTTAACATCAAATCTTAACTACCCTTATGACATCACAATGTCATTCTCATTATTAAACCACTTTAGTACTCCCATTATGACATCACAATGTCAGTTGCATTATGATGTCACAATGTAAACCAATTTTTAACATCAAATTTTAACTCCCATTTTGACCTCACAATGTCATTCCCATTAATAAACCACTTTAGTTCTTCCATTATGACATCACAATGTTACTCCCATTATGACATCACAATGTCACTCGCTTTATGAAGTCACACTGTAAACCCCAATTTAACATAAAATCTTAACTCCCATTATGACATCACAATGTCATTCTCATTATTAAACCACTTTAGTACTCCAAGTATGACATCACAATGTCACTCGCATTTTGATGTCACACTGTAAACCCCAATTTAACATCAAATCTAAACTCCCATTATGACATCACAATGTCATTCACATTATTAAACCACTTTAGTTCTCCCACTATGACATCACAATGTCACTCGCATTATGATGTCACAATGTCCTTCCCATTTTTTGTTACATAGTCACTCCCATTATGACATCACAATGTCATTCTCATTAATAAACAACTTTAGTACTTCCACTATGACATCACAGTTTTACTTCCATTAAGATGTCACACAGTGACCACCATTTTAACATCAGATCTTAACTCCCATTATGACATCACAATGTTATTCTCCTTATTAAACCACTTTTGTGCTCCCATTATGACATCACAATGTCACTCACATGATGTCACAATGTCGTTCCCATTTTCTGTCACATAGGCACTCCCATTATGACATCACAATGTCATTCTCATTAATAAACCACTTTAGTTCTTCCATTATGACATCACAATGTTACTCCCATTATGATGTCAAACTGTAAACCCCATTTTAACATCAAATCTTAACTCCCATTATGAAATCACAATCTCATTCTCATTATTAAACCACTTTAGTACTCCCATTATGACATCACAATGTCAATCGCATTATGATGTCACACTGTAAACACCAATTTAACATCAAATCTTAACTCCCATTATGACATCACAATGTCATTCTCATTAATAAACCACTTTAATGCTTCCACTATTACATCACAATGTTACTCCCATTATGATGTCACACTGTGAACCCCATTTTAACATCAAATCTTAACTACCATTATAACATCACAATGTCATTCTCATTATTATACCACTTTAGTACTCCCAATATGACATCACAATGTCAATCGCATTATGATGTCACACTGTAAACCCCATTTTACCATCAAATCTTAACTCCCATTATGACATCACAATGTCATTCTCATTATTAAAACACTTTAGTACACTAATTATGACATCACGATGTCACTCGCATTATGATGTCACACTGTAAACCCCAATTTAACATCAAATCTTAACTCCCATTATGACATCACAATGTCATTCTCATTATTAAAACACTTTAATTCTCCCACTGTGACATCACAATGGCACTCACATTATGATGTCACAATGTCCTTCCCATTTTTTGTCAAATATTCACTCCCATTATGACATCACAATGTCATTCTCATTTTTAAACCACTTTAGTCCTCCCATTATGACATCACAATGTCACTCACATTATGATGTCACAATTTCCTTCCCATTTTTTTCACATAGGCACTCCCATTATGACATCTCAATATCATTCTCATTAAAAAAACACTTTAGTTCTTCCATTATGACATCACAATGTCATTCGCATTATGATGTCACAAAGTCCTTCCCATTTTTTGTTACATAGACACTCCCATTATGACATCACAATGTCATTCTCATTAATAAACCACTTTAATATTTTCTTTATTACATCACAATGTTAAGCCCATTATGATGTCACACTGTAAAATCATTTTAACATGAAATTTTAACACCCATTATGACATCACAATGTCATTCTCATTATTAAATCACTTTAGTACTCCCATTATGACATCACAATGTCACTCGCATTATGATGTCACAATGTAAACCACATTTAACATCAAATTTTAACTCCCATTATGACATCACATTGTCATTCTCATTATTAAACCTCTTTAGTACTCCCATTATGACATCACAATGTCACTCGCATTAATAAACCACTTTAATATATTCTTTATGACATCACAATGTAACTCCCATTATGATGTCACACTGTAAACCCCATTTTAACATCAAATTTTAACTCCCATTATGACATCACAATGTCATTCTCATTATTAAACCTCTTTAGTACTCCCATTATGACATCACAATGTCACTCGCATTATGATGTCACAATGTCCTTCCCATTTTTTTTTACATAGGCACCCATTATGACATCACAATGTCATTCTCATTATTAAACCACTTTAGTACTCCCATTATGACATCACAATGTCATTCTCATTATTAAACCACTTTAGTACTCCGATTATGACATCACAATGTCACTCACATTATAAAGTCACAATGTAAACCCCATTTTTACATCAAATTTTAACTCCCATTATGACATCATAATGTCATTCTCATTATTAAACCACTTTAGTACTCCCTTTATGACATCACAATGTCACTCGCATTATGATGTCACAATGTTCTTCCCATTTTTTTTTACATAGGCACTCCCATTATGATATCACAATGTCATTCTCATTAATAAACCACTTTAGTACTTGCATTATGACATCACAATGTTACTCCCATTATGATGTCACACTGTAAACCTAATTGTAACATCAAATTTGAACTCCCATTATGACATCGCAATGTTATTATCATTAATAAACCACTTTAGTACTCCCATTATGACATCACAAAGTCACTTGCATTATGAAGTCACACTGTAAACCCCATTTTACCATCAAATCTTAACTCCCATTATGACATCACAATGTCATTCTCATTAATAAACCACTTTAATATTTTCTTTATGACATCACAATTTTACTCCCATTATGATGTCACAGTGTAAACCCCATTTTAACATCAAATTTTAACTCCCATTATGACATCGCAAAGTCATTCTCATTAATAAACCACTTTAGTTCTCCCATTATGACATCACATTGTCACTCGCATTATGATGTCACACTGTAAACCCCATTTTACCATCAAATCTCAACTCCCATTATGACATCACAATGTCATTCTCATTAATAAACCACTTTAATAATTTCTTTATTACATCACAATGTTACGCCCATTATGATGTCACACTGTAAACTCATTTTAACATGAAATTTTAACACCCATTATGACATCACAATGTCATTCTCATTATTAAACCACTTTAGTACTCCCATTATGACATCACAATGTCACTCGCATTATGATGTCACAAAGTCATTCCCATTTTTTTTTACATAGGCACTCCCATTATGACATCACAATGTCATTCTCATTAATAAACCACTTTAATATTTTCTTTATGACATCACAATGTTACTCCCATTATGATGTCACACTGTAAACCCCATTTTAACATCAAATTTTAACTCCCATTATGACATCGCAATGTCATTCTCATTAATAAACCACTTTAGTACTCCCATTATGACATCACAATGTCACTCGCATTATGATGTCACACTGTAATCCCCATTTTAACATCAAATCTTAACTCCCATTGTGACATCACAATGTCATTCTCATTATTAAACCTTTTTAGTACTCCAATTATGACATCACAATGTTACTCCCATTATGATGTCACACTGTAAACCCTGTTTTAACATTACATTTTAACTTTCATTATCACATCAAAATGTCATTCTCATTAATAAACAACTTTAGTACTCCCATTATGATATCAGAATGTCACTCGCATTATGATGTCACAATGTAAACCACATTTTAACATCAAATCTGAACACCCATTATGACATCACAATATCATTCTCATTATTAAACCACTTTAGTAATCCAATTATGACATCACAATGTAAATCTCATTATGATGTCACACGGTAAACCCCATTTTAACATCAAATCTTAACTCCCATTATGACAATCACAATGTCATTCTCATTATTAAACCATTTTACTACTCCCATAATGACATCACAATGTCACTCACATTATGATGTCACAATGTCCTTCCCATTATTTGTCATATAGGCACTCCCATTATGACATCACAATGTCATTCCCATTAATAAACTACTTTATTTCTTCCATTATGACATCACAATGTTACTCCCATTATGATGTCACAATGTCCATCCCATTTTTTGTCACATAGGCACTCCCATTATGACATCACAATGTCACTCGCATTATGAAGTCACACTGTAAACCCCATTTTAACATAAAATCTTAACTCCCATTATGACATCACAATGTCATTCTCATTATTAAACCACTTTAGTACTCCAAGTATGATATCACAATGTCACTCGCATTTTGATGTCACACTGTAAACCCCAGTATAACATCAAATCTTAACTCCCATTATGACATCACAATGTCATTCACATTATTAAACCACTTTAGTTCTCCCACTATGACATCACAATGTCACTCGCATTATGATGTCACAATGTCCTTCCCATTTTTTGTTACATAGTCACTCCCATTATGACATCACATTGTCATTCTCATTAATAAACCACTTTAGTACTTCCTCTATGACAGCACAATTTTACTCCCATTAAGATGTCACACTGTGACCCACATTTTAACATCAGATCTTAACTCCCATTATGACATCACAATGTTATTCTCATTATTAATCCTCTTTTGTACTCCCATTATGACATCATATTGTCACTCACATGATGTCACAATGTCCTTCCCATTTTTTGTCACATAGGCACTCCCATTATGACATCTAAATGTCATTCTCATTAATAAACCTCTTTAGTTCTTCCATTATGACATCACAATGTTACTCCCATTATGATGTCAAACTGTAAACCCCATTTTAACATCAAATCTTAACTCCCATTATGACATCACAATCTCATTCTCATTATTAAACCACTTTAGTACTCCCATTATGACATCACAATGCCACTCACATTATGATGTCACACTGTAAACCTCATTTTAGCTTCAAATCTTAACTCCCATTATGACATCACAATGTCATTCTCATTAATAAACCACTTTAATGCTTCCACTATTACATCACAATGTTACTCCCATTATGATGTCACACTGTGAACCCTATTTTAACATCAAATCTTAACTACCATTATAACATCACAATGTCATTCTCATTATTAAACCACTTTAGTACTCCCAATATGACATCACAATGTCAATCGCATTATGATGTCACACTGTAAACCCCATTTTAACATCAAATCTTAACTCCCATTATGACATCACAATGTCATTCTCATTATTTAAGCACTTTAGTTCTCTCACTTTGATATCACAATGTCACTCGCATTATGATGTCACAATGTCCTTCCCATTTTTTGGCACATAGGCACTCCCATTATGACATCACAATGTCATTCTCATTAATAAACCACTTTAGTACTTCCACTATGACATCACAATGTTACTCCCATTATGATGTCACACTGTAAACCCCATTTTAACATCAAATCTTAACTCCCATTATGACATCACAATGTCATTCTTATTATTAAACCATTTTACTACTACCATTATGACATCACAATTTCATTCTCATTTTTAAACCACTTTAGTACTCCCATTATGACATCTCAATATCACTCACAATATAATGTCACAATGTCCTTCCCTTTTTTTCACATATGCACTCCCATTATGACATCTCAATGTCATTCTCATTAAAAAAACTCTTTTGTTCTTCTATTATGACATCACAATGTCACTCGCATTATGAAGTCACAATGTCATTCCCATTTTTTGTTACATAGGCACTCCCATTATGACATCACAATGTCATTCTCATTTATAAACCACTTTAATATTTTCTTTATGACATCACAATGTTACTCCCATTATGATGTCAAACTGTAAACCCCATTTTAACATTAAATTTTAACTCCCATTATGACATTACAATGTCATTCTCATTATTAAACCACTTTAGTACTCCCATTATGACATCATAATGTCACTCGCATTATGATGTCACAATGTAAACCACATTTTAACATCAAATTTTAACTCCCATTATGACATCACAATGTCATTCTCATTACTAAACCACTTTAGTACTCCCATTATGACATCACAATGTCACTCGCATTATGATGTCACAATGTCCTTCCCATTTTTTTTACATTGGCACTCCCATTATGACATCACAATGTCATTCTCATTAATAAACCACTTTAATATTTTCTTTATGACATCACAATGTTACTCCCATTATGATGTCACACTGTAAACCCCATTTTAACATCAAATTTTAACTCCCATTATGTCATCGCAATGTCATTCTCATTAATAAACCACTTTAGTACTCCCATTATGACATCACAATGTCACTCGCATTATGATGTCACACTGTAAACCCCTTTTTAACATCAAATCTTAACTTCCATTATGACATCACAATGTCATTCTCATTATTAAACCTTTTTAGTACTCCAATTATGACATCACAATGTTACTCCCATTATGATGTCAAACTGTGAAATCCATTTTAACATCAAATCTTAACTACCCTTATGACATCACAATGTCATTCTCATTATTAAACCACTTTAGTACTCCCATTATGACATCACAATGTCAGTTCCATTATGATGTCACAATGTAAACCAAATTTTAACATCAAATTTTAACTCCCATTTTGACCTCACAATGTCATTCCCATTAATAAACCACTTTAGTTCTTCCATTATGACATCACAATGTTACTCCCATTATGACATCACAATGTCACTCGCTTTATGAAGTCACACTGTAAACCCCAATTTAACATAAAATCTTAACTCCCATTATGACATCACAATGTCATTCTCATTATTAAACCACTTTAGTACTCCAAGTATGACATCACAATGTCACTCGCATTTTGATGTCACACTGTAAACCCCAATTTAACATCAAATCTAAACTCCCATTATGACATCACAATGTCATTCACATTATTAAACCACTTTAGTTCTCCCACTATGACATCACAATGTTACTCCCATTATGATGTCACACTGTGAACCCCATTTTAACATCAAATCTTAACTACCATTATAACATCACAATGTCATTCTCATTATTAAACCACTTTAGTACTCCCAATATGACATCACAATGTCAATCGCATTATGATGTCACACTGTAAACCCCATTTTAACATCAAATCTTAACTCCCATTATGACATCACAATGTCATTCTCATTATTAAAACACTTTAGTACACTAATTATGACATCACGATGTCACTCGCATTATGATGTCACACTGTAAACCCCAATTTAACATCAAATCTTAACTCCCATTATGACATCACAATGTCATTCTCATTATTAAAACACTTTAATTCTCCCACTGTGACATCACAATGGCACTCACATTATGATGTCACAATGTCCTTCCCATTTTTTGTCACATATTCACTCCCATTATGACATCACAATGTCATTCTCATTTTTAAACCACTTTAGTACTCCCATTATGACATCACAATGTCACTCACATTATGATGTCACAATGTCCTTCCCATTTTTTTCACATAGGCACTCCCATTATGACATCTCAATATCATTCTCATTAAAAAACCACTTTAGTAATTCCATTATGACATCACAATGTCACTTGCATTATGATGTCACAAAGTCCTTCCCATTTTTTGTTACATAGACACTCCCATTATGACATCACAATGTCATTCTCATTAATAAACCACTTTAATATTTTCTTTATGACATCACAATGTTAAGCCCATTATGATGTCACACTGTAAAATCATTTTAACATGAAATTTTAACACCCATTATGACATCACAATGTCATTCTCATTATTAAACCACTTTAGTACTCCCATTATGACATCACAATGTCACTCGCATTATGATGTCACAATGTAAACCACATTTAACATCAAATTTTAACTCCCATTATGACATCACATTGTCATTCTCATTATTATACCACTTTAGTACCCCCATTATGACATCACAATGTCACTCGCATTATGATGTCACAATGTCATTCCCATTTTTTTTAACATTGGCACTCCCATTATGACATCACAATGTCATTCTCATTAATAAACCACTTTAATATTTTCTTTATGACATCACAATGTAACTCCCATTATGATGTCACACTGTAAACCCCATTTTAACATCAAATTTTAACACCCATTATGACATCACAATGTCATTCTCATTATTAAACCTCTTTAGTACTCCCATTATGACATCACAATGTCACTCGCATTATGATGTCACAATGTCCTTCCCATTTTTTGTTACATAGGCACTCCCATTATGACATCACAATGTCATTCTCATTATTAAACCACTTTAGTACTCCCATTATGACATCACAATGTCATTCTCATTATTAAACCACTTTAGTACTCCGATTATGACATCACAATGTCACTCCCATTATGATGTCACACTGTAAACCCCATTTTAACATGAAATTTTAACTCCCATTATGACATCACAATGTCATTCACATTATTAAACCACTTTAGAACTCCCATTATGACATCACAATGTCACTCGCATTATGATGTCACAATGTCCTTCCCATTTTTTGTTACATAGTCACTCCCATTATGACATCACAATGTCATTCTCATTAATAAACCACTTTAATATTTTCTTTATGACATCACAATGTTACTCCCATTATGATGTCACACTGTAAACCCCATTTTAACATGAAATTTGAACTCCCATTATGACATCACAATGTCATTCTCATTATTAAACCACTTTAGAACTCCCATTATGACATCACAATGTCACTCGCATTATAATGTCACAATGTCCTTCCCATTTTTTTTTACATAGGCACTCCCATTATGACATCACAATGTCATTGTCATTAATAAACCACTTTAATATTTTCTTTATGACATCACAATGTTACTCCCATTATGATGTAACACTGTAAACCCCATTTTAACATCAAATTTTAACTCCCATTATGACATTGCAATGTCATTCTCATTAATAAACAACTTTAGTACTCAAATTATGACATCACAATGTCACTCGCATTATGATGTCACACTGTAAACCCAATTTTAACATCAAATCTTAACTCCCATTATGACATCACAATGTCATTCTCATTATTAAACCTTTTTTGTACTCCAATTATGACATCACAATGTTACTCCCATTATGATGTCAAACTGTGAAATCCATTTTAACATCAAATCTTAACTCCCCTTATGACATCACAATGTCATTCTCATTATTAAACCACTTTAGTACTCCCATTATGACATCACAATGTCAGTTGCATTATGATGTCACAATGTAAAACAAATTTTAACATCAAATTTTAACTCCCATTATGACATCACAATGTCATTCTCATTATTAAACCACTTTAGTACTCCCATTATGACATCACAATGTCACTCGCATTATGATGTCACAATGTCCTTCCCATTTTTTGTCACATAGGCACTCCCATTATGACATCACAATGTCACTCGCATTATGAAGTCACACTGTAAACCACAATTTAACATAAAATCTTAACTCCCATTATGACATCACAATGTCATTCTCATTATTAAACCACTTTATAACTCCAAGTATGATATCACAATGTCACTTGCATTATGAAGTCACACTGTACACCCCAATTTAACATCAAATCTTAACTCCCATTATGACATCACAATGTCATCCTCATTATTAAAACACTTTAATTCTCCCACTATGACATCACAATGGCACTCACATTATGATGTCACAATGTCCTTCCCATTTTTTGTCACATAGGCACTCCCATTATGACATCTCAATGTCATTCTCATTAAAAAAACACTTTAGTTATTCCATTATGACATCACAATGTCACTCGCATTATGATGTCACAATGTCCTTCCCTTTTTTTGTTACATAGGCACTCCCATTATGACATCACAATGTCATTCTCATTAATAAACCACTTTAATATTTTCTTTATGACATCACAATGTTACTCCCATTATGATGTCACACTGTAAACCCCATTTTAACATGAAATTTTAACTCCCATTATGACATCACAATGTCATTCTCATTATTAAACCACTTTAGTACTCCCATTATGACATCACAATGTCACTCGCTTTTTGATGTAACAATGTAAACCACATTTTAACATCAAATTTTAACTCCCATTATGACATCACAATGTCACTCTCATTATTAAACCACTTTAGTACTCCCATTATGACATCACAATGTCACTCGCATTATGATGTCACAATTTCCTTCCCATTTTTTTTAACATAGGCACTCCCATTAAGACATCACAAATGTCATTCTCAATAATAAACCACTTTAATATTTTCTTTATGACATCACAATGTTACTCCCATTATGATGTCACACTGTAAACCCCATTTTAACATCAAATCTTAACTCCCATTATGACATCACAATGTCATTCTCATTATTAAAACTTTTTAGTACTCCAATTATGACATCACAATGTTACTCCCATTACGATGTCAAACTGTGAAATCCATTTTAACATGAAATCTTAACTCCCCTTATGACATCACAATGTCATTCTCATTATTAAACCACTTTATTACTCCCATTATGACATCACAATGTCAGTTGCATTATGATGTCACAATGTAAACCAAATTTTAACATCAAATCTTAACTACCATTATAACATCACAATGTCTTTCTCATTATTAAACCACTTTAGTACTCCCAATATGACATCACAATGTCAATTGCATTATGATGTCACACTGTAAACCCCATTTTAACATCAAATCTTAAGTCCCATTATGACATCACAATGTCATTCTCATTATTAAGCACTTAAGTTCTCCCTCTTTGATATCACAATGTCACTCGCATTATGATGTCACAATGTCCTTCCCATTTTTTGTCACATAGGCACTCCCATTATGACTTCACAATGTCATTCTCATTAATAAACCACTTTAGTACTTCCACTATGACATCACAATGTTACTCCCATTATGATGTCACACTGTAAACCTCATTTTAAAATCAAATTTTAACTCCCTTTATGACATCACAATGTCATTCTTATTATTAAACCATTTTACTACTACCATTATGACATCACAATGTCACACGCATTATGATGTCACACTGTAAACCCCATTTTAACATCAAATCTTAACTCCCATTATGACATCACAATGTCATTCTCATTATTAAAACACTTTAGTACACTAATTATGACATCACGATGTCACTCGCATTATGATGTCACACTGTAAACCCCAGTTTAACATAAAATCTTAACTCCCATTATGACTTCACAATGTCATTCTCATTAATAAACCACTTTAGTTCTTCCATTATGACATCACAATGTTACTCCCATTATGAAGTCAAACTGTAAACCCCATCTTAACATCAAATCTTAACTCCAATTATGACATCACAATCTCATTCTCATTATTAAACCACTTTAGTACTACCATTATGACATCACAATGTCAATCGCATTATGATGTCACACTGTAAACCCCATTTTAACATCAAATCTTAACTCCCATTATGACATCACAATGTCATTCTCATTATTAATGCACTTTAGTTCTCCCACTTTGATATCACAATGTCACTCGCATTATGATATCACAATGTCCTTCCCATTTTTTGGCACATAGGCACTCCCATTATGACATCACAATGTCATTCTCATTAATAATCCACTTTAGTACTTCCACTATGACATCACAATGTTACTCCCATTATGATATCACAATGTCCTTCCCATTTTTTGTCACATAGGCACTCCCATTATGACATCACAATGTGACTCGCATTATGAAGTCACACTGTAAACCCCAATTTAACATAAAATATTAACTCCCATTATGACATCACAATGTCATTCTCATTATTAAACTACTTTATAACTCCAAGTATGATATCAGAATGTCACTCGCATTTTGATGTCACACTGTAAACCCCAATTTAACATCAAATCTTAACTCCCATTATGACATCATCATGTCATTCTCATTATTAAACCACTTTAGTTCTCCCACTATGACATCACAATGTCACTCGCATTATGATGTCACAATGTTCTTCCCATTTTTTGTTACCTAGTCACTCCCATTATGACATCACAATGTCATTCTCATTAATAAACCACTTTAGTACTTCCACTATGACATCACAATGTTACTCCCATTAAGATGTCAAACTGTGACCCCCATTTTAACATCAGATCTTAACTCCCATTATGACATCACAATGTTATTCTCATTATTAAACCACTTTTGTACTCCCATTATGACATCACAATGTCACTCACATGATGTCACAATGTCCTTCCCATTTTTAGTCACATAGGCACTCCCAATATGACATCACAATGTCATTCTCATTAATAAACCACTTTAGTTCTTCCATTATGACTCCACAATGTTACTCCCATTATGATGTCAAACTGTAAACCCCCTCTTGAACATCAAATCTTAACTCCCATTATGACATCACAATCTCATTCTCGTTATTAATCCACTTTAGTACTCCCATTATGACATCACAATGTTACTCCCATTATGATGTCACACTGTGAACCCCATTTTAACATCAAATCTTAACTACCATTATAACATCACAATGTCATTCTCATTATTAAAACACTTTAGTACACTAATTATGACATCAAGATGTCACTTGCATTATGATGTCTCACTGTAAACCCCAATTTAACATCAAATCTTAACTCCCATTATGACATCACAATGTCAATCTCATTATTAAAACACTTTAATTCTCCCACTATGACATCACAATGGCACTCACATTTTGATGTCACAATGTCCTTCCCATTTTTTGTCACGTAATCACTCCCATTATGACATCACAATGTCATTCTCATTTTTAAACCACTTTAGTACTCCCTTTATGACATCTCAATGTCACTCACATTATGATGTCACAATGTCCTTCCCATTTTTTTCACATAGGCACTCCCATTATGACATCTCAATGTCATTCTCATAAAAAAAACACTTTAGTTCTTCCATTATGACATCACAATGTCACTCGCTTTATGATGTCACAATGTCCTTCGCATTTTTTGTTACATAGGCACTCCCATTATGACATCACAATGTCATTCTCATTAATAAACCACTTTAATATTTTCTTTATAACATCACAATGTTACTCTCATTATGATGTCACACTGTAAACCCCATTTTAACATGAAATTTTAACTCCCATTATGACATCACAATGTCATTCTCATTATTAAACCACTTTATTACTCCCATTATGGCATCACAATGTCACTCGTATTATGATGTCACAATGTAAACCACATTTTAACATCAAATTTTAACTCCCATTATGACATCACAATGTCATTCTCATTATTAAACCACTTTAGTACTCCCATTATGACATCACAATGTCACTCGCATTATGATGTCACCCTGTAAACCCCATTTTAACATCAAATCTTCACTCCCATTATGACATCACAATGTCATTCTCATTATTAAACCTTTTTAGTACTCCAATTATGACATCACAAAGTTACTCCCATTATGATGTCAAACTGTGAAATCCATTTTAACATCAAACTTTAACTCCCCTTATGACATCACAATGTCATTCTTATTATAAAACAACTTTAGTACACCCATTATGACATCACAATGTCAGTTGCATTATGATGTCACAATGTAAACCAAATTTTAACATCAAATTTTAACTCCCATTGTGACCTCACAATGTCATTCGCATTATTAAACCACTTTAGTACTCCCATTATGACATCACAATGTCACTCGCATTATGATGTCACCATCTAAACCCCATTTTAACATCAAATTTTAACTCCCATTATGACATCACAATGTCATTCTCATTATTAAACCTTTTCACTTCTCCCATTATGACATCACAATGTCACTCGCATTATGATGTCACACTGTAAACCCATTTTAACATCATATCTTATTTTCCATAATGACATCACAATGGCATTCTCATTATTACACCACTTTAGTACTCCCATTATGACATCACAATGTCACTCGCATTATGATGTCACACTTTAAAACCCATTTTAACATCAAATCTTATTTTCCATTATTACATCACAATGTCATTCTCATTATTAAACCACTTTAGTTCTCTCTCTATGACATCACAATGTCACTCGCATTATGATGTGACAATGTCCTTCCAATTTTTTGTTACATAGGCACTCCCATTATGACATCACAATGTCATTCTCATTAATAAACCATCTTAGTACTTCCACAATAACATCACAATGTTACTCCCTTTATGATGTCACACTGTAAACCACATTTTAACATCATATTTTAACTCCCATTATTACATCACAATGTCATTCTCATTATTAAACCACTTTAATACTCCCATTATGACATCACAATGTCATTCTAATTATTAAACCACTTTAGTACTCCCATTATGACATCACAATGTCACTCACATTATGATGTCACAATGTAAACCCCATTTTAACATCACATTTTAACTCCCATTATGACATCACAATGTCATTCTCATTATTAAACCATTTTAGTGCTCCCATTATGACATCACAATGTCACTCGCATTATGATGCCACTCTGTAAACCCCAATTTTATATCAAATCTTAACTCCCATTATGACATCACAAAGTCATTCTCATTATTAAACCACTTTAGTACTCCCATTATGACATCAAAATGTCACACACATTATGATGTCACTATGTCCTTCCCATTTTTTGTCACATAGGCACTCCCATTATGACATCACAATGTCATTCTCATTAATAAAACACTTTAGTTCTTCCATTATGACATCACAATGTTACTCCCATTATGATGTCACACTGTAAACTACAATTTAACATCAAATCTTAACTCCCATAATGACATCACAATGTCATTCTCATTGTTAAACCATTTTACTACTCCCATTATGACATCATAATGTCACACAAATTATGATGTCACACTTTAAACACCATTCTAACATCAAATCTTAACTCACATTATGACATCACAATGTCATTATCATTAATAAACCACTTTATTACTCCCATTATGACATCACAATGTCACTCACATTATGATGTCACAATGTCCTTCCCATTTTTTGTCACATAGGCACTCCCATTATGACATCACAATGTCATTCTGATTAATAAACCACTTTAGTACTTCCACTATGACATCAAAATGTTACTCCCATTATAATGTCACACTGTAAACCACATATTAACATCAAATCTTAACTCCCATTATGACATCACAATGTCATTCTCATGATTAAACCACTTTAGTACTCCAATTATGACATCACAATGTTACTCGCATTATGATGTCACACTGTAAACCCCAATTTAACATCAAATCTTATCTCCCATTATGACATCACAATTTCATTCTCATTATTAAACCACTTTAGTTCTCTCACTATGACATCACAATGTCATTCGCATTATGATGTCACAATATCCTTCCCATTTTTTGTTACAAAGGCACACCCATTATGACATCACAATGTCATTCTCATTATTAAAACAATTTTGTACTACCATTATGACATCACAATGTCACTCACATGATGTCACAATGTCCTTCCCTTTTTTTATAAATAGGCACTCCCATTATGACATCACAATGTCATTCTCATTAATGAACCACTTTAGTTCTTCCATTATGACATCACAATGTTACTCCCATTATGATGTCACACTATAAACCCCATTTTAACATCAAATCTTAACTCCCATTATAACATCACAATGTCATTCTCATTATTAAACCACTTTAGTACTCCCTATATGACATCACAATGTCAATCACATTATGATGTCACAATGTCCTTCCCTTTTATTGTTACATAGGCACTCTCATTATGACATCACAATGTCATTCTCATTAATAAACTACTTTAGAACTTCGGCTATGACATAACAATATTACTCCCTTAATGATGTCACACTGTGTATCCCATTTTAACATTAAATCTTAACTCCCATTATGACATCACAATGTTACTCCCATTATGATGTCAAACTGTAAACCCCATTTTAACATCAAATCTAAACTTCCATTATGTCATCACAAAGTCATTCTCTTTAATAAACCACTTTAATACTTCCACTATGACATCACAATGTTACTCCCATTATGATGTCACACTGTGAACCCCATTTTAACATCAAAATGTAATTCTCATTATTAAACCACTTTAGTACTCCCGTTATGACATCACAATGTCAATCGCATTATGATGTCACAATGTAAACCCAATTTTAACATCAGATCTTAACTCCCATTATGACATCACAATCTCACTGTCATTATTAAACCACTTTATTACAACCATTATGACATCACAATGTCACTTACATTATGATGTCACGCTGTAAACCCCATTTTAACATCAAATCTTAACTCCCTTTATGACATCACAATGTCACTCGCATTATGATGGCACACTGTAAACACTATTTAAACATTAAATCTTAACTCCCATTATGTCATCACAATGTCATTCTCTTTAATAAACCACTTCAGTACTTCCACTATGACATCACAATGTTACTCCCATTATGATTTCACGCTGTAAACCCCATTTTAATATCAAATCTTAACTCCCATTATGACATCACAATGTCATTTTCATTAATAAACCACTTTATCACTCCAATTTTACATCAAAATGTCACTCGCATTATGATGTCACAATGTACATCCCATTTTTTGTCACATATGCACTCTCATTATGACATAACAATGTCATCCTGATTAATAAACCACTTTAGTACTTCCACTGTGACATCACAATGTTACTCCCATTATAATGTCACACTGTAAACCCCATTTTAACAACAAATCTTAACTCCCATTATGACATCACAATGGCATTCTCATTATTAAACCACTTTAGTTCTCCCACTTTTACATCACAATGTCATTCGCATTATGATGTCACAATATCCTTCACATTTTTTGTTACATAGGCACTCCCATTATGACATCACAATGTCATTCTCATTATTAAGACAATTTTGTACTCCCATTATGACATCACAATGTCACTCACATGATGTCACAATGTCCTTCCCTTTTTTTTCACATAGGCACTCCCATTATGACATCACAATGTCATTCTCATTAATGAACCACTTTAGATCTCTTCATTATGACATCACAATGTTACTCACATTATGATGTCACACTATAAACCCCATTTTAACATCAAGTCTTAACTCCCATTATAACATCACAATGTCATTCTCATTATTAAACCTCTTTAGTACTCCCAATATGACATCACAATGTCAATTACATTATGATGTCACAATGTCCTTCCCATTTTTTGTTACATAGGCACTCCCATTAAGACATCACAATGTGTTTCTCATTAATAAACCACTTTAGTACTTCCACTATGACATAACAAAATTACTCCCTTTATGATGTCACATTGTGAATCCCATTTTAACATCAAATCTTAACTCCAATTATGACATCTCAATGTTACTCCCATTATGATGTCACACTGTAAACCCCATTTTAACATCAAATCTTAACTCCCATTATGACATCACAATGTCATTATCATTAATAAACCACTTTAGTACTTCCACTATGACATCACAATGTCACTCGCATTATGTTGTCACTGTGAACCCTATTTTAACATAAAATCTTAACTCCCATTATGACATCACACTGTCATTCTCATTATTAAACCATTTTACTACTCCCATTATGACATCACAATGTCACTCGCATTATGATGTCACACTGTAAACACCATTTTAACATCAAATCTCAACTTCCATTATGTCATCACAATGTCATTCTCTTTAATAAACCACTTTAGTACTTCCACTATGACATCACAATGTTACTCCTATTATGATGTCACACTGTGAACCCCATTTTAACATCAAATCTTAACTCCCATTATAACACCACAATGTCATTCTCTTTATTAAACCACTTTAGTACTCCCATTATGACATCACAATGTCAATCGCATTATGATGTCACAATGTAATCCCCATTTTAACATCAAATCTTAACTCCCATTATGACATCACAATGTGACACTCATTATTAAACCACTTTAGTACTCCCATTATGACATCACAATGTCACTCACATTTTGATGTCACAATGAAACCCCATTTTAACATCACATTTTAACTCCCATTATGACATCACAATGTCATTCTCATTATTAAACCACTTTAGTACTCCCATTATGACATCACAATGTCATTCTTATTATTAAACCACTTTAGTACTCCCATTATGACATCACATTGTCACTCGCATTATGATGTCACAATGTAAACCCCATTTTAACATCAAATCTGAACACCCATTATGACATCACAATGTCATTCTCATTTTTAAACCACTTTAGTTCTCCCACTATGACATCACAATGTCACTCGCATTATGATGTCACACTGTAAACCCCATTTTAACATGAAATCTTAACTCCCATTATGACATCACAATTTCATTCTCATTATTAAACCACTTTAGTTCTCCCTCTGTGACAACACAATGTCACTTGCATTATGATGTCACAATTTCCTTCCAATTTTTTGTTACATAGGCACTCCCATTATGACATCACAAAGGCATTATCATTATTAAACCACTTCAGTACTTCCACTATGACATCACAATATTACTCCCATTATGATGTCACACTGTAAACCCCATTTTAACATCAAATTTTAACTCCCATTATGACATCACAATGTCATTCTCATTATTAAACCACTTTAGTACTCCCATTGTGACATCACAATGTCATTCTCATTATTAAACCACTTTAGTACTCCCATTATGACATCACAATGGCACTCACATTATGATGTCACAATGTAAACCCCATTTTACCATCAAATCTTAACTCCCATTATGACATCTCAATGTCATTCTCATTATTAAACCTTTTTAGTACTCCAATTATAACATCACAATGTTACTCCCATTATGATGTCACCATCTAAACCCCATTTTAACATCAAATCTTATTTTCCATTATGACATCACAATGTCATTCTCATTATTAAACCACTGTAGTTCTCCCTCTATGTAATCACAATGTCACTCGCATTATGATGTCACAATGTCCTTCCAATTTTTTATTACATAGGCACTCCCATTATGACATCACAATGGCATTATCATTATTAAACCACTTTAGTACTTCCACTATGACATCACAATGTTACTCCCATTATGATGTCACACTGTAAACCCCATTTTAACATCAAATTTTAACTCCCATTATGACATCACAATGTCATTCTCATTATTAAACCACTTTAGTACTCCCATTATGATATCACAATGTCATTCTCATTATTAAACCACTTTAGTACTCCCATTATGACATCACAATGTCACTCACATTATGATGTCACAATGTAAACCCCATTTTACCATCAAATCTTTACTCCCATTATGACATCACAATGTCATTCTCATTATTAAACCATTTTAGTACTCCAATTATAACATCACAATGTTACTCCCATTATGATGTCACCATCTAAACCCCATTTTAACATCAAATTCTAACTCCCATTATGATATCACAATGTCATTCTCATTATTAAACCATTTCACTATTCCCATTATGTCATCACAATGTCACTCGCATTATGATGTCACACTGTAAACCCCATTTTAACATCATATCTTATTTTCTATAATAACATCACAATGGCATTCTCATTATTACACAACTTTAGTACTCCCATTCTGACATCACAATGTCACTCGCATTATGATGTCACACTATAAAACCCATTTTAACATCAAATCTTATTTTCCATTATGACATCACAATGACATTCTCATTATTAAACCACTTTAGTTCTCCCTCTATGACATCACAATGTCACTCGCATTATGATGTCACAATGTTATTATCATTAATAAACCATCTTAGTACTTCCACTATGACATCACACTGTTACTCCCATTATGATGTAACACTGTAAACCCCATTTTAACATAAAATTTTAACTCTCATTATTACATCACAATGTCATTTTCATTATTAAACCACTTTAATACTCCCATTATGACATCACAATGTCATTCTAATTATTAAAACCACTTTAGTACTCCCATTATGACATCACAATGTCACTCACATTATGATATCACAATGTAAACCCCATTTTTACATCACATTTTAACTCCCATTATGACATCACAATGTCATTCTCATTATTAAACCACTTTAGTACTCCCATTATGACATCACATTGTCATTCTTATTATTAAACCACTTTAGAACTCCCATTATCTCGCATTATGATGTCACACTGTAAACCCCATTTTTACAACAAATCTTAACTCCCATTATGACATCACAATGACATTCTCATTATTAAACCACTTTAGTTCTCCAATTATGACATCACAATGTCACTCGCATTATGATGCCACTCTGTAAACCCCAATTTTATATCAAATCTTAACTCCCATTATGACATCACAATGTCATTATCATTAATAAACCACTTTAGTACTCCCATTATGACATCAAAATGTCACTCACATTATGATGTCACAATGTCCTTCCCATTTTTTGTCACATAGGCACTCCCATTATGACATCACAATGTCATTCTCATTAATAAACCACTTTAGTTCTTCCATTATGACATCACAATGTCACTCGCATTATGATGTCACACTGTAAACACCATTTTAACATCAAATCTCAACTTCCATTATGTCATCACAATGTCATTCTCTTTAATAAACCACTTTAGTACTTCCACTATGACATCACAATGTTACTCCTATTATGATGTCACACTGTGAACCCCATTTTAACATCAAATCTTAACTCCCATTATAACACCACAATGTCATTCTCTTTATTAAACCACTTTAGTACTCCCATTATGACATCACAATGTCAATCGCATTATGATGTCACAATGTAAACCCCATTTTAACATCAAATCTTAACTCCCATTATGACATCACAATGTGACACTCATTATTAAACCACTTTAGTACTCCCATTATGACATCACAATGTCACTCACATTTTGATGTCACAATGAAACCCCATTTTAACATCACATTTTAACTCCCATTATGACATCACAATGTCATTCTCATTATTAAACCACTTTAGTACTCCCATTATGACATCACAATGTCATTCTTATTATTAAACCACTTTAGTACTCCCATTATGACATCACATTGTCACTCGCATTATGATGTCACAATGTAAACCCCATTTTAACATCAAATCTGAACACCCATTATGACATCACAATGTCATTCTCATTTTTAAACCACTTTAGTTCTCCCACTATGACATCACAATGTCACTCGCATTATGATGTCACACTGTAAACCCCATTTTAACATGAAATCTTAACTCCCATTATGACATCACAATTTCATTCTCATTATTAAACCACTTTAGTTCTCCCTCTGTGACAACACAATGTCACTTGCATTATGATGTCACAATTTCCTTCCAATTTTTTGTTACATAGGCACTCCCATTATGACATCACAAAGGCATTATCATTATTAAACCACTTCAGTACTTCCACTATGACATCACAATATTACTCCCATTATGATGTCACACTGTAAACCCCATTTTAACATCAAATTTTAACTCCCATTATGACATCACAATGTCATTCTCATTATTAAACCACTTTAGTACTCCCATTGTGACATCACAATGTCATTCTCATTATTAAACCACTTTAGTACTCCCATTATGACATCACAATGGCACTCACATTATGATGTCACAATGTAAACCCCATTTTACCATCAAATCTTAACTCCCATTATGACATCTCAAGGTCATTCTCATTATTAAACCTTTTTAGTACTCCAATTATAACATCACAATGTTACTCCCATTATGATGTCACCATCTAAACCCCATTTTAACATCAAATCTTATTTTCCATTATGACATCACAATGTCATTCTCATTATTAAACCACTGTAGTTCTCCCTCTATGTAATCACAATGTCACTCGCATTATGATGTCACAATGTCCTTCCAATTTTTTATTACATAGGCACTCCCATTATGACATCACAATGGCATTATCATTATTAAACCACTTTAGTACTTCCACTATGACATCACAATGTTACTCCCATTATGATGTCACACTGTAAACCCCATTTTAACATCAAATTTTAACTCCCATTATGACATCACAATGTCATTCTCATTATTAAACCACTTTAGTACTCCCATTATGATATCACAATGTCATTCTCATTATTAAACCACTTTAGTACTCCCATTATGACATCACAATGTCACTCACATTATGATGTCACAATGTAAACCCCATTTTACCATCAAATCTTTACTCCCATTATGACATCACAATGTCATTCTCATTATTAAACCATTTTAGTACTCCAATTATAACATCACAATGTTACTCCCATTATGATGTCACCATCTAAACCCCATTTTAACATCAAATTCTAACTCCCATTATGATATCACAATGTCATTCTCATTATTAAACCATTTCACTATTCCCATTATGTCATCACAATGTCACTCGCATTATGATGTCACACTGTAAATCCCATTTTAACATCATATCTTATTTTCTATAATAACATCACAATGGCATTCTCATTATTACACAACTTTAGTACTCCCATTCTGACATCACAATGTCACTCGCATTATGATGTCATACTATAAAACCCATTTTAACATCAAATCTTATTTTCCATTATGACATCACAATGACATTCTCATTATTAAACCACTTTAGTTCTCCCTCTATGACATCACAATGTCACTCGCATTATGATGTCACAATGTTATTATCATTAATAAACCATCTTAGTACTTCCACTATGACATCACACTGTTACTCCCATTATGATGTAACACTGTAAACCCCATTTTAACATAAAATTTTAACTCTCATTATTACATCACAATGTCATTTTCATTATTAAACCACTTTAATACTCCCATTATGACATCACAATGTCATTCTAATTATTAAAACCACTTTAGTACTCCCATTATGACATCACAATGTCACTCACATTATGATATCACAATGTAAACCCCATTTTTACATCACATTTTAACTCCCATTATGACATCACAATGTCATTCTCATTATTAAACCACTTTAGTACTCCCATTATGACATCACATTGTCATTCTTATTATTAAACCACTTTAGAACTCCCATTATCTCGCATTATGATGTCACACTGTAAACCCCATTTTTACAACAAATCTTAACTCCCATTATGACATCACAATGACATTCTCATTATTAAACCACTTTAGTTCTCCAATTATGACATCACAATGTCACTCGCATTATGATGCCACTCTGTAAACCCCAATTTTATATCAAATCTTAACTCCCATTATGACATCACAATGTCATTATCATTAATAAACCACTTTAGTACTCCCATTATGACATCAAAATGTCACTCACATTATGATGTCACAATGTCCTTCCCATTTTTTGTCACATAGGCACTCCCATTATGACATCACAATGTCATTCTCATTAATAAACCACTTTAGTTCTTCCATTATGACATCACAATGTTACTCCCATTATGATGTCACACTGTAAACCCCATTTTAACATCAAATCTTAACTCCCATTATGACTTCACAATGCAATTCTCCATATTAAACAACTTTAGTTCTCCCACTATGACAACACAATGTCACTCACATTATGATGTCACAATGTCCTTCCCATTTTCTGTCACATAGGCACTCCCATTATGACATCACAATGTCATTCTCATTAATAAACCACTTTACTTCTTCCATTATGACATCACAATGTTACTCCCATTATGATGTCACACTGTAAACCCCATTTTAACATCAAATCTTAACTCCCATTATGACTTCACAATGTAATTCTCCTAATTAAACAACTTTAATTCTCCCACTATGATATCACAATGTTACTCCCATTATGATGTCACTGTGAACCCCATATTAACATCAAATCTTAACTCCCATTATAAAATCACAATGTCATTCTCATTATTAAACCACTTTAGTACTCTCATTATGAGATCACAATGTCAATTGCATTATGATGTCACAATGTAAACCCCATTTTAACATCAAATCTTGACTCCCATTATGACATTACAAAGTCATTCTCATTAATAAACCACTTTAGTACTTCCACTATGACATCACAATGTTACTCCCATTATAATGTCACTCTGTAAACCCCATTTTAACATCAAATCTTAACTCCCATTATAATATCACAATGTCATTTTCATTATTAAACCACTTTAGTACTCCCATTATGACATCACAATGTCACTTGCATTATGATGTCACGCTGTAAACCCCATTTTAACATCAAATCTTAACTCCCATTATGACATCAAAATGTAATTTTCATTAATAAATCAACTTTAGCACTTCAATTATGACATCACAATGTCACTCGCATTATGATGTCACAATGTCCTTCCCATTTTTTGTCACATAGGCACTCCCATTATGACATCACAATGTCATTCTGATTAATAAACCACTTTAGTACTTCCACTATGACATCAAAATGTTACTCCCATTATAATGTCACACTGTAAACCCCATTTTAACATCAAATCTTAACTCCCATTATGACATCACAATGTCATTCTCATTATTAAACCACTTTAGTACTCCAATTATGACATCACAATGTTACTCGCATTATGATGTCACACTGTAAACCCCAATTTAACATCAAATCTTAACTCCCATTATGACATCACAATGTCATTCTCATTATTAAACCACTTTAGTTCTCCCACTATGACATCACAATGTCATTCGCATTATGATGTCACAATTTCCTTCCCATTTTTTGTTACATAGGCACTCCCATTATGACATCACAATGTCATTCTCATTATTAAAACTATTTTGTACTACCATTATGACATCGCAATGTCACTCACATGATGTCACAATGTCCTTCCCTTTTTTTTAAAATAGGCACTCCCATTATGACATCACAATGTCATTCTCATTAATGAACCACTTTAGTTCTTCCATTATGACATCACAATGTTACTCCCATTATGATGTCACACTGTAAACCCCATTTTAACATCAAATCTTAACTCCAATTATAACATCACAATGTCATTCTCATTATTAAACCACTTTAGTACTCCCTATATGACATCACAATGTCAATCACATTATGATGTCACAATGTCCTTCCCTTTTTTTGTTACCTAGTCACTCCCATTATGACATCACAATGTGTTTCTCATTAATAAACCACTTTAGTACTTCCACTATGACATAACAATATTACTCCCTTTATGATGTCACATTGTGAATCCCATTTTAACATCAAATCTTAACTCCCATTATGACATCTCAATGTTACTCCCATTATGATGTCACAGTGTAAACCCCATTTTAACATCAAATCTTAACTCCCATTATGACATCACAATGTCATGCTCATTAATAAACCACTTTAGTACTTCCACTATGACATCACAATGTCACTCGCATTATGTTGTCACTGTGAACCCCATTTTAACATCAAATCTTAACTCCCATTATGACATCACAATGTCATTCTCATTATTAAACCATTTTACTACTCCCATTATGACATCACAATGTCACTCGCATTATGATGTCACACTGTAAACACCATTTTAACATCAAATCTCAACTTCCATTATGTCATCACAATGTCATTCTCTTTAATAAACCACTTTAGTACTTCCACTATGACATCACAATGTTACTCCTATTATGATGTCACACTGTGAACCCCATTTTAACATCAAATCTTAACTCCCATTATAACATCACAATGTCATTCTCATTATTAAACCACTTTAGTACTCCCATTATGACATCACAATGTCACTCACTTTTTGATGTCACAATGTAAACCCCATTTTAACATCACATTTTAACTCCCATTATGACATCACAATGTCATTCTCATTATTAAACCACTTTAGTACTCCCATTATGACATCACAATGTCATTCTTATTATTAAACAACTTTAGTACTCCCATTATGACATCACAATGTCACTCGCATTATGATGTCACAATGTAAACCCCATTTTAACATCAAATCTGAACACCCATTATGACATCACAATGTCATTCTCATTATTAAACCACTTTAGTTCTCCCACTATGACATCACAATGTCACTCGCATTATGATGTCACACTGTAAACCCCATTTTAACATGAAATCTTATCTCCCATTATGACATCACAATGTCATTCTCATTATTAAACCACTTTAGTTCAACCTCTATGACATCACAATGTCACTCGCATTATGATGTCACAATGTCCTTCCAATTTTTTGTTACATAGGCACTCCCATTATGACATCACAATGGCATTCTCATTATTAAACCACTTTAGTACTCCCATTATGACATCACAATGTCATTCTCATTATTAAACCACTTTAGTACTCCCATTATGACATCACAATGGCACTCACATTATGATGTCACAATGTAAACCCCATTTTACCATCAAATCTTGACTCCCATTATGACATCTCAATGTCATTCTCATTATTAAACATTTTTAGTACTCCAATTATAACATCACAATGTTACTCCCATTATGATGTCACCATCTAAACCTGATTTTAACATCAAATCTTATTTTCCATTATGACATATCAATGTCATTCTCATTGTTAAACCACTTTAGTACTTCCACAATGACATCACAATGTCACGCGCATTATGATATCACTGTGAACCCCATTTTAACATCAAATCTTAACTTCCATTATGTCATCACAATGTCATTCTCATTATTAAACCACTGTAGTTCTCCCTCTATGTAATCACAATGTCACTCGCATTATGATGTCACAATGTCCTTCCAATTTTTTATTACATAGGCACTCCCATTATGACATCACAATGGCATTATCATTATTAAACCACTTTAGTACTTCCACTATGACATCACAATGTTACTCCCATTATGATGTCACACTGTAAACCCCATTTTAACATCAAATTTTAACTCCCATTATGACATCACAATGTCATTCTCATTATTAAACCACTTTAGTACTCCCATTATGATATCACAATGTCATTCTCATTATTAAACCACTTTAGTACTCCCATTATGACATCACAATGTCACTCACATTATGATGTCACAATGTAAACCCCATTTTACCATCAAATCTTTACTCCCATTATGACATCACAATGTCATTCTCATTATTAAACCATTTTAGTACTCCAATTATAACATCACAATGTTACTCCCATTATGATGTCACCATCTAAACCCCATTTTAACATCAAATTCTAACTCCCATTATGATATCACAATGTCATTCTCATTATTAAACCATTTCACTATTCCCATTATGTCATCACAATGTCACTCGCATTATGATGTCACACTGTAAACCCCATTTTAACATCATATCTTATTTTCTATAATAACATCACAATGGCATTCTCATTATTACACAACTTTAGTACTCCCATTCTGATATCACAATGTCACTCGCATTATGATGTCACACTATAAAACCCATTTTAACATCAAATCTTATTTTCCATTATGACATCACAATGACATTCTCATTATTAAACCACTTTAGTTCTCCCTCTATGACATCACAATGTCACTCGCATTATGATGTCACAATGTTATTATCATTAATAAACCATCTTAGTACTTCCACTATGACATCACACTGTTACTCCCATTATGATGTAACACTGTAAACCCCATTTTAACATAAAATTTTAACTCTCATTATTACATCACAATGTCATTTTCATTATTAACCCACTTTAATACTCCCATTATGACATCACAATGTCATTCTAATTATTAAAACCACTTTAGTACTCCCATTATGACATCACAATGTCACTCACATTATGATATCACAATGTAAACCCCATTTTTACATCACATTTTAACTCCCATTATGACATCACAATGTCATTCTCATTATTAAACCACTTTAGTACTCCCATTATGACATCACATTGTCATTCTTATTATTAAACCACTTTAGAACTCCCATTATCTCGCATTATGATGTCACACTGTAAACCCCATTTTTACAACAAATCTTAACTCCCATTATGACATCACAATGACATTCTCATTATTAAACCACTTTAGTTCTCCAATTATGACATCACAATGTCACTCGCATTATGATGCCACTCTGTAAACCCCAATTTTATATCAAATCTTAACTCCCATTATGACATCACAATGTCATTATCATTAATAAACCACTTTAGTACTCCCATTATGACATCAAAATGTCACTCACATTATGATGTCACAATGTCCTTCCCATTTTTTGTCACATAGGCACTCCCATTATGACATCACAATGTCATTCTCATTAATAAACCACTTTAGTTCTTCCATTATGACATCACAATGTTACTCCCATTATGATGTCACACTGTAAACCCCATTTTAACATCAAATCTTAACTCCCATTATGACTTCACAATGCAATTCTCCATATTAAACAACTTTAGTTCTCCCACTATGACAACACAATGTCACTCACATTATGATGTCACAATGTCCTTCCCATTTTCTGTCACATAGGCACTCCCATTATGACATCACAATGTCATTCTCATTAATAAACCACTTTACTTCTTCCATTATGACATCACAATGTTACTCCCATTATGATGTCACACTGTAAACCCCATTTTAACATCAAATCTTAACTCCCATTATGACTTCACAATGTAATTCTCCTAATTAAACAACTTTAATTCTCCCACTATGATATCACAATGTTACTCCCATTATGATGTCACTGTGAACCCCATTTTAACATCAAATCTTAACTCCCATTATAAAATCACAATGTCATTCTCATTATTAAACCACTTTAGTACTCTCATTATGAGATCACAATGTCAATTGCATTATGATGTCACAATGTAAACCCCATTTTAACATCAAATCTTGACTCCCATTATGACATTACAAAGTCATTCTCATTAATAAACCACTTTAGTACTTCCACTATGACATCACAATGTTACTCCCATTATAATGTCACTCTGTAAACCCCATTTTAACATCAAATCTTAACTCCCATTATAATATCACAATGTCATTTTCATTATTAAACCAATTTAGTACTCCCATTATGACATCACAATGTCACTTGCATTATGATGTCACGCTGTAAACCCCATTTTAACATCAAATCTTAACTCCCATTATGACATCAAAATGTAATTTTCATTAATAAATCAACTTTAGCACTTCAATTATGACATCACAATGTCACTCGCATTATGATGTCACAATGTCCTTCCCATTTTTTGTCACATAGGCACTCCCATTATGACATCACAATGTCATTCTGATTAATAAACCACTTTAGTACTTCCACTATGACATCAAAATGTTACTCCCATTATAATGTCACACTGTAAACCCCATTTTAACATCAAATCTTAACTCCCATTATGACATCACAATGTCATTCTCATTATTAAACCACTTTAGTACTCCAATTATGACATCACAATGTTACTCGCATTATGATGTCACACTGTAAACCCCAATTTAACATCAAATCTTAACTCCCATTATGACATCACAATGTCATTCTCATTATTAAACCACTTTAGTTCTCCCACTATGACATCACAATGTCATTCGCATTATGATGTCACAATTTCCTTCCCATTTTTTGTTACATAGGCACTCCCATTATGACATCACAATGTCATTCTCATTATTAAAACTATTTTGTACTACCATTATGACATCGCAATGTCACTCACATGATGTCTCAATGTCCTTCCCTTTTTTTTAAAATAGGCACTCCCATTATGACATCACAATGTCATTCTCATTAATGAACCACTTTAGTTCTTCCATTATGACATCACAATGTTACTCCCATTATGATGTCACACTGTAAACCCCATTTTAACATCAAATCTTAACTCCAATTATAACATCACAATGTCATTCTCATTATTAAACCACTTTAGTACTCCCTATATGACATCACAATGTCAATCACATTATGATGTCACAATGTCCTTCCCTTTTTTTGTTACCTAGTCACTCCCATTATGACATCACAATGTGTTTCTCATTAATAAACCACTTTAGTACTTCCACTATGACATAACAATATTACTCCCTTTATGATGTCACATTGTGAATCCCATTTTAACATCAAATCTTAACTCCCATTATGACATCTCAATTTTACTCCCATTATGATGTCACAGTGTAAACCCCATTTTAACATCAAATCTTAACTCCCATTATGACATCACAATGTCATGCTCATTAATAAACCACTTTAGTACTTCCACTATGACATCACAATGTCACTCGCATTATGTTGTCACTGTGAACCCCATTTTAACATCAAATCTTAACTCCCATTATGACATCACAATGTCATTCTCATTATTAAACCATTTTACTACTCCCATTATGACATCACAATGTCACTCGCATTATGATGTCACACTGTAAACACCATTTTAACATCAAATCTCAACTTCCATTATGTCATCACAATGTCATTCTCTTTAATAAACCACTTTAGTACTTCCACTATGACATCACAATGTTACTCCTATTATGATGTCACACTGTGAACCCCATTTTAACATCAAATCTTAACTCCCATTATAACATCACAATGTCATTCTCATTATTAAACCACTTTAGTACTCCCATTATGACATCACAATGTCACTCACTTTTTGATGTCACAATGTAAACCCCATTTTAACATCACATTTTAACTCCCATTATGACATCACAATGTCATTCTCATTATTAAACCACTTTAGTACTCCCATTATGACATCACAATGTCATTCTTATTATTAAACAACTTTAGTACTCCCATTATGACATCACAATGTCACTCGCATTATGATGTCACAATGTAAACCCCATTTTAACATCAAATCTGAACACCCATTATGACATCACAATGTCATTCTCATTATTAAACCACTTTAGTTCTCCCACTATGACATCACAATGTCACTCGCATTATGATGTCACACTGTAAACCCCATTTTAACATGAAATCTTAACTCCCATTATGACATCACAATGTCATTCTCATTATTAAACCACTTTAGTTCAACCTCTATGACATCACAATGTCACTCGCATTATGATGTCACAATGTCCTTCCAATTTTTTGTTACATAGGCACTCCCATTATGACATCACAATGGCATTCTCATTATTAAACCACTTTAGTACTCCCATTATGACATCACAATGTCATTCTCATTATTAAACCACTTTAGTACTCCCATTATGACATCACAATGGCACTCACATTATGATGTCACAATGTAAACCCCATTTTACCATCAAATCTTGACTCCCATTATGACATCTCAATGTCATTCTCATTATTAAACCTTTTTAGTACTCCAATTATAACATCACAATGTTACTCCCATTATGATGTCACCATCTAAACCTGATTTTAACATCAAATCTTATTTTCCATTATGACATCACAATGTCATTCTCATTGTTAAACCACTTTAGTACTTCCACAATGACATCACAATGTCACGCGCATTATGATATCACTGTGAACCCCATTTTAACATCAAATCTTAACTTCCATTATGTCATCACAATGTCATTCTCTTTAATAAACCACTTTATTACTTCCACTATGACATCACAAAGTTACTCCCATTATGATGTCACACTGTGAACCCAATTTTAACATCAAATCTTAACTCCCATTATGACATCACAATGTCACTCGCATTATGATGGCACACTGTAAACACTATTTTAACATTGAATATTAACTCCCATTATGTCATCACAATGTCATTTTCATTATTAAACCACTTTAGTTCTCCCACTATGACATCACAATGTCATTTGCATTATGATGTCACAATATCCTTCCCATTTTTTGTTACATAGGCACACCCATTATGACATCACAATGCCATTCTCATTATTAAGACAATTTTGTACTCCCATTAACACATCACAATGTCACTCACATGATGTCTCAATGTCCTTCCCTTTTTTTCACATAGGCACTCCCATTATGACATCACAATGTCATTCTCATTAATGAACCTCTTTAGTTCTTCCATTATGACATCACAATGTTACTCCCATTATGATGTCACACTACAAACCCCATTTTAACATCAAATCTTAACTCCCATTATAACATCACAATGTCATTCTTATTATTAAACCACTTTAGTTCTCCCAATATGATATCACAATGTCAATCACATTATGATGTCACAATGTCCTTCCCATTTTTTGTTACATAGGCACTCCCATTATGACATCACAATATCATTCTCATTAATAAACTACTTCAGTACTTCCACTATGACATAACAGTATTACTCCGTTTATGATGTCACACTGTAAACCCCATTTTAACATCAAATCTTAACTCCCATTATAACATCACAATGTCATTCTTATTAGTAAACCACTTTAGTACTCCCAATATGACATCACAATGTCAATCACATTATGATGTCACAATGTCCTTCCCATTTTTTGTTACATAGGCAAACCCATTATGACATCACAATGTGAATCTCATTATTAATAAACCACTTTAGTACTTCCACTATGACATAACAATATTACTCCCTTTATGATGTCATACTGTGAACCCCATTTTAACATGAAATCTTAACTCCCATTATGACATAACAATGTTACTCCCATTATGATATCACACTGTAAACCCCATTTTAACATCAAATCTTAACTCCCATTATGACATCACAATGTCATTCTCATTAATAAACCACTTTAGTACTTCCACAATGACATCACAATGTCACGCGCATTATGATATCACTGTGAACCCCATTTTAATTTCAAATCTTAACTCCCATTATGACATCACAATGTCATTCTCATTATTAAAACATTTTACTACTCCAATTATGACATCACAATGTCACTCGCATTATGATGTCACACTGTAAACACCATTTTAACATCAAATCTTAACTTCCATTATGTCATCACAATGTCATTCTCTTTAATAAACCACTTTATTACTTCCACTATGACATCACAAAGTTACTCCCATTATGATGTCACACTGTGAACCCAATTTTAACATCAAATCTTAACTCCCATTATAACATCACAATGTCATTCTTATTATTAAACCACTTTAGTACACCCATTATGACATCACAATGTCATTCTCATTAATAAACCACTTTAGTACTTCCACTATGAAATAACAATAATACTCCCTTTATGATGTCACACTGTGAACCCCATTTTAACATGAAATCTTAACTCCCATTATGACATCACAATGTTACTCCCATTATGATGTCACACTGTAAACCCCATTTTAACATCAAATCTTAACTCCCATTATGACATCACAATGTCATTCTCATTAATAAACCACTTTATTACTTCCACTATGACATCACAATGTCACTCGCATTATGATGTCACTGTGAACCCCATTTTAACATCAAATCTGTACTCCCATTATGACATCACAATGTAATTCTCATTATTAAACCATTTTACTACTGCCATTATGACATCACAATGTCACTCGCATTATGATGTCACACTGTAAACACCATTTTAACATCAAATCTTAACTTCCATTATGTCATCACAATGTCATTCTCTTTAATAAACCACTTTAGTACTTGCACTGTGACATCACAATGTTAATCCCATTATGATGTCACACTGTAAACCCCATTTTAACATCAAATCTTAACTCCCATTATGACATCACAATGTCATTCTCATTATTAAACCACTTTAGTTCTCCCACTATGACATCACAATGTCATTCGTAATATGATGTCACAATTTCCTTCCCATTTTTTGTTACATAGGCACTCCCATTATGACATCACAATGTCATTCTCATTATTAAAACAATTTTGTACTCCCATTATGACATCACAATGTCACTCACATGATGTCACAATGTCCTTACCTTTTTTTTCACATAGGCACTCCCATTATGACATCACAATGTCATTCTCATTAATGAACCACTTTAGTTCTTCCATTATGACATCACAATGTTACTCCCATTATGATGTCACACTATAAACCCCATTTTAACATCAAATCTTATCTCCCATTATGACATCACAATGTCATTTTCATTATTAAACCACTTTAGTACTCCCATTATGACATCACAATGTCAATCACATTATGATGTCACAATGTAATCCCCATTTTAACAACAAATCTTAACTCCCATTATGACATCATAATGTCACTCTCATTATTAAACCACTTTAGTACTCCCATTATGACATCACAATGTCTCTTGCATTATGATGTCACGCTGTAAACCCCATTTTAACATCAAATCTTAACTCCCATTATGACATCACAATGTCATTTTCATTAATAAACCACTTTAGCACTCCAATTATGACATCACAATGTCACTCGCATTATGATGTCACAATGTCCTTCCCATTTTTTGTCACATAGGCACTCCCATTATGACATCACAATGTCATTCTGATTAATAAACCACTTTAGCACTTCCACTATGACATCACAATGTTACTCCCATTATAATGTCACACTGTAAACCCCATTTTAACATCAAATCTTAACTCCCATTATGACATCACAATGTCATTCTCATTATTAAACCACTTTAGTTCTCCCACTATTACATCACAATGTAATTCGCATTACGATGTGACAATATCATTCCCATTTTTTGTTACATAGGCACTCCCAATATGACATCACAATGTCATTCTCATTACTAAGACAATTTTGTACTCCCATTATGACATCACAATTTCACTCACATGATGTCACAATGTCCTTCCCTTTTTTTTTCACATAGGCACTCCCATTATGACATCACAATGTCATTCTCATTAATGAACCACTTTAGTTCCTCCACTATGACATCACAATGTTACTCCCATTATGATGTCACACTATAAACCCCATTTTAACATCAAATCTTAACTCCCATTATGACATCACAATGTCATTCTCATTATTAAACCACTTTAGTACTCCCAATATAACATCACAATGTCAATCACATTATGATGTCACAATGTCCTTCCCATTTTTTGTTACATTGGCACTCCCATTATGACATCACAATGTGTTTCTCATTAATAAACCACATTAGTACTTCCACTATGACATACCAATATTACTCCCTTTATGATGTCACATTGTGAATCCCATTTTAACATCAAATCTTAACTCCCATTATGACATCACAATGTTAATACCATTATGATGTCACACTGTAAACCCCATTTTAACATCAAATCTTAACTTCCATTATGACATCACAATGTCATTCTCATTAATAAAACACTTTAGTACTTCCACTATGACATCACAATATCACTCGCATTATGATGTCACTGTGAACCCCATTTTAACATCAAATCTTAACTCCCATTATGACATCACAATGTAATTCTCATTATTAAACCATTTTACTACTCCCATTATGACATCACAATGTCACTCGCATTATGATGAGACACTGTAAACACCATTTTAACATCAAATCTAAACTTCCATTATGTCATCACAATGTCATTCTCTTTAATAAACCACTTTAATACTTCCACTATGACATCACAATGTTACTCCCATTATGATGTCACGCTGTAAACCCCATTTTAATATCAAATCTTAACTCCCATTATGACATCACAATGTCATTTTCATTAATAAACCACTTTAGCACTCCAATTATGACATCACAATGTCACTCGCATTATGATGTCACAATGTCCATCCCATTTTTTGTCACATAGGCACTCCCATTATGACATCACAATGTCATTCTGATTAATAAACCACTTTAGCACTTCCACTATGACATCACAATGTTACTCCCATTATAATGTCACACTGTAAACCCCATTTTAACATCAAATCTTAACTCCCATTATGACATCACAATGGCATTCTCATTATTAAACCACTTTAGTTCTCCCACTTTTACATCACAATGTCATTTGCATTATGATGTCACAATATCCTTCCCATTTTTTGTTACATAGTCACTCCCATTATGACATCACAATGTCATTCTCATTATTAAGACAATTTTGTACTCCCATTAACACATCACAATGTCACTCACATGATGTCACAATGTCCTTCCCTTTTTTTCACATAGGCACTCCCATTATGACATCACAATGTCATTCTTATTATTAAACCACTTTAGTACTCCCAATATGACATCACAATGTCAATCACATTATGATGTCACAATGTCCTTCCCATTTTTTGTTACATAGGCACTCCCATTATGACATCACAATGTAATTCTCATTAATAAACTACTTCAGTACTTCCACTATGACATAACAATATTACTCCCTTTATGATGTCACACTGTGAACCCCATTTTAACATCAAATCTTAACTCCCATTATGACATCACAATGTTACTCCCATCATGATGTCACACTGTAAACCCCCTTTTAACATCAAATCTCAACTCCCATTATGACATCACAATGTCGTTCTTATTAATAAACCACTTTAGTACTTCCATTATGACATCACAATGTCACTCGCATTATGATGTCACTGTGAACCCCATTTTAACATCAAATCTTAACGCCCATTATGACATCACAATGTCATTCTCATTATTAAACCATTTTACTACTGCCATTATGACATCACAATGTCACTCGCATTATGATGTCACACTGTAAACACAATTTTAACATCAAATCTTAACTTCCATTATGTCATCACAATGTCATTCTCTTTAATAAACCACTTTAGTACTTCCACTGTGACATCACAATGTTATTCCCATTATGATGTCACACTGTAAACCCCATTTTAACATCAAATCTTAACTCCCATTATGACATCACAATGTAATTCTCTTTATTAAACCACTTTAGTTCTCCCACTATGACATCACAATGTCACTCACATTATGATGTCACAATGTCCTTCCCATTTTTTGTTACATATGCACTCCAATTATGACATCACCATTTCATTCTCATTAATAAACCACTTTAGAACTTCCACAATGACATCACAATGTTACTCCCATTATGATGTCACTGTGAACCCCATTTTAACATCAAATCTTAACTCCCATTATAACATCACAATGTCATTCTCATTATTAAACCACTTTAGTACTCCCATTATGAGATCACAATGTCAATTGCATTATGATGTCACAATGTAAACCCCATTCTAACATCAAATCTTAACTCCCATTATGACATCACAAAGGTATTCTCATTAATAAACCACGTTAGTACTTCCCCTATGACATCAGAATGTTACTACCATTGTGATGTCACACTGTGAACCCAATTTTAACATCAAATCTTAACGCCCAATATGACATCACAATGTCATTCTCATTATTTAACCATTTTACTCCTCCCATTATGACATCACAATGTCACTTGCATTATGATGTCACACTGTAAACACCATTTTAACATCATATCTTAACTTCCATTATGTCATCACAATGTCATTCTCTTTAATAAACCACTTTAGTACTTCCAGTATGACATCACAATGTTACTCCCATTATGATGTCACACTGTAAACCCCAATTTAACATCAAATATTAACTCCCATTATGACATCACAATGTCATTCTCATTATTAAACCACTTTAGTTCTCCCACTATGACATCACAATGTCAATCGCATTATGATGTCACAATGTAAACCCCATTTTAACATCAAATCTTAACTCCCATTGTGACTTCACAATGTCACTCTCATTATTAAACCACTTTAGTACTTCCATTATGACATCACAATGTCACTCGCATTATGATGTCACGCTGTAAACCCCATTTTAACATCAAATCTTAACTACCATTATGACATCACAATGTCATTATCATTAATAAACCACTTTAGCACTCCCATTATGACATCACAAAGTCATTCTCATTATTAAACCACTTTAGTACTTCCATTATGACATCACAATGTCACTCGCATTATGATGCCACTCTGAAAAAACCCAATTTTACATCAAATCTTAACTCCCATTATGACATCACAATGTCATTATCATTAATAAACCACATTAGTACCCCTATTATGACATCAAAATGTCACTCACATTATGATGTCACAATGTCCTTCCCATTTTTTGTCACATAGGCACTCACATTATGACATCACAATGTCATTCTCATTAATAAACCACTTTAGTTCTTCCATTATGACATCACAATGTTACTCCCATTATGATGTCACACTGTAAACCCTATTTTAACATCAAATCTTAACTCCCAATATGACATCACAATGTCATTCTCATTATTAAACCACTTTAGTACTCCAATTATGACATCACAATGTTACTCCCATTATGATGTCACTGTGAACCCCATTTTAACATCAAATCTTAACTCCCATTATAACATCACAATGTCATTCTCATTATTAAACCACTTTAGTACTCCCATTATGAGATCACAATGTCAATTGCATTATGATGTCACAATGTAAACCCCATTTTAACATCAAATCTTAACTCCCATTATGACATCACAAAGAGATTCTCATTAATACACCACTAGAGTACTTCCCCTATGACATCACAATGTTACTCTCATTATGATGTCACACTGTGAACCCCATTTTAACATCAAATCTTAAGCCCATTTTGACATCACAATTTCATTATCATTAATAAACCATTTAGTACTCCCATTATGACATCACAATGTCACTTGCGTTATGATGGCACACTGTAAACACTCTTTTAACATCAAGTCTTAACTCCCATTATGTCATCACAATGTCATTCTCATTAATAAACCACTTTAGTACTTCCACTATGACATCACAATGTTACTCCCATTATGATGTCACACTTTGAGCCTCATTTTAACATCAAATCTTAACTCCCATTATGACATCACAATGTCATTCTCATTATTAAACCACTTTAGTACTCCAATTATGACATCACAATGTCACTCGCATTATGATGTCACACTGTAAACCCCATTTTAACATCAAATCTTAACTCCCATTATGACATCAAAATGTAATTCTCGTTATTAAACCACTTTAGTTCTCCCACTATGACATCACAATGTCACTCACATTATGATGTCACAATGTCCTTCCCATTTTTTGTTACATAGGCACTCCCATTATGACATCACAAAGGGATTCTCATTAATAAACCACTTTAGTACTTCCACTATGACATCACAATGTTACTCCCATTATGATGTCACAATGTGAATACCATTTTAACATCAAATCATAACGCCCATTATGACATCACAATGTCATTCTCTTTAATAAACCACTTTAGTACTTCCACTATGAAATCACAATGTTACTCCCATTATGATGTCACATTGTGAACCCCATTTTAACATCAAATCTTACTCACTTTATGACATCACAATGTCATTCTCATTATTAAACCACTTTATTACTCCCATTATGACATCACAATGTCAATCGCATTATGATGTCACAATGTAAACCTCATTTTAACATCAAATCTTAACTCCCATTATGACATCACAATGTCACTCTCATTATTAAACCACTTTAGTACTCCCATTATCACATCACAATGTCTCTCGCATTATGATGTCACGCTGTAAACCCCATTTTAACATCATTTCTTAACTCCCATTATGACATCACAATGTCATTTTCATTAATAAACCACTTTAGCACTCCAATTATGACATCACAATGTCACTTGCATTATGATGTCACACTGTAAACCCCATTTTAACATCAAATCTTAACTCCCATTATGACATCACAATGTAATTCTCTTTATTAAACCACTTTAGTTCTCCCACTATGACATCACAATGTCACTTACATTATGATGTCACAATGTCCTTCCCATTTTTTGTTACATAGGCACTCCCATTATGACATCACAATGTCATTCTCTTTAATAAACCACTTTAGTACTTCCACTATGAAATCACAATGTTACTCCCATTATGATGTCACATTGTGAACCCCATTTTAACATCAAATCTTACTCACTTTATGACATCACAATGTCATTCTCATTATTAAACCACTTTATTACTCCCATTATGACATCACAATGTCAATCGCATTATGATGTCACAATGTAAACCTCATTTTAACATCAAATCTTAACTCCTATTATGACATCACAATGTCACTCTCATTATTAAACCACTTTAGTACTCCCATTATGACATCACAATGTCACTTGCATTATGATGTCACACTGTAAACCCCAATTTAACATCAAATCTTAACTCCCATTATGATATCACAATGTAATTCTCTTTATTAAACCACTTTAGTTCTCCCACTATGACATCACAATGTCACTCACATTATGATGTCAGAATGTCCTTCCCATTTTTTGTTACATATGCACTCCAATTATGACATCACCATTTCATTCTCATTAATAAACCACTTTAGACCTTCCACAATGACATCACAATGTTACTCCCATTATGATGTCACTGTGAACCCCATTTTAACATCAAATCTTAACTCCCATTATAACATCACAATGTCATTCTCATTATTAAACCACTTTAGTACTCCCATTATTAGATCACAATGTCAATTGCATTATGATGTCACAATGTAAACCCCATTTTAACATCAAATCTTAACTCCCATTATGACTTCACAATGTTAATCCCATTATGATGTCACACTGTAAACCCCATATTAACATCAAATCTTAACTCCCATTATGACATCACAATGTCATTCTCATTAATAAACCACTTTAGTACTTCCACTATGACATCACAATGTCACTCGCATTATGATGTCACTGTGTACCCCATTTTAACATCAAATCTTAACTCCCATTATAACAACACAATGTCATTCTCATTATTAAACCACTTTAGTACTCCCATTATGACATCACAATGTCAATCGCATTATGATGTCACAATGTAAACCCCATTTTAACATCAAATCTTAACTCCCATTATGACATCACAATGTCACTCTCATTATTAAACCACTTTAGTACTTCCATTATGACATCACAATGTCATTATCATTAATAAACCACATTAGTACCCCCATTTTGACATCAAAATGTCACTCACATTATGATGTCACAATGTCCTTCCCATTTTTTGTCACATAGGCACTCAAATTATGACATCACATTGTCATTCTCGTTAATAAACCACTTTAGTTCTTCCATTATGACATCACAATGTTACTCCCATTATGATGTCACACTGTAAACCCCATTTTAACATCAAATCTTAACTCCCATTATGACATCACAATGTCATTCTCATTATTAAAAAACTTTAGTACTCCAATTATGACATCACAATGTCCCTCGCATTATGATGTCACACTGTAAACCCTATTTTAACATCATATCTTAACTCCCATTATGACATCACAATGTAATTCTCTATATTAAACCACTTTAGTTCTCCCACTATGACATCACAATGTCACTCACATTATGATGTCACAATGTCCTTCCCATTTTTTGTTACATATGCACTCCAATTATGACATCACCATTTCATTCTCATTAGTAAACCACTTTAGAACTTCCACAATGACATCACAATGTTACTCCCATTATGATGTCACTGTGAACCCCATTTTAACATCAAATCTTAACTCCCATTATAACATCACAATGTCATTCTCAATATTAAACCACTTTAGTACTCCCATTATGAGATCACAATGTCAATTGCATTATGATGTCACAATGTAAACCCCATTTTAACATCAAATCTTAACTCCCATTATGACATCACAAAGGTATTCTCATTAATAAACCACTTTAGTACTTCCCCTATGACATCACAATGTTACTCCCATTGTGATGTCACACTGTGAACCCAATTTTAACATCAAATCTTAACGCCCAATATGACATCACAATGTCATTCTCATTATTAAACCTTTTTACTCCTCCCATTATGACATCACAATGTCACTTGCATTATGATGTCACACTGTAAACACCATTTTAACATCATATCTTAACTTCCATTATGTCATCACAATGTCATTCTCTTTATTAAACGACTTTAGTACTTCCAGTATGATATCACAATGTTACTCCCATTATGATGTCACACTGTAAACCCCAATTTAACAACAAATCTTAACTCCCATTATGACATCACAATGTCATTCTCATTATTAAACCACTTTAGTTCTCCCACTATGACATCACAATGTCACTCGCATTATGATGTCACAATGTCATTCTCATTAATAAACCACTTTAGTACTTCCACTATGACATCACAATGTCAATTGCATTATGATGTCACAATGTAAACCCCATTTTAACATCAAATCTTAACTCCCATTATGACATCACAAAGGGATTCTCATTAATAAACCACATTAGTACTTCCACTAAGACAACACAATGTTACTCCCATTATGATGTCACACTGTAAACCCCATTTTAAAATCAAATCTTAACTCCCATTATGACATCACAATGTCATTCTCATTAATAAATCACTTTAGTACTTCCACTATGACATCACAATGTTACTCCCATTATGATGTCACACTGTGAACCCCATTTTAACATCAAATCTTAACTCCCATTATGACATCACAATGTCATCCTCATTATCAAACCATTTTACTACTCCCATTATGACATCACAATGTCACTCGCATTATGATGTCACAATGTCATTCTCATTAATAAACCACTTTAGTACTTCCACTATGACATCACAATGTCAATTGCATTATGATGTCACAATGTAAACCCCATTTTAACATCAAATCTTAACTCCCATTATGACATCACAAAGGGATTCTCATTAATAAACCACATTAGTACTTCCACTAAGACAACACAATGTTACTCCCATTATGATGTCACACTGTGAACCCCATTTTAACATCAAATCTTAACGCCCATTATGACATCACAAAGTCATTCTCAATATTAAACCATTTTACTACTCCCATTATGACATCACAAAGTCACTCGTATTATGATGCCACTCTGTAAGCCCCAATGTAACATCAAATCTTAACTCCCATTATGACATCACAATGTCATTATCATTAATAAACCACTTTAGTACTCCCATTATGACATCACAATGTCACTCACATTATGATGTCACAATGTCCTTCCCATTTTTTGTCACATAGGCACTCCTATTATGACATCACAATGTCATTCTCATTAAGAAACCACTTTAGTACTTCCATTATGACATCACAATGTTACTCCCAGTATGATGTCCCACTGTAAACCCCATTTTTACATCAAATCTTAACTCCCATTATGACATCACAATGACATACTCATTATTAAACCACTTTAGTACTCCCATTATGACATCACAATGTCACTCGCATTATGATGTCACAATGTCCTTCCAATTTTTTGACACATAGGCACTCCCATTATGACATCACAATGTCATTCTCATTAATAAACCACTTTAGTTCTTCCATTATGACATCACAATGTTACTCCCATTATGATGTCACACTGTAAACCCTATTTTAACATCAAATCTTATCTCCCATTATGACATCACAATGTCATTCTCATTATTAAACCACTTTAGTACTCCAATTATGACATCACAATGTCAATCGCATTATGATGTCACAATGTAAACCCCATTTTAACATCAAATCTTAACTCCCATTTTGACATCACAATGTGACTCTCATTATTAAACCACTTTAGTTCTCCCACTATGACATCACAATGCCACTTACATTATGATGTCACAATGTCCTTCCCATTTTTTGTTACATATTCACTCCCATTGTGACATCACAATGTCATTCTCATTAATAAACCATTTAAGTACTTCCACTATGACATCACAATGTTACTCCCTTTAAGATGTCACACTGTGAATCCCATTTTAACTTCAAATCTTAACTCCCATTATGACATCACAATATCATTCTCATTATTTAACCACTTTTGTACTCCCATTATTATGTCACACTGTAAACACCATTTTAACATCAAATCTTATCTCCCATTATGACATCACAATGTTACTCCCATTATGATGTCACACTGTGAACCCCATTTTAACATCAATTCTTAACTCCCATTATGACATCACAATGTCATTCTCATTATTAAACCATTTTACTACTCCCATTATGACATCACAATGTCACTCGCTTTATGATGTCACACTGTAAACACCATTTTAACATCAAATCTTAACTCCCATTTTGTCATCACAATGTCATTCTCTTTAATAAACCACATTAGTACTTCCAATATGACATCACAATGTTACTCCCATTATGATGTCACACTGTGAACCCCATTTTAACATCAAATCTTATCTCCCATTATAACATCACAATGTCATTCTCATTATTAAACCACTTTAGTACTCCCATTATGACATCACAATTTCAATCACATTATGATTTCACAATGTAAACCCCATTTTAACATCAAATCTTAACTCCCATTATGACATCACAATGTTACTCCCATTATGATGTCACACTGTAAACCCCAATATAACATCAAATCTTAACTCCCATTATGACATCACAATGTCATTCTCATTATTAAACCACTTTAGTTCTCCCACTATGACATCACAATGTCATTCGCATTATGATGTCACAATATCCTTCCCATTTTTTGTTACATAGGCACTCCCATTATGACATCACAATGTCATTCTCATTATTAAAACAATTTTGTACTCCCATTATGACATCACAATGTCACTCACATGATGTCACAATGTCCTTCACTTTTTTTTCACATATGCACTCCCATTATGACATCACAATGTCATTCTCATTAATGAAACACTTTAGTTCTTCCATTATGACATCACAATGTTACTCCCATTATGATGTCACACTATAAACCCCATTTTAACATCAAATCTTAACTCCCATTATAACATCACAATGTCATTCTCATTATTAAACCACTTTAGTACTCCCAATATGACATCACAATGTCAATCACATTATGATGTCACAAAGTCCTACCCATTTTTTGTTACATATGCACTCCCATTATGACATCACAATGTCATTCTCATTAATAAACCACTTTAGTACTCCCATTATGACATCACAATGTCACTCACATTATGATGTCACAATGTCCTTCCCATTTTTTTGTCACATAGGCACTCCCATTATGACATCACAATGTCATTCTCATTAATAAACCACTTTAGTTCTTCCATTATGACATCACAATGTTACTCCCATTATGATGTCACACTGTAAACCCCATTTTTACATCAAATCTTGACTCCCATTATGACATCACAATGACATTCTCATTATTAAACCATTTTAGTACTCCAATTATGACATCACAATGTCACACGCATTATAATATCACAATATCCTTCCCATTTTTTGTCACATAGGCACTCCCATTATGACGTCACAATGTCATTCTGATTAATAAACAACTTTAGTATTCCAATTATGACATCACAATGTCACTCGCATTATGATGTCACACTGTAAACCCCAATTTAACATCAAATCTTAACTCCCATTATGACATCACAATGTCATTCTCATTATTAAACCACTTAAGTACACCCATTATGACATCACAATGTCACTTACATGATGTCACAATGTCCTTCCAATTTTTGTCACATAAGCACTCCCATTATGACATCACAATGTCATTCTCATTAAAAAAACACATTAGTTCTTCCATTATGACATCACAATTTAACTCCCATTATGATGTCACACTGTAAACCCAATTTTAACATCAAAACATTAACTCCCATTATGACATCATAATTTCATTCTCATTATTAAACCACTTTAGTACTCCCATTACGACATCACAATGTCACTAACAATATGATGTCACAATGTACACCCAATTTTAACATCAAATCTTAACTCCCATTATGACATCACAATGTCATTCTCATTATTAAACCACTTAAGTACACCCATTATGACATCACAATGTCACTCAGATTATGATGTCACAATGTCCTTCCCTTTTTTTGTCACATAGGCACTCCCATTATGACATCACAATGTCATTCTCATTAATAAACCATTTTAGTTTTCCTTCATGAAATCACAATGTTACTCCCATTATGATGTCACACTGTAAACCCCATTTTAACATCAAATCTTAACTCCCATTATAACATCACAATGTCATTCTCATTATTAAACCACTTTAGTACTCCCAATATGACATCACAATGTCAATTGCATTTTGATGTCACAATGTAAACCCCATTTTAACATCAAATCTTAACACCCATTATGACACCACAATGTCATTCTCATTATTAAACAACTTTAGTACTTCCACTATGACATCACAATGTTAATCCCATTATGATGTCACACTGTGACCCCCATTGTAACATCAAATCTTAACTACCTTTATAACATCACAATGTCACTCTCATTATTAAACCACTTTAGTACTCCCAATATGACATCACAATGTCAATCGCATTTTGATGTCACAATGTAAACCCCATTTTAACATCAAATCTTAACTCCCATTATGGCATCACAATGTCATTCTCATTATTAAACCACTTTAGTACTCCAATTATGACATCACAATGTCACTTGCATTATGATGTGACACTGTAAACCCCAATTTAACATGAAATCTTAACTCCCATTATGACATCACAATGTCAATCTCATTATTAAACCACTTTAGTTCTCCCACTATGACATCACAATGTCACTCGAATTATGATATCACAAAATCCTTCCCATTTTTTGTTACATTGGCACTCCCATTATGACATGACAATGTCATTCTCATTAATAAACCACTTTAGTTCTTCCATTATGACATCACAATGTTAATCCCATTATGAAGTCACACTGTGACCCCCATTGTAACATCAAATCTTAACTCCCATTATAACATCACAATGTCATTCTCATTATTAAACCACTTTTGTACTCCCATTATGACATCACAATGTCACTCACATGATGTCACAATGTCCTTCCCATTTTTTTACATAGGCCCTCCCATTATGACATCACAATGTCAATCTCATTAATTAACCACTTTAGTTCTTCCATTATAACATCACAATGTTACTCCCATTATGATGTCACACTGTAAACCCAATTTTAATATCAAATCTTAACTCCCATTATAACATCACAATGTCATTCTCATTAATAAACCACTTTAGTACTCCCAATATGACATCACAATGTCAATCGCATTTTGATGTCACAATGTAAACCCCATTTTAACATCAAATCTTAACTCCCATTATAACATCACAATGTCACTCTCATTATTAAAAAACTTTAGTACTCCCAATATGACATCACAATGTCAATCACATTATGATGTCACAATGTAAACCCCATTTTAACATCAAATCTTAACTCCCATTATGACATCACAATTTCACTCTCATTATTAAAGCACTTTAGTTCTCCCACTATGACATCACAATGTCACTCGCATTATGATTTCACAATGTCCTTCCCATTTATTGTCACATAGGCACTCCCATTATGACATCACAATGTTATTCTCATTAATAAACCACTTTAGTACTTCCACTATGACATCACAATGTTACTTCCATTATGATGTCACACTGTAAACCACATTTTAACATCAAATCTTAGCTCCCATTATGACATCACAATGTCATTCTCATTCATAAACCACTTTAGTACTCCCATTATGACATCACATTGTCTCTCACATGATGTCACAATGTCCTTCCCATTTTTTGTCACATAGGCACTCCCATTATAACATCACAATGTCATTCTCATTAATAAACCACTTTAGTACTTCCACTATGACATCACAATGTTACTTCCATTATGATGTCACACTGTAAACCCCATTTTAACATCAAATCTTAGCTCCCATTATGACATCACAATGTCATTCTCATTATTAAACCATTTTATTACTCCCATTATGACATCACAATGTCACTCGCATTATGATGTCACACTGTAAACCCAATTTTAACATGAAATCTTAACTCCCATTATGACATCACAATGTCATTCTCATTATTAAACCACTTAAGTACACCCATTATGACATCACAATGTCACTTACATGATGTCACAATGTCCTTCCCATTTTTGTCACATAAGCACTCCCATTATGACATCACAATGTCATTCTCATTAATAAACCACTTTAGTACTTCCACTATGACATAACAATATTAATCCCTTTATGATGTCACACTGTGAACCCCATTTTAACATCAAATCTTAACTCCCATTATGACATCACAATGTTACTCCCATTATGATGTCACACTGTAAACCCCATTTTAACATCAAATCTCAACTCCCATTATGACATCACAATGTCATTCTCATTAATAAACCACTTTAGTACTTCCACTATGACATCACAATGTCACTCGCATTATGATGTCACTGTGAACCCCATTTTAACATCAAATCTTAACTCCCATTATGACATCACAATGTCATTCTCATTATTAAACCATTTTCCTACTCCCATTATGACATCACAATGTCACTCGCATTATGATGTCACACTGTAAACATCATTTTAACATCAAATCTTAACTTCCATTATGTCACCACAATGTCATTCTCTTTAATAAACCACTTTAGTACTTCCACTGTGACATCACAATGTTACTCCCATTATGATGTCACACTGTAAACCCCAATTTAACATCAAATCTTATCTCCCATTATGACATCACAATGTCATTCTCATTATTAAACCACTTTAGTTCTCCCACTATGACATCACAATGTCTTTCGCATTATGATGTCACAATATCCTTCCCATTTTTTGTTACATAGTCACTCCCATTATGACATCACAATGTCATTCTCATTATTAAAACAATTTTGTACTCCCATTATGACATCACAATGTCACTCACATGATGTCACAATGTCCTTGCCTATTTTTTCACATAGGCACTCCCATTATGACATCACAATGTCATTCTCATTAATGAAACACTTTAGTTCTTCCATTATGACATCACAATGTTACTCCCATTATGATGTCACACTATAAACCCCATTTTAACATCAAATCTTAACTCCCATTATAACATCACAATGTCATTCTCATTATTAAACCACTTTAGTACTCCCAATATGACATCTCAATGTCAATCACATTATGATGTCACAATGTACTACCCATTTTTTGTTACATATGCACTCCTATTATGACATCACAATGTCATTCTCATTAATAAACCACTTTAGTACTCCCATTATGATATCACAATGTCACTCACATTATGATGTCACAATGTCCTTCCCATTTTTTTGTCACATAGGCACTCCCATTATGACATCACAATGTCATTCTCATTAATAAACCACTTTAGTTCTTCCATTATGACATCACAATGTTACTCCCATTATGATGTCACACTGTAAACCCCATTTTTACATCAAATCTTGACTCCCATTATGACATCACAATGACATTCTCATTATTAAACCATTTTAGTACTCCAATTATGACATCACAATGTCACTCGCATTATAATATCACAATATCCTTCCCATTTTTTGTCACATAGGCACTCCCATTATGACGTCACAATGTCATTCTGATTAATAAACAACTTTAGTACTCCAATTATGACATCACAATGTCACTCGCATTATGATGTCACACTGTAAACCCCAATTTAACATCAAATCTTAACTCCCATTATGACATCACAATGTCACTCGCATTATGATGTCACACTGTAAACCCCATTTTAACATCAAATCTTAACTCCCATTTTGACATCACAATGTCATTGTCATTATAAACCACTTTAGTACTACCATTATGACATCACAATGTCACTCACATTATGATGTCACAAAGTCCTTCCCATTTTTTGTCACATAGGCATTCCCATTATGACATGACAATGTCATTCTCATTAATAAACCACTTTAGTTCTTCCATTATGACAACACAATGTTACTCCCTTTATAATGTCACACTGTAAACCCCATTTTAACATCAAATCTGAACTAACATTATGACATCACAATGACATTCTCATTATTAAACCACTTTCATACTCCATTATGACATGACAATGTCTCTCGCATTATGATGTCACACTGTAAACACCATTTTAACATCAAATCTTTTCTCCCATTATGACATAACAATGTCACTCGCATTATGATGTCACAATGTACACCCCATTTTAACCTCAAATCTTAACTCCCATTATGACATCACAATGTCATTCTCATTATTAAACCACTTTAGTACTCCCATTATGACATCACAATGTCACTCGCATTATGATGTCACAATGTACACCCCATTTTAACATCAAATCTTAACTCCCATTATGACATCACAATGTCATTCTCATTATTAAACCTCTTTAGTACCCCCATTATGACATCACAATGTAACTCACATTATGATGTCACAATGTCCATCCTATTTTCTGTCACATAGGCACTCCCATTATGACATCACAATGTCATTCTCATTAATAAACCACTTTAGTTCTTCCACTATGACATCACAAAGTTAATCCCATTATGATGTCATACTGTAAACCCGATTTTAACATCAAATCTTAACTCCCATTATGACATCACAATGTCATTCTCATTATTAAACCATTTTAGTGCTCCCATTATGACATCACAATGTCACTCGCATTATGATGTCACACTGTAAACCCCATTTTAACATCAAATCTTAACTCCCATTTTGACATCACAATGTCATTGTCATTAATAAACCACTTTAGTACTACCATTATGACATCACACTGTCACTCACATTATGATGTCACAAAGTCCTTCCCATTTTTTGTCACATAGGCACTCCCATTATGACATGACAATGTCATTCTCATTAATAAACCACTTTAGTTCTTCCATTATAACAACACAATGTTACTCCCTTTATAATGTCACACTGTAAACCCCATTTTAACATCAAATCTGAACTAACATTATGACATCACAATGACATTCTCATTATTAAACCACTTTAGTTCTCCAATTATGACATCACAATGTCACTCACTTTATGATGTGACACTGTAAACCCCAATTTAACATCAAATCTTAACTCCCATTATGACATCACAATGTCATTCTCATTATTAAACCACTTTAGTACTTCCACTTTGACATCACAATGTTACTCCCATTATGATGTCACACTGTGAACCCAATTTTAACATCAAATCTTAACTTCCATTATAACATCACAATGTCATACACATTAATAAACCACTTTAGTACTCCCATTATGACATCACAATGTCACTCACATTATGATGTCACAATGTCCTTCCCATTTTTTGTCACATAGGCACACCCATTATGACATCACAATGTCATTCTCATTAATAAACCACTTTAGTACTTCCACTATGACATCACAATGTTACTCCCATTATGATGTCACACTGTGACCCCCATTTTAACATCAAATATTAACTCCCATTATGACATCACAATGTCATTATCATTAATAAACCACTTTCGTACTCCAATTATGATATCACAATGTCACTCATATTATGATATCACACTGTGAACACCATTTTAACATCAAATCTTAACTCCCATTATAACATCACAATGTCATTCTCATTTTAAACACTTTAGTACTCCCATTATGACAACACAATGTCACTCGCATTATGATGTCACACTGTAAACCCCATTTTAACATCAAATCTTAAATCACATTATGACATAACAATGTTCTCATTATTAAAGCACTTTAGTTCTCCCACTATGACATCACAATGTCACTCGCATTATGATGTCACAATGTCCTTACCATTTTTTGTCACATAGGCACTCCCATTATGACATCACAATGTCATTCTCATTAATAAACCACTTTAGTACTCCAATTATGACATCACAATGTCTCTCACATTATGATGTCACTCTGTAAACCACAATTTAACATCAAATCTTAACTCCCATTATGACATCACAATGTCATTATCATTAATAAACCACTTTAGTACTCCCATTATGACATCACAATGTCACTCCCATTATGATGTCACACTGTAAACCCCATTTTAACATCAAATCTTAACTTCCATTATGACATCACAATGTCATTCTCATTATTAAACCATTTTACTACTCCCTTTATGACAATACATTTTCACTCGCATTATGATGTCACACTGTAAACACCATTTGAACATCAAATCTTAACTCCCATTATGACATCACAATGTACTTCTCATTATAAAACAACTTTATTTCTCCCACTATGACATCACAATGTCACTTGCATTATGATGTCACAATGTCCTTTCCATTTTTTGTTTCATAGGCACTCCCTTTATGACATCACAATGTCATTCTCATTAATAAACCACTTTAGTACTTCCACTGTGACATCACAATGTTACTCCCATTATGATATCACGCTGTGAACCCCATTTTAACATCAAATCTTAACTCCCATTAATACATCACAATGTCATTCTCATTATTAAACCACTTTAGTACTCCATTATGACATCACAATGTCACTCACATTATGATGTCACACTGTAAACCCCATTTTAACATGAAATCTTAACTCCCATTATGACATCACAGTGTCATTCTCATTATTAAACAACATTTGTACTCCCATTATGAAATCACAATGTCACTCACATGATGTCACAATGTCCATCCCATTTTTTTCACATAGGCACTCCCATTATGACATCACAATGTCATTCTCATTAATAAACCACTTTAGTTCTTCCATTATGACATTACAATGTTACTCCCATTATGATGTCACTCTGTAAACCCAATTTTAACATCAAATCTTAACTCCCACTATGACATCACAATGTCATTCTCAGTATTAAACAACTTTAGTACTCCCATTATGACATCACAATATCACTCGCATTATGATGTCTCACTGTAAACACCATTTTAACATCAAATCTTAACTCCCATTATGACATCACAATGTCATTATCATTAATAAACCACTTTAGTACTACCATTATGACATCACAATGTCACTCACATTATGATGTCACAATGTCCTTCCCATTTTTTATCACATAGGCACTCCCATTATGACATCACAATGACATTCTCATTAATAAACCACTTTAGTTCTTCCATTATGACATCACAATGTCATTCTCATTATTAAACCACTTTAGTGCTTCCACTTTGACATCACAATGTTTCTCCCATTATGATGTCACACTGTAAACCCCATTTTAACATCAAATCTTAACTTCCATTATGACATCACAATGTCATTCTCAGTATTAAACCATTTTACTACTCCCATTATGACATCACAATGTCAGTCGCATTATGATGTCACACTGTAAAGACCATTTTAACATCAAATCTTAACTCCCATTATGACAGCACAATGTACTTCTCATTATTAAACCACTTTAGTTCTCCCACTATGACATCACAATATCACTTGCATTATGATGTCACAATGTCCTTCCCATTTTTTGTTACATAAGCACTCCCATGATGACATCACAATGTCATTCTCATTAATAAACCACTTTATTACTTCCACTATGACATCACAATGTTACTCCCATTATGATGTCACGCTGTGAACCCCATTTTAACATGAAATCTTAACTCCCATTATGACATCACAATGTCATTCTCATTATTAAACCACTTTTGTGCTCCCATTATGACATCACAATGTCACTTACATGATGTCACAATGTCCTTCCCATTTTTTTCACATAGGCACTCCCATTATGACATCACAATGTCATTCTCATTAATAAACCACTTTAGTTCTTCCATCGTGACATCACAATGTTTCTCCCATTATGATGTCACACTGTAAACCCAATTTTAACATCAAATCTTAACTCCCACTATGACATCACAATGTCATTCTCATTATTAAACCACTTTAGTACTCCATTATGACATCACAATGTCACTCGCATTATGATGTCATACTGTAAACCCCAATTTAACATCAAATCTTAACTCCCATAATGACATCACAATGTCATTCTCATTATTAAACCATTTTACTACTCCAATTATGACATCACAATGTAACTTGCATTATGATGTCACACTGTACACACTATTTTAACATCAAATGTTAACTCCCATTATGACATCACATTGTCTCTCACATGATGTCACAATGTCCTTCCCATTTTTTGTCACATAGGCACTCCCATTATGACATCACAATGTCATTGTCATTAATTAACCTCTTTAGTTCTTCCATTATGACATCATAATGTTACTCCATTTATGATGTCACACTGTAAACCCCATTTTAACATCAAATCTGAAATACCATTATGACATCACAATGTCATTCTCATTATTAAACCACTTTAATTCTCCAACTATGACATCACAATGTCACTCCCATTATGATGTCACAATGTCCTTCCCATTTCTTGATTCCTAGGCTCTCCCATTATGACATCACAATGTCATTCTCATTATTAAACCACTTTCATACTCCATTATGACATGACAATGTCTCTCGCATTATGATGTCACACTATAAACACCATTTTAACATCAAATCTTTTCTCCCATTATGACATAACAATGTCACTCGCATTATGATGTCACAATGTACACCCCATTTTAACATCAAATCTTAACTCCCATTATGACATCACAATGTCATTCTCATTATTAAACCACTTTAGTACTCCCATTTTGACATCACAATGTCACTCGCATTATGATGTCACAATGTACACCCCATTTTAACATCAAATCTTAACTCCCATTATGACATCACAATGTCATTCTCATTATTAAACCTCTTTAGTACCCCCATTATGACATCACAATGTATCTCACATTATGATGTCACAATGTCCATCCTATTTTCTGTCACATAGGCACTCCCATTATGACATCACAATGTCATTCTCATTAATAAACCACTTTAGTTCTTCCACTATGACATCACAAAGTTAATCCCATTATGATGTCATACTGTAAACCCGATTTTAACATCAAATCTTAACTCCCATTATGACATCACAATGTCATTCTCATTATTAAACCATTTTAGTGCTCCCATTATGACATCACAATGTCACTCGCATTATGATGTCACACTGTAAACCCCATTTTAACATCAAATCTTAACTCCCATTTTGACATCACAATGTCATTGTCATTAATAAACCACTTTAGTACTACCATTATGACATCACAATGTCACTCACATTATGATGTCACAAAGTCCTTCCCATTTTTTGTCACATAGGCACTCCCATTATGACATGACAATGTCATTCTCATTAATAAACCACTTTAGTTCTTCCATTATGACAACACAATGTTACTCCCTTTATAATGTCACACTGTAAACCCCATTTTAACATCAAATCTGAACTAACATTATGACATCACAATGACATTCTCATTATTAAACCACTTTAGTACTCCAATTATGACATCACAATGTCACTCACTTTATGATGTGACACTGTAAACCCCAATTTAACATCAAATCTTAACTCCCATTATGACATCACAATGTCATTCTCATTATTAAACCACTTTAGTACTTCCACTTTGACATCACAATGTTACTCCCATTATGATGTCACACTGTGAACCACACATTTTAAATATCAATTCTTAACTCCCATTATGACATCACAATGTCATTCTTCTTAATAAACCACTTTAGTACTTCCACTATGACATCATAATATGACTCCCATTATGATGTCACACTGTGAACCCAATTTTAACATCAAATCTTAACTTCCATTATAACATCACAATGTCATACACATTATTAAACCACTTTAGTACTCCCATTATGACATCACAATGTCACTCACATTATGATGTCACAATGTCCTTCCCATTTTTTGTCACATAGGCACACCCATTATGACATCACAATGTCATTCTCATTAATAAACCACTTTAGTACTTCCACTATGACATCACAATGTTACTCCCATTATGATGTCACACTGTGACCACCATTTTACCATCAAATATTAACTCCCATTATGACATCACAATGTCATTATCATTAATAAACCACTTTTGTACTCCAATTATGACATCACAATGTCACTCATATTATAATATCACACTGTGAACACCATTTTAACATCAAATCTTAACTCCCATTATAACATCACAATGTCATTCTCATTTTTAAACCTTTTTATTACTATCAATATGTCATCACAATGTCAATCGCATTATGATGTCACAATGTAAACCCCATTTTAACATCAAATCTTAACTCCCATTATGACATCACAATGTCACTCTCATTTTTAAACCACTGTAGTACTCCCATTATGACATCACAATGTCACTCGCATTATTAAAGCACTTTAGTTCTCCCACTATGACAACACAATGTCACTGCATTATGATGTCACAATGTCCTTACAATTTTTTGTCACATAGGCACTCCCATTATGACAGCAAATTGTCATTCTCATTAATAAACCACTTTAGTTCTACCATTATGACATCACAATGTTACTCCCATTATGATGTCACACTGTAAATCCCATTTTAACATCAAATCTTAACTCCCATTATGACATCATAATGACATTCTCATTATTAAACCACTTTAGTACTCCAATTATGACATCACAATGTCTCTCGCATTATGATGTCTCTCTGTAAACCCGAATTTAACATCAAATCTTAACTCCCATTATGACATCACAATGTCATTATCATTAATAAACCACTTTAGTACTCCCATTATGACATCACAATGTCACTCACATTATGATGTCACAATGTCTTTCCCTTTTTTTTGTCACATAGGCACTCCCATTATGACATCACAATGTCATTCTTATTAATAAACCACTTTAGTACTTCCACTATGACATCACAATGTTACTCCCATTATGATGTCACACTGTAAACCCCATTTTAACATCAAATCTTAACTTCCATTATGACATCACAATGTCATTCTCATTATTAAACCATTTTACTACTCCCGTTAACACATCACAATGTCACTCGCATTATGATGTCACACTGTAAACTCCATTTTAACATGAAATCTTAACTCCCATTATGACATCACAATGTCATTCTCATTATTAAACCACTTTTGTACTCCCATTATAACATCACAATGTCACTCGCATTATGATGTCCCAATGTCCATCCCATTTTTTTCACATAGGCACTCCCATTGTGACATCACAATGTCAATCTCATTAATAAACCTCTTTAGTTCTTCCATTATGACATCACAATGTTACTCCCATTATGATGTCACTCTGTAAACCCAATTTTAATATCAAATCTTAACTCCCACTATGAAATCACAATGTCATTCTCATTATTAAACCACTTTAGTACTCCCATTATGACATCACAATGTCAATCGCATTATGATGTCATAATGTCCATCCCATTTTTTGTCACATAGGCACTCCCATTATGACATCACAATGTCATTCTCATTAATAAACCACTTTAGTTCTTCCATTGTGACATCACAATGTAACTCCCATTCTGATGTCACACTGTAAACCCCATTTTAACATCAAATCTTAACTCCCATTTTAACATCACAATGTCATTATCATTATTAAACCACTTTAGTACTCCCATTATGACATCACAATGTCACTCGCATTATGATGTCACAATGTACACCCCATTTTAACATCAAATCTTAACTCCCATTATGACATCACAATGTCATTCTCATTAATAAATCACTTTAGTACTTCCACTATGACATCACAATGTTACTCCCATTATGATGTCACACTGTGAACCCCATTTTAACATCAAATCTTAACTCCCATTATGACATCACAATGTCATCCTCATTATCAAACCATTTTACTACTCCCATTATGACATCACAATGTCACTCGCATTATGATGTCACAATGTCATTCTCATTAATAAACCACTTTAGTACTTCCACTATGACATCACAAAGTCAATTGCATTATGATGTCACAATGTAAACCCCATTTTAACATCAAATCTTAACTCCCATTATGACATCACAAAGGGATAGTCATTAATAAACCACTTTAGTACTTCCACTAAGACATCACAATGTTACTCCCATTATGATGTCACACTGTGAACCCCATTTTAACATCAAATCTTAACGCCCATTATGACATCACAAAGTCATTCTCATTATTAAACCATTTTACTACTCCCATTATGACATCACAAAGTCACTCGTATTATGATGCCACTCTGTAAACCCCAATGTAACATCAAATCTTAACTCCCATTATGACATCACAATGTCATTATCATTAATAAACCACTTTAGTACTCCCATTATGACATCACAATGTCACTCGCATTATGATGTCACAATGTCCTTCCCATTTTTTGTCACATAGGCACTCCTATTATGACATCACAATGTCATTCTCATTAATAAATCACTTTAGTACTTCCACTATGACATCACAATGTTACTCCCATTATGATGTCACACTGTGAACCCCATTTTAACATCAAATCTTAAATCCCATTATGACATCACAATGTCATTCTCATTATTAAACCACTTTAGTTCTCCCATCATGACATCACAATGTCACTCACATTATGATGTCACAATGTACACCCCATTTTAACATCAAATCTTAACTCCCATTATGACATCACAATATCATTCTCATTATTAAACCACTTTAGTACTCCAATTATGACATCACAATGTCACTCGCATTATTTATGTCAAAATCTACACCCCATTTTAACATCAAATCTTAACTCCCATTATGACATCACAATGTCATTCTCATTATTAAACCACTTTAGTACCCCCATTATGACATCACAATGTCACTCACATTATGATGTCACAATGTCCTTCCCATTTTTTGTCACATAGGCACTCCCATTATGACATCACAATGTCATTCTCATTAATACACCACTGTAGTTCTTCCGCTATGACATCACAATTTTAATCCCATTATGAAGTCATACTGTAAACCCCATTTTAACATCAAATCCTAACTCCCATTTTGACATCACAATGTCATTGTCATTAATAAACCACTTTAGTACTACCATTATGAAATCACAATGTCACTCACATTATGATGTCACAAAGTCCTTCCCATTTTTTGTCACATAGGCACTCCCTTTATGACATGACAATGTCATTCTCATTAATAAACCACTTTAGTTCTTCCATTATGACATCACAATGTTACTCCCTTTATGATGTCACACTGTAAACCCCATTTTAACATCAAATCTGAACTCACATTATGACATCACAATGACATTCTCATTATTAAACCACTTTAGTTCTCCAATTATGACATCTCAATGTCGCTCACATTATGATGTCACACTGTAAACCCCAATTTAACATCAAATCTTAACTCCCATTATGACATCACAATGTCATTCTCATTATTAAACCATTTTAGAACTCCCATTATGACATCACAATGTCATTCTCATTATTAAACCACTTTTGTACTCCCATTATGACATCACAATATCACTCGCATTATGAAGTCACACTGTAAACCCCAATTTAACATCAAATCTTAACTCCCATTATGACATCACAATGTCATTCTCATTATTAAACCACTTTAGTTCGACTAGTATGACATCACAATGTCACTCGCATTATGATGTCACAATGTCCCTCCCATTTCTTGTTTCCTAGGCACTCCCATTATGACATCAAAATGTCATTCTCATTAATAAACCACTTTAGTACTTCCACTTTGACATCACGATGTTTCTCCCATTATGATGTCACACTGTGAACCTCCCATTTTAACATCAATTTTTAACTCCCATTATGACATCACAATGTCATTCTTCTTAATAAACCACTTTAGTACTTCCACTATGACATCACAATGTTACTCCCATTATGATGTCACACTGTGAACACCATTTTAACATCAAATCTTAACTCCCATTATAACATCAATATGTCATACTGATTATTAAACAACTTTAGTACTCCCATTATGACATCACAATGTCACTCACATTATGATGTCACAATGTCCTTTCCATTTTTTGTCACATAGGCACTCCCATTATGACATCACAATGTCATTCTCATTACTAAACCACTTTAGTACTTCCACTATCACATCATAATGTTACTCCCATTATGATGTCACATTGTGACCCCCATTTTAACATCAAATCTTAAGTCCCATTATGACATCACAATGTCATAATCATTAATAAACCACTTTAGTACTCCAATTATGACATCACAATGTCAATCGCATTATGATGTCACAATGTAAACCCCATTTTAACATCAAATCTTAACTCCCATTATGACATCACAATGTCACTCTCATTTTTAAACCACTGTAGTACTCCAATTATGACATCACAATGTCACTCGCATTATTAAAGCACTTTAGTTCTCCCACTATGACATCACAATGTCACTGCATTATGATGTCACAATGTCCTTACCATTTTTTGTCACATAGGCACTCCCATTATGACAGCAAATTGTCATTCTCATTAATAAACCACTTTAGTTCTACCATTATGACATCACAATGTTACTCCCATTATGATGTCACACTGTAAATCCCATTTTAACATCAAATCTTAACTCCCATTATGACATCATAATGACATTCACATTATTAAACCACTTTAGTACTCCAATTATGACATTACAATGTCTCTCGCATTATGATGTCTCTCTGTAAACCCGAATTTAACATCAAATCTTAACTCCCATTATGACATCACAATGTCATTATCATTAATAAACCACTTTAGTACTCCCATTATGACATCACAATGTCACTCACATTATGATGTCACAATGTCTTTCCCATTTTTTTGTCACATAGGCACTCCCATTATGACATCACAATGTCATTCTGATTAATAAACCACTTTAGTACTTCCACTATGACATCACAATGTTACTCCCATTATGATGTCACACTGTAAACCCCATTTTAACATCAAATCTTAACTTCCATTATGACATCACAATGTCATTCTCATTATTAAACCATTTTACTACTCCCGTTAACACATCACAATGTCACTCGCATTATGATGTCACACTGTAAACTCCATTTTAACATGAAATCTTAACTCCCATTATGACATCACAATGTCATTCTCATTATTAAACCACTTTAGTACCCCCATTATGACATCACAATGTCACTCACATTATGATGTCACAATGTCCATCCCATTTTTTTCACATAGGCACTCCCATTGTGACATCACAATGTCAATCTCATTAATAAACCTCTTTAGTTCTTCCATTATGACATCACAATGTTACTCCCATTATGATGTCACTCTGTAAACCCAATTTTAATATCAAATCTTAACTCCCACTATGACATCACAATGTCATTCTCATTATTAAACCACTTTAGTACTCCCATTATGACATCACAATGTCACTCGCATTATGATGTCACAATGTCCTTCCCATTTTTTGTCACATAGGCACACCCATTATGACATCACAATGTCATTCTCAATAATAAACCACTTTAGTTCTTCCACTATGACATCACAATATTAATCCCATTATGATGTCATACTGTAAACCCCATTTTAACATCAAATCTTAACTCCCATTATGACATCACAATGTCATTCTCATTATTAAACTACTTTATTACTCCCACAATGACATCACAATGTCACTCGCATTATGATGTCACAATGTACACCCCATTTTAACATCAAATCTTAACTCCCATTATGACATCACAATATCATTCTCATTATTAAACCACTTTAGTACTCCAATTATGACATCACAATGTCACTCGCATTATTTATGTCAAAATCTACACCCCATTTTAACATCAAATCTTAACTCCCATTATGACATCACAATGTCATTCTCATTATTAAACCACTTTAGTACCCCCATTATAACATCACAATGTCACTCACATTATGATGTCACAATGTCCTTCCCATTTTTTGTCACATAGGCACTCCCATTATGACATCACAATGTCATTCTCATTAATACACCACTGTAGTTCTTCCGCTATGACATCACAATTTTTATCCCATTATGATGTCATACTGTAAACCCCATTTTAACATCAAATCCTAACTCCCATTTTGACATCACAATGTCATTGTCATTAATAAACCACTTTAGTACTACCATTATGAAATCACAATGTCACTCACATTATGATGTCACAAAGTCCTTCCCATTTTTTGTCACATAGGCACTCCCATTATGACATGACAATGTCATTCTCATTAATAAACCACTTTAGTTCTTCCATTATGACATCACAATGTTACTCCCTTTATGATGTCACACTGTAAACCCCATTTTAACATCAAATCTGAACTCACATTATGACATCACAATGACATTCTCATTATTAAACCACTTTAGTACTCCAATTATGACATCTCAATGTCGCTCACATTATGATGTCACACTGTAAACCACAATTTAACATCAAATCTTAACTCCCATTATGACATCACAATGTCATTCTCATTATTAAACCATTTTAGAACTCCCATTATGACATCACAATGTCATTCTCATTATTAAACCACTTTTGTACTCCCATTATGACATCACAATATCACTCGCATTATGAAGTCACACTGTAAACCCCAATTTAACATCAAATCTTAACTCCCATTATGACATCACAATGTCATTCTCATTATTAAACCACTTTAGTTCGACTAGTATGACATCACAATGTCACTCGCATTATGATGTCACAATGTCCCTCCCATTTCTTGTTTCCTAGGCACTCCCATTATGACATCAAAATGTCATACTCATTAATAAACCACTTTAGTACTTCCACTTTGACATCACGATGTTTCTCCCATTATGATGTCACACTGTGAACCTCCCATTTTAACATCAATTCTTAACTCCCATTATGACATCACAATGTCATTCTTCTTAATAAACCACTTTAGTACATCCACTATGACATCACAATGTTACTCCCATTATGATGTCACACTTTGAACACCATTTTAACATCAAATCTTAACTCCCACTATGACATCACAATGTCACTCGCATTATGATGTCACAAGGTCTATACCATTTTTTGTCACATAGGCACTCCCATTATGACATCACAATGTCATTCTCATTAATAAACCACTTTAGTACTCCAATTATGACATCACAATGTCATTCTTCTTAATAAACCACTTTAGTACTTCCACTATGACATCACAATGTTACTCCCATTATGATGTCACACTGTGAACCCCATTTTAACATCAAATCTTAACCCCCATTATAACATCACAATGTCATACTTATTATTAAACAACTTTAGTACTCCCATTATGACATCACAATGTCACTCACATTATGATGTCACAATGTCCTTCCCATTTTTTGTCACATAGGCACTCCCATTATGACATCACAATGTCATTCTCATTAATAAACCACTTTAGTTCTACCATTATAACATCACAATGTTAATCCCATTATGATGTCACACTGTAAATCCCATTTTAACATCAAATCTTAACTCCCATTATGACATCATAATGACATTCTCATTATTAAACCACTTTCGTACTCCAATTATGACATCACAATGTCTCTCGCATTATGATGTCTCTCTGTAAACCCCAATTTAACATCAAATCTTAACTCCCATTATGACATCACAATGTCATTATCATTAATAAACCACTTTAGTACTCCCATTATGACATCACAATGTCACTCACATTATGATGTCACAATGTCTTTCCCATTTTTTTGTCACATAGGCACTCCCATTATGACATCACAATGTCATTCTGATTAATAAACCACTTTAGTACTTCCACTATGACATCACAATGTTACTCCCATTATGATGTCACACTGTAAACCCCATTTTAACATCAAATCTTAACTTCCATTATGACATCACAATGTCATTCTCATTATTAAACCATTTTACTACTCCCGTTAACACATCACAATGTCACTCGTATTATGATGTCACACTGTTAACACCATTTTAACATGAAATCTTAACTCCCATTATGACATCACAATGTCATTCTCATTATTAAACCACTTTTGTACTCCCATTATAACATCACAATGTCACTCACATGATGTCACAATGTCCATCCCATTTTATTCACATAGGCACTCCCATTGTGACATCACAATGTCATTCTCATTAATAAAACTCTTTAGTTCTTCCATTATGACATCACAATGTTACTCCCATTATGATGTCACACTGTAAACCCCATTTTAACATCAAATCTTAACTCCCACTATGACATCACAATATCATTCTCATTATTAAACCACTTAAGTACTCCCATTATGACATCACAATGTCACTCGCATTATGATGTCACAATGTCCTTCCCATTTTTTGTCACATAGGCACTCCCATTATGACATCACAATGTCATTCTCATTAATAAACCACTTTAGTTCTTCCATTATGACATCACAATGTTACTACCATTATGATGTCATACTGTAAACCCCATTTTAACATCAAATCTTAACTCCCAATATGACATCACAATGTCATTCTCATTATTAAACTTCTTTATTACTCCCATTATGACATCACAATGTCACTCGCATTATGATGTCACAATGTACACACCATTTTAACATCAAATCTTAACTCCCATTATGACATCACAATGTCATTCTCATTATTAAACCACTTTAGTTCTCCCATCATGACATCACAATGTCACTCACATTATGATGTCACAATGTACACCCCATTTTAACATCAAATCTTAACTCCCATTATGACATCACAATAACATTCTCATTATTAAACCACTTTAGTACTCCCATTATGACATCACAATGTCACTCGCATTATTTATGTCAAAATGTACACCCCATTTTAACATCAAATCTTAACTCCCATTATGACATCACAATGTCATTCTCATTATTAAACCACTTTAGTACCCCCATTATGACATCACAATGTCACTCACATTATGAAGTCACAATGTCCTTCCCATTTTTTGTCACATAGGCACTCCCATTATGACATCACAATGTCATTCTCATTAATAAACCACTTTAGTTCTTCCACTATGACATCACAATGTTAATCCCATTATGATGTCATACTGTAAACCCCATTTTAACATCAAATCTTAACTCCCATTATGACATCACAATGTCATTCTCATTATTAAACTACTTTATTACTCCCATTATGACATCACAATGTCACTCGCATTATGATGTCACAATGTACACACCATTTTAACATCAAATCTTAACTCCCATTATGACATCACAATGTCATTCTCATTATTAAACCACTTTAGTTCTCCCAACATGACATCACAATGTCACTCACATTATGATGTCACAATGTACACCCCATTTTAACATCAAATCTTAACTCCCATTATGACATCACAATAACATTCTCATTATTAAACCACTTTAGTACTCCCATTATGACATCACAATGTCACTCGCATTATTTATGTCAAAATGTACACCCCATTTTAACATCAAATCTTAACTCCCATTATGACATCACAATGTCATTCTCATTATTAAACCACTTTAGTACCCCCATTATGACATCACAATGTCACTCACATTATGAAGTCACAATGTCCTTCCCATTTTTTGTCACATAGGCACTCCCATTATGACATCACAATGTCATTCTCATTAATACACCACTTTAGTTCTTCCGCTATGACATCACAATTTTAATCCCATTATGGTGTCATATTGTAAACCCCATTTTAACATCAAATCTTAACTACCATTTTGACATCACAATGTCATTGTCATTAATAAACCACTTTAGTTCTTCCATTATGACATCACAATGTTACTCACATTATGATGTCACACTGTAAACCCCAATTTAACATCAAATCTTAACTCCCATTATGACATCACAATGTCATTCTCATTATTAAACCATTTTAGAACTCCCATTATGACATCACAATGTCATTCTCATTATTAAACCACTTTTGTACTCCCATTATGACATCACAATATCACTCGCATTATGAAGTCACACTGTAAACCCCAACTTAACTTCAAATCTTAACTCCCATTATGACATCACAATGTCATTCTCATTATTAAACCACTTTAGTTCGACCAGTATGACAACACAATGTCACTCGCATTATGATGTCACAATGTCCTTCCCATTTCTTGTTTCCTAGGCACTCCCATTATGACATCAAAATGTCATTCTCATTAATAAACCACTTTAGTTCTTCCACTATGACATCACAATGTTAATCCCATTATGATGTCATACTGTAAACCCCATTTTAACATCAAATCTTAACTCCCATTATGACATCACAATGTCATTCTCATTATTAAACTACTTTATTACTCCCATTTTGACATCACAATGTCATTGTCATTAATAAACCACTTTAGTTCTTCCATTATGACATCACAATGTTACTCACATTATGATGTCACACTGTAAACCCCAATTTAACATCAAATCTTAACTCCCATTATGACATCACAATGTCATTCTCATTATTAAACCATTTTAGAACTCCCATTATGACATCACAATGTCATTCTCATTATTAAACCACTTTTGTACTCCCATTATGACATCACAATATCACTCGCATTATGAAGTCACACTGTAAACCCCAATTTAACTTCAAATCTTAACTCCCATTATGACATCACAATGTCATTCTCATTATTAAACCACTTTAGTTCGACCAGTATGACAACACAATGTCACTCGCATTATGATGTCACAATGTCCTTCCCATTTCTTGTTTCCTAGGCACTCCCATTATGACATCAAAATGTCATTCTCATTAATAAACCACTTTAGTACTTCCACTTTGACATCACAATGTTACTCCCATTATGATGTCACACTGTGAACCACCCATTTTAACATCAATTCTTAACTCCCATTATGACATCACAATGTCATTCTTCTTAATAAACCACTTTAGTACTTCCACTATGACATCACAATGTTACTCCCATTATGATGTCACACTGTGAACACCATTTTAACATCAAATCTTAACTCCAATTATAACATCAAAATGTCATACTGATTATTAAACAACTTTAGTACTCCCATTATGACATCACAATGTCACTCACATTATGATGTCACAATGTCCTTCCCATTTTTTGTCACATAGGCACTCCCATTATGACATCACAATGTCATTCTCATTAATAAACCACTTTAGTACTTCCACTATCACATCATAATGTTACACCCATTATGATGTCACATTGTGACCCCCATTTTAACATCAAATCTTAACTCCCATTATGACATCACAATGTCATAATCATTAATAAACCACTTTAGTACTCCAATTATGACATCACAATGTCAATCGCATTAAGATGTCACAATGTAAACCCCATTTTAACATCAAATCTTAACTCCCACTATGACATCACAATGTCACTCGCATTATGATGTCACAAGGTCCATACCATTTTTTGTCACATAGGCACTCCCATTATGACATCACAATGTCATTCTCATTAATAAACCACTTTAGTACTCCAATTATGACATCACAATGTCATTCTTCTTAAAAAACCACTTTAGTACTTCTAATATGACATCACAATGTTACTCCCATTATGATGTCACACTGTGAACCCCATTTTAACATCAAATCTTAACCCCCATTATAACATCACAATGTCATACTTATTATTAAACAACTTTAGTACTCCCATTATGACATCACAATGTCACTCACATTATGATGTCACAATGTCCTTCCCATTTTTTGTCACATAGGCACTCCCATTATGACATCACAATGTCATTCTCATTAATAAACCACTTTAGTTCTACCATTATAACATCACAATGTTACTCCCATTATGATGTCACACTGTAAATCCCATTTTAACATCAAATCTTAACTCCCATTATGACATCATAATGACTTTCTCATTATTAAACCACTTTCGTACTCCAATTATGACATCACAATGTCTCTCGCATTATGATGTCTCTCTGTAAACCCCAATTTAACATCAAATCTTAACTCCCATTATGACATCACAATGTCATTATCATTAATAAACCACTTTAGTACTCCCATTATGACATCAAAATGTCACTCACATTATGATGTCACAATGTCTTTCCCATTTTTTTGTCACATAGGCACTCCCATTATGACATCACAATGTCATTCTGATTAATAAACCACTTTAGTACTTCCACTATGACATCACAATGTTACTCCCATTATGATGTCACACTGTAAACCCCATTTTAACATCAAATCTTAACTTCCATTATGACATCACAATGTCATTCTCATTATTAAACCATTTTACTACTCCCGTTAACACATCACAATGTCACTCGCATTATGATTTCACACTGTTAACACAAATTTAACATGAAATCTTAACTCCCATTATGACATCACAATGTCATTCTCATTATTAAACCACTTTTGTACTCCCATTATAACATCACAATGTCACTCACATGATGTCACAATGTTTTTCCCATTTTTTTCACATAGGCACTCCCATTGTGACATCACAATGTCATTCTCATTAATAAACCTCTTTAGTTCTTCCATTATGACATCACAATGTTACTCCCATTATGATGTCACTCTGTAAACCCAATTTTGATATCAAATCTTAACTCCCACTATGACATCACAATGTCATTCTCATTATTAAACCACTTTAGAACTCCCATTATGACATCACAATGTCACTCGCATTATGATGTCACAATGTCCTTCCCATTTTTTGTCACATAGGCACTCCCATTATGACATCACAATGTCATTCTCATTATTAAACCACTTTAGTTCGACCAGTATGACAACACAATGTCACTCGCATTATGATGTCACAATGTCCTTCCCATTTCTTGTTTCCTAGGCACTCCCATTATGACATCAAAATGTCATTCTCATTAATAAACCACTTTAGTACTTCCACTTTGACATCACAATGTTACTCCCATTATGATGTCACACTGTGAACCACCCATTTTAACATCAATTCTTAACTCCCATTATGACATCACAATGTCATTCTTCTTAATAAACCACTTTAGTACTTCCACTATGACATCACAATGTTACTCCCATTATGATGTCACACTGTGAACACCATTTTAACATCAAATCTTAACTCCAATTATAACATCAAAATGTCATACTGATTATTAAACAACTTTAGTACTCCCATTATGACATCACAATGTCACTCACATTATGATGTCACAATGTCCTTCCCATTTTTTGTCACATAGGCACTCCCATTATGACATCACAATGTCATTCTCATTAATAAACCACTTTAGTACTTCCACTATCACATCATAATGTTACACCCATTATGATGTCACATTGTGACCCCCATTTTAACATCAAATCTTAACTCCCATTATGACATCACAATGTCATAATCATTAATAAACCACTTTAGTACTCCAATTATGACATCACAATGTCAATCGCATTAAGATGTCACAATGTAAACCCCATTTTAACATCAAATCTTAACTCCCACTATGACATCACAATGTCACTCGCATTATGATGTCACAAGGTCCATACCATTTTTTGTCACATAGGCACTCCCATTATGACATCACAATGTCATTCTCATTAATAAACCACTTTAGTACTCCAATTATGACATCACAATGTCATTCTTCTTAAAAAACCACTTTAGTACTTCTAATATGACATCACAATGTTACTCCCATTATGATGTCACACTGTGAACCCCATTTTAACATCAAATCTTAACCCCCATTATAACATCACAATGTCATACTTATTATTAAACAACTTTAGTACTCCCATTATGACATCACAATGTCACTCACATTATGATGTCACAATGTCCTTCCCATTTTTTGTCACATAGGCACTCCCATTATGACATCACAATGTCATTCTCATTAATAAACCACTTTAGTTCTACCATTATAACATCACAATGTTACTCCCATTATGATGTCACACTGTAAATCCCATTTTAACATCAAATCTTAACTCCCATTATGACATCATAATGACTTTCTCATTATTAAACCACTTTCGTACTCCAATTATGACATCACAATGTCTCTCGCATTATGATGTCTCTCTGTAAACCCCAATTTAACATCAAATCTTAACTCCCATTATGACATCACAATGTCATTATCATTAATAAACCACTTTAGTACTCCCATTATGACATCAAAATGTCACTCACATTATGATGTCACAATGTCTTTCCCATTTTTTTGTCACATAGGCACTCCCATTATGACATCACAATGTCATTCTGATTAATAAACCACTTTAGTACTTCCACTATGACATCACAATGTTACTCCCATTATGATGTCACACTGTAAACCCCATTTTAACATCAAATCTTAACTTCCATTATGACATCACAATGTCATTCTCATTATTAAACCATTTTACTACTCCCGTTAACACATCACAATGTCACTCGCATTATGATGTCACACTGTTAACACAAATTTAACATGAAATCTTAACTCCCATTATGACATCACAATGTCATTCTCATTATTAAACCACTTTTGTACTCCCATTATAACATCACAATGTCACTCACATGATGTCACAATGTCTTTCCCATTTTTTTCACATAGGCACTCCCATTGTGACATCACAATGTCATTCTCATTAATAAACCTCTTTAGTTCTTCCATTATGACATCACAATGTTACTCCCATTATGATGTCACTCTGTAAACCCAATTTTGATATCAAATCTTAACTCCCACTATGACATCACAATGTCATTCTCATTATTAAACCACTTTAGAACTCCCATTATGACATCACAATGTCACTCGCATTATGATGTCACAATGTCCTTCCCATTTTTTGTCACATAGGCACTCCCATTATGACATCACAATGTCACTCACATTATGATGTCACAATGTCTTTCCCATTTTTTTGTCACATAGGCACTCCCATTATGACATCACAATGTCATTCTGATTAAGAAACCACTTTAGTACTTCCACTATGACATCACAATGTTACTCCCATTATGTTGTCACACTGTAAACCCCATTTTAACATCAAATCTTAACTTCCATTATGACATCACAATGTCATTCTCATTATTAAACCATTTTACTACTCCCGTTAACACATCACAATGTCACTCGCATTATTATGTCACACTGTAAACACCATTTTAGCATGAAATCTTAACTCCCATTATGACATCACAATGTCATTCTCATTATTAAACCACTTTTGTACTCCCATTATAACATCACAATGTCACTCACATGATGTCACAATGTCCTTCCCATTTTTTTCACATAGGCACTCCCATTATGACATCACAATGTCATTCTCATTAATAAACCACTTTAGTTCTTCCACTATGACATCACAATGTTAATCCCATTATGATGTCATACTGTAAACCCCATTTTAACATCAAATCTTAACTCCCATTATGACATCACAATGTCATTCTCATTATTAAACTACTTTATTACTCCCATTTTGACATCACAATGTCATTGTCATTAATAAACCACTTTAGTTCTTCCATTATGACATCACAATGTTACTCACATTATGATGTCACACTGTAAACCCCAATTTAACATCAAATCTTAACTCCCATTATGACATCACAATGTCATTCTCATTATTAAACCATTTTAGAACTCCCATTATGACATCACAATGTCACTCACATTATGATGTCACAATGTCCTTCCCATTTTTTGTCACATAGGCACTCCCATTATGACATCACAATGTCATTCTCATTAATAAACCACTTTAGTACTTCCACTATCACATCCTAATGTTACTCCCATTATGATGTCACATTGTGACCCTCATTTTAACATCAAATCTTAACTCTCATTATGACATCACAATGTCATTCTCATTATTAAACTACTTTATTACTCCCATTATGACATCACAATGTCACTCGCATTATGATGTCACAATGTACACACCATTATAACATCAAATCTTAACTCCCATTATGACATCACAATGTCATTCTCATTATTAAACCACTTTAGTACTCCCATCATGACATCACAATGTCACTCACATTATGATGTCACAATGTACACCCCATTTTAACATCAAATCTTAACTCCCATTATGACATCACAATAACATTCTCATTATTAAACCACTTTAGTACTCCTATTATGACATCACAATGTCACTCGCATTATTTATGTCAAAATGTACACCCCATTTTAACATCAAATCTTAACTCCCATTATGACATCACAATGTCATTCTCATTATTAAACCACTTTAGTACCCCCATTATGACATCACAATGTCACTCACATTATGAAGTCACAATGTCCTTCCCATTTTTTGTCACATAGGCACTCCCATTATGACATCACAATGTCATTCTCATTAATACACCACTTTAGTTCTTCCGCTATGACATCACAATTTTAATCCCATTATGGTGTCAAATTGTAAACCCCATTTTAACATCAAATCTTAACTCCCATTTTGACATCACAATGTCATTGTCATTAAAAAAACCACTTTAGTACTTCCATTATGACATCACAATGTTACTCCCTTTATGATGTCACACTGTAAACCCCAATTTAACATCAAATCTTAACTCCCATTATGACATCACAATGTCATTCTCATTATTAAACCATTTTTGAACTCCCATTATGACATCACAATGTCATTCTCATTATTAAACCACTTTTGTACTCCCATTATGACATCACAATATCACTCGCATTATGAAGTCACACTGTAAACCCCAATTTAACATCAAATCTTAACTCCCATTATGACATCACAATGTCATTCTCATTATTAAACCACTTTAGTTCGACCAGTATGACAACACAATGTCACTCGCATTATGATGTCACAATGTCCTTCCCATTTCTTGTTTCCTAGGCACTCCCATTATGACATCAAAATGTCATTCTCATTAATAAACCACTTTAGTACTTCCACTTTGACATCACAATGTTACTCCCATTATGATGTCACACTGTGAACCACCCATTTTAACATCAATTCTTAACTCCCATTATGACATCACAATGTCATTCTTCTTAATAAACCACTTTAGTACTTCCACTATGACATCACAATGTTACTCCCATTATGATGTCACACTGTGAACACCATTTTAACATCAAATCTTAACTCCAATTATAACATCAAAATGTCATACTGATTATTAAACAACTTTAGTACTCCCATTATGACATCACAATGTCACTCACATTATGATGTCACTCTGTAAACCCAATTTTAATATCAAATCTTAACACCCACTATGACATCACAATGTCATTCTCATTATTAAACCACTTAAGTACTCCCATTATGACATCACAATGTCACTCGCATTATGATGTCACAATGTCCTTTCCATTTTTTGTCACATAGGCAATCTCATTATGACATCACAATGTCATTCTCATTAATAAACCACTTTAGTTCTTCCATTATGACATCACAATGTTACTCCCATTATGATGTCACACTGTAAACCCCATTTTAACATCAAATCTTAACTCCCATTATAACATCACAATGTCATTATCATTATTAAACCACTTTAGTACTCCCATTATGACATCACAATGTCACTCGCATTATGATGTCACAATGTACACCCCTTTTTAATATCAAATCTTAACTCCCATTATGACATCACAATGTCATTCTCATTATTAAACCACTTTAGTACTCCCATTATGACATCACAATGTCACTCGCATTATGATGTCAATATGTACACCCCATTTTAACATCAAATCTTAACTCCCATTATGACATCACAATGTCATTCTCATTATTAAACCACTTTAGTACCCCCATTATGACATCACAATGTCACTCACATTATGATGTCACAATGTCCTTCCCATTTTTTCTCACATAGGCACTCCCATTATGACATCACAATGTCATTCTCATTAATAAACCACTTTAGTTCTTGCACTATGACATCACAATGTTAATCCCATTATGATGTCATACTGTAAACCCCATTTTAACATCAAATCTTAACTCCCATTATGACATCACAATGTCATTCTCATTATTAAACTACTTTATTACTCCCATTATGACATCACAATGTCACTCGCATTATGATGTCACAATGTACACACCATTTTAACATCAAATCTTAACTCCCATTATGACATCACAATGTCATTCTCATTATTAAACCACTTTAGTTCTCCCATCATGACATCACAATGTCACTCACATTATGATGTCACAATGTACACCCCATTTTAACATCAAATCTTAACTCCCATTATGACATCACAATAACATTCTCATTATTAAACCACTTTAGTACTCCTATTATGACATCACAATGTCACTCGCATTATTTATGTCAAAATGTACACCCCATTTTAACATCAAATCTTAACTCCCATTATGACATCACAATGTCATTCTCATTATTAAACCACTTTAGTACCCCCATTATGACATCACAATGTCACTCACATTATGAAGTCACAATGTCCTTCCCATTTTTTGTCACATAGGCACTCCCATTATGACATCACAATGTCATTCTCATTAATATACCACTTTAGTTCTTCCGCTATGACATCACAATTTTAATCCCATTATGGTGTCATACTGTAAACCCCATTTTAACATCAAATCTTAACTCCCATTTTGACATCACAATGTCATTCTCATTATTAAACTACTTTATTACTCCCATTATGACATTACAATGTCACTCGCATTATGATGTCACAATGTACACACCATTTTAACATCAAATCTTAACTCCCATTATGACATCACAATGTCATTCTCATTATTAAACCACTTTAGTTCTCCCATCTTGACATCACAATGTCACTCACATTATGATGTCAAAATGTACACCCCATTTTAACATCAAATCTTAACTCCCATTATGACATCACAATAACATTCTCATTATTAAACCACTTTAGTACTCCTATTATGACATCACAATGTCACTCGCATTATTTATGTCAAAATGTACACCCCATTTTAACATTAAATCTTAACTCCCATTATGACATCACAATGTCATTCTCATTATTAAACCACTTTAGTACCCCCATTATGACATCACAATGTCACTCACATTATGAAGTCACAATGTCCTTCCCATTTTTTGTCACATAGGCACTCCCATTATGACATCACAATGTCATTCTCATTAATACACCACTTTAGTTCTTCCGCTATGACATCACAATTTTAATCCCATTATGGTGTCATATTGTAAACCCCATTTTAACATCAAATCTTAACTCCCATTTTGACATCACAATGTCATTGTCATTAATAAACCACTTTAGTACTTCCATTATGACATCACAATGTTACTCCCTTTATGATGTCACACTGTAAACCCCAATTTAACATCAAATCTTAACTCCCATTATGACATCACAATGTAATTCTCATTATTAAACCATTTTAGAACTCCCATTATGACATCACAATGTCATTCTCATTATTAAACCACTTTTGTACTCCCATTATGACATCACAATATCACTCGCATTATGAAGTCACACTGTAAACCCTAATTTAACATCAAATCTTAACTCCCATTATGACATCACAATGTCATTCTCATTATTAAACCACTTTAGTTCTCCCATCATGACATCACAATGTCACTCACATTATGATGTCACAATGTACACCCCATTTTAACATCAAATCTTAACTCCCATTATGACATCACAATAACATTCTCATTATTAAACCACTTTAGTACTCCTATTATGACATCACAATGTCACTCGCATTATTTATGTCAAAATGTACACCCCATTTTAACATCAAATCTTAACTCCCATTATGACATCACAATGTCATTCTCATTATTAAACCACTTTAGTACCCCCATTATGACATCACAATGTCACTCACATTATGAAGTCACAATGTCCTTCCCATTTTTTGTCACATAGGCACTCCCATTATGACATCACAATGTCATTCTCATTAATACACCACTTTAGTTCTTCCGCTATGACATCACAATTTTAATCCCATTATGGTGTCATATTGTAAACCCCATTTTAACATCAAATCTTAACTCCCATTTTGACATCACAATGTCATTGTCATTAATAAACCACTTTAGTACTTCCATTATGACATCACAATTTTACTCCCTTTATGATGTCACACTGTAAACCCCAATTTAACATCAAATCTTAACTCCCATTATGACATCACAATGTCATTCTCATTATTAAACCATTTTAGAACTCCCATTATGACATCACAATGTCATTCTCATTATTAAACCACTTTTGTACTCCCATTATGACATCACAATATCACTCGCATTATGAAGTCACACTGTAAACCCCAATTTAACATCAAATCTTAACTCCCATTATGACATCACAATGTCATTCTCATTATTAAACAACTTTAGTACTCCCATTATGACATCACAATGTCACTCACATTATGATGTCACAATGTCCTTCCCATTTTTTGTCACATAGGCACTCCCATTATGACATCACAATGTCATTCTCATTAATAAACCACTTTAGTTCTTCCACTATGACATCACAATGTTAATCCCATTATGATGTCATACTGTAAACCCTATTTTAACATCAAATCTTAACTCCCATTATGACATCACAATGTCATTCTCATTATTAAACTACTTTATTACTCCCATTATGACATCACAATGTCACTCGCATTATGATGTCACAATGTACACACCATTTTAACATCGAATCTTAACTCCCATTATGACATCACAATGTCATTCTCATTATTAAACCACTTTAGTACCCCCATTATGACATGACAATGTCACTCACATTATGAAGTCACAATGTCCTTCCCATTTTTTGTCACATAGGCACTCCCATTATGACATCACAATGTCATTCTCATTAATACACCACTTTAGTTCTTCCGCTATGACATCACAATTTTAATCCCATTATGGTGTCATATTGTAAACCCCATTTTAACATCAAATCTTAACTCCCATTTTGACATCACAATGCCATTGTCATTAATAAACCACTTTATTACTTCCATTATGACATCACAATGTTACTCCCTTTATGATGTCACACTGTAAACCCCAATTTAACATCAAATCTTAACTCCCATTATGACATCACAATGTCATTCTCATTATTAAACCATTTTAGAACTCTCATTATGACATCACAATGTCATTCTCATTATTAAACCACTTTTGTACTCCCATTATGACATCACAATATCACTCGCATTATGAAGTCACACTGTAAACCCCAATTTAACATCAAATCTTAACTCCCATTATGACATCACAATGTCATTCTCATTATTAAACCTCTTTAGTTCTCCCATCATGACATCACAATGTCACTCACATTATGATGTCACAATGTACACCCCATTTTAACATCAAATCTTAACTCCCATTATGACATCACAATAACATTCTCATTATTAAACCACTTTAGTACTCCTATTATGACATCACAATGTCACTCGCATTATTTATGTCAAAATGTACACCCCATTTTAACATCAAATCTTAACTCCCATTATGACATCACAATGTCATTCTCATTATTAAACCACTTTAGTACCCCCATTATGACATCACAATGTCACTTACATTATGAAGTCACAATGTCCTTCCCATTTTTTGTCACATAGGCACTCCCATTATGACATCACAATGTCATTCTCATTAATACACCACTTTAGTTCTTCCGCTATATCATCACAATTTTAATCCCATTATGGTGTCATATTGTAAACCCCATTTTAACATCAAATCTTAACTCCCATTTTGACATCACAATGTCATTGTCATTAATAAGCCACTTTAGTACTTCCATTATGACATCACAATGTTACTCCCTTTATGATGTCACACTGTAAACCCCAATTTAACATCAAATCTTAACTCCCATTATGACATCACAATGTCATTCTCATTATTAAACCATTTTAGAACTCCCATTATGACATCACAATGTCATTCTCATTATTAAACCACTATTGTACTCCCATTATGACATCACAATATCACTCGCATTATGAAGTCACACTGTAAACCCCAATTTAACATCAAATCTTAACTCCCATTATGACATCACAATGTCATTCTCATTATTAAACCACTTTAGTTCGACCAGTATGACAACACAATGTCACTCGCATTATGATGTCACAATGTCCTTCCCATTTCTTGTTTCCTAGGCACTCCCATTATGACATCAAAATGTCATTCTCATTAATAAACCACTTTAGTACTTCCACTTTGACATCACAATGTTACTCCCATTATGATGTCACACTGTGAACCAACCATTTTAACATCAATTCTTAACTCCCATTATGACATCACAATGTAATTCTTCTTAATAAACCACTTTAGTACTTCCACTATGACATCACAATGTTACTCCCATTATGATGTCACACTGTGAACACCATTTTAACATCAAATCTTAACTCCAATTATAACATCAAAATGTCATACTGATTATTAAACAACTTTAGTACTCCCATTATGACATCACAATGTCACTCACATTATGATGTCACAATGTACACACCATTTTTTGTCACATAGGCACTCCCATTATGACATCACAATGTCATTCTCATTAATAAACCACTTTAGTTCTTCCACTATGACATCACAATGTTAATCCCATTATGATGTCATACTGTAAACCCCATTTTAACATCAAATCTTAACTCCCATTATGACATCACAATGTCATTCTCATTATTAAACCACTTTAGTTCTCCCATCATGACATCACAATGTCACTCACATTATGATGTCACAATGTACACCCCAATTTAACATCAAATCTTAACTCCCATTATGACATCACAATAACATTCTCATTATTAAACCACTTTAGTACTCCTATTATGACATCACAATGTCATTCGCATTATTTATGTCAAAATGTACACCCCATTTTAACATCAAATCTTAACTCCCATTATGACATCACAATGTCATTCTCATTATTAAACCACTTTAGTACCCCCATTATGACATCACAATGTCACTCACATTATGAAGTCACAATGTCCTTCCCATTTTTTGTCACATAGGCACTCCCATTATGACATCACAATGTCATTCTCATTAATACACCACTTTAGTTCTTCCGCTATGACATCACAATTTTAATCCCATTATGGTGTCATATTGTAAACCCCATTTTAACATCAAATCTTAACTCCCATTTTGACATCACAATGTCATTGTCATTAATAAACCACTTTAGTACTTCCATTATGACATCACAATGTTACTCCCTTTATGATGTCACACTGTAAACCCCAATTTAACATCACATCTTAACTCCCATTATGACATCACAATGTCATTGTCATTATTAAACCATTTTAGAACTCCCATTATGACATCACAATGTCATTCTCATTATTAAACCACTTTTGTACTCCCATTATGACATCACAATATCACTCGCATTATGAAGTCACACTGTAAACCCCAATTTAACATCAAATCTTAACTCCCATTTTGACATCACAATGTCATTCTCATTATTAAACTACTTTATTACTCCCATTATGACATCACAATGTCACTCGCATTAAGATGTCACAATGTACACACCATTTTAACATCAAATCTTAACTCCCATTATGACATCACAATGTCATTCTCATTATTAAACCACTTTAGTTCTCCCATCAGGACATCACAATGTCACTCACATTATGATGTCACAATGTACACCCCATTTTAACATCAAATCTTAACTCCCATTATGACATCACAATGTCATTCTCATTATTAAACCACTTTAGTACCCCCATTATGACATCACAATGTCACTCACATTATGAAGTCACAATGTCCTTCCCATTTTTTGTCACATAGGCACTCCCATTATGACATCATAATGTCATTCTCATTAATACACCACTTTAGTTCTTCCACTATGACATCACAATTTTAATCCCATTATGGTGTCATATTGTAAACCCCATTTTAACATCAAATCTTATCTCCCATTTTGACATCACAATGTCATTGTCATTAATAAACCACTTTAGTACTCCCATTATGACATCACAATGTCATTCTCATTATTAAACTACTTTATTACTCCCATTATGACATCACAATGTCACTCGCATTATGATGTCACAATGTACACACCATTTTAACATCAAATCTTAACTCCCATTATGACATCACAATGTCATTCTCATTATTAAACCACTTTAGTTCTCCCATCATGACATCACAATGTCACTCACATTATGATGTCACAATGTACACCCCATTTTAACATCAAATCTTAACTCCCATTATGACATCACAATAACATTCTCATTATTAAACCACTTTAGTACTCCTATTATGACATCACAATGTCACTCGCATTATTTATGTCAAAATGTACACCCCATTTTAACATCAAATCTTAACTCCCATTATGACATCACAATGTCATTCTCATTATTAAACCACTTTAGTACCCCCATTATGACATCACAATGTCACTCACATTATGAAGTCACAATGTCCTTCCCATTTTTCGTCACATAGGCACTCCCATTATGACATCACAATGTCATTCTCATTAATACACCACTTTAGTTCTTCCGCTATGACATCACAATTTTAATCCCATTATGGTGTCATATTGTAAACCCCATTTTAACATCAAATCTTAACTCCCATTTTGACATCACAATGTCATTGTCATTAATAAACCACTTTAGTACTTCCATTATGACATCACAATGTTACTCCCTTTATGATGTCACACTGTAAACCCCAATTTAACATCAAATCTTAACTCCCATTATGACATCACAATGTCATTCTCATTATTAAACCATTTTAGAACTCCCATTATGACATCACAATGTCATTCTCATTATTAAACCACTTTTGTACTCCCATTATGACATCACAATATCACTCGCATTATGAAGTCACACTGTAAACCCCAATTTAACATCAAATCTTAACTCCCATTATGACATCACAATGTCATTCTCATTATTAAACCACTTTAGTTCTCCCATCATGACATCACAATGTCACTCACATTATGATGTCACAATGTACACCCCATTTTAACATCAAATCTTAACTCCCATTATGACATCACAATAACATTCTCATTTTTAAACCACTTTAGTACTCCTATTATGACATCACAATGTCACTCGCATTATTTATGTCAAAATGTACACCCCATTTTAACATCAAATCTTAACTCCCATTATGACATCACAATGTCATTCTCATTATTAAACCACTTTAGTACCCCCATTATGACATCACAAAGTCACTCACATTATGAAGTCACAATGTCCTTCCCATTTTTTGTCACATAGGCACTCCCATTATGACATCACAATGTCATTCTCATTAATACACCACTTTAGTTCTTCCGCTATGACATCACAATTTTAATCCCATTATGGTGTCATATTGTAAACCCCATTTTAACATCAAATCTTAACTCCCATTTTGACATCACAATGTCATTGTCATTAATAAACCACTTTATTACTTCCATTATGACATCACAATGTTACTCCCTTTATGATGTCACACTGTAAACCCCAATTTAACATCAAATGTTAACTCCCATTATGACATCACAATGTCATTCTCATTATTAAACCATTTTAGAACTCTCATTATGACATCACAATGTCATTCTCATTATTAAACCACTTTTGTACTCCCATTATGACATCACAATATCACTCGCATTATGAAGTCACACTGTAAACCCCAATTTAACATCAAATCTTAACTCCCATTATGACATCACAATGTCATTCTCATTATTAAACCACTTTAGTTCGACCAGTATGACAACACAATGTCACTCGCATTATGATGTCACAATGTCCTTCCCATTTCTTGTTTCCTAGGCACTCCCATTATGACATCAAAATGTCATTCTCATTAATAAACCACTTTAGTACTTCCACTTTGACATCACAATGTTACTCCCATTATGATGTCACACTGTGAACCACCCATTTTAACATCAATTCTTAACTCCCATTATGACATCACATTGTCATTCTTCTTAATAAACCACTTTAGTACTTCCACTATGACATCACAATGTTACTCCCATTATGATGTCACACTGTGAACACCATTTTAACATCAAATCTTAACTCCAATTATAACATCAAAATGTCATACTGATTATTAAACAACTTTAGTACTCCCATTATGACATCACAATGTCACTCACATTATGATGTCACAATGTATACACCATTTTTTGTCACATAGGCACTCCCATTATGACATCACAATGTCATTCTCATTAATAAACCACTTTAGTTCTTCCACTATGACATCACAATGTTAATCCCATTATGATGTCATACTGTAAACCCCATTTTAACATCAAATCTTAACTCCCATTATGACATCACAATGTCATTCTCATTATTAAACCACTTTAGTTCTCCCATCATGACATCACAATGTCACTCACATTATGATGTCACAATGTACACCCCAATTTAACATCAAATCTTAACTCCCATTATGACATCACAATAACATTCTCATTATTAAACCACTTTAGTACTCCTATTATGACATCACAATGTCACTCGCATTATTTATGTCAAAATGTACACCCCATTTTAACATCAAATCTTAACTCCCATTATGACATCACAATGTCATTCTCATTATTAAACCACTTTAGTACCCCCATTATGACATCACAATGTCACTCACATTATGAAGTCACAATGTCCTTCCCATTTTTTGTCACATAGGCACTCCCATTATGACATCATAATGTCATTCTCATTAATACACCACTTTAGTTCTTCCACTATGACATCACAATTTTAATCCCATTTTGGTGTCATATTGTAAACCCCATTTTAACATCAAATCTTAACTGCCATTTTGACATCACAATGTCATTGTCATTAATAAACCACTTTAGTACTCCCATTATGACATCACAATGTCATTTTCATTATTAAACTACTTTATTACTCCCATCATGACATCACAATGTCACTCGCATTATGATGTCACAATGTACACACCATTTTAACATCAAATCTTAACTCCCATTATGACATCACAATAACATTCTCATTATTAAACCACTTTAGTACTCCTATTATGACATCACAATGTCACTCGCATTATTTATGTCAAAATGTACACCCCATTTTAACATCAAATCTTAACTCCCATTATGACATCACAATGTCATTCTCATTATTAAACCACTTTAGTACCCCCATTATGACATCACAATGTCACTCACATTATGAAGTCACAATGTCCTTCCCATTTTTCGTCACATAGGCACTCCCATTATGACATCACAATGTCATTCTCATTAATACACCACTTTAGTTCTTCCGCTATGACATCACAATTTTAATCCCATTATGGTGTCATATTGTAAACCCCATTTTAACATCAAATCTTAACTCCCATTTTGACATCACAATGTCATTGTCATTTATAAACCACTTTAGTACTTCCATTATGACATCACAATGTTACTCCCTTTATGATGTCACACTGTAAACCCCAATTTAACATCAAATCTTAACTCCCATTATGACATCACAATGTCATTCTCATTATTAAACCATTTTAGAACTCCCATTATGACATCACAATGTCATTCTCATTATTAAACCACTTTTGTACTCACATTATGACATCACAATATCACTCGCATTATGAAGTCACACTGTAAACCCCAATTTAACATCAAATCTTAAATCCCATTATGACATCACAATGTCATTCTCATTATTAAACCACTTTAGTTCTCCCATCATGATGTCACAATGTCACTCACATTATGATGTCACAATGTACACCCCATTTTAACATCAAATCTTAACTCCCATTATGACATCACAATAACATTCTCATTATTAAACCACTTTAGTACTCCTATTATGACATCACAATGTCACTCGCATTATTTATGTCAAAATGTACACCCCATTTTAACATCAAATCTTAACTCCCATTATGACATCACAATGTCATTCTCATTATTAAACCACTTTAGTACCCCCATTAAGACATCACAATGTCACTCACATTATGAAGTCACAATGTCCTTCCCATTTTTTGTCACATAGGCACTCCCATTATGACATCACAATGTCATTCTCATTAATACACCACTTTAGTTATTCCGCTATGACATCACAATTTTAATCCCATTATGGTGTCATATTGTAAACCCCATTTTAACATCAAATCTTAACTCCCATTTTGACATCACAATGTCATTGTCATTAATAAACCACTTTAGTACTTCCATTATGACATCACAATGTTACTCCCTTTATGATGTCACACTGTAAACCCCAATTTAACATCAAATCTTAACTCCCATTTTGACATCACAATGTCATTCTCATTATTAAACCATTTTAGAACTCCCATTATGACATCACAATGTCATTCTCATTATTAAACCACTTTTGTACTCCCATTATGACATCACAATATCACTCGCATTATGAAGTCACACTGTAAACCCCAATTTCACATCAAATCTTAACTCCCATTATGACATCACAATGTCATTCTCATTATTAAACCACTTTAGTTCGACCAGTATTACAACACAATGTCACTCGAATTATGATGTCACAATGTCCTTCCCATTTCTTGTTTCCTAGGCACTCCCATTATGACATCAAAATGTCATTCTCATTAATAAACCACTTTAGTACTTCCACTTTGACATCACAATGTTACTCCCATTATGATGTCACACTGTGAACCACCCATTTTAACATCAATTCTTAACTCCCATTATGACATCACAATGTCATTCTTCTTAATAAACCACTTTAGTACTTCCACTATGACATCACAATGTTACTCCCATTATGATGTCACACTGTGAACACCATTTTAACATCAAATCTTAACTCCAATTATAACATCAAAATGTCATACTGATTATTAAAGAACTTTAGTAGTCCCATTATGACATCACAATGTCACTCACATTATGATGTCACAATGTACACACCATTTTTTGTCACATAGGCACTCCCATTATGACATCACAATGTCATTCTCATTAATAAACCACTTTAGTTCTTCCACTATGACATCACAATGTTAATCCCATTATGATGTCATACTGTAAACCCCATTTTAACATCAAATCTTAACTCCCATTATGACATCACAATGTCATTCTCATTATTAAACCACTTTAGTTCTCCCATCATGACATCACAATGTCACTCACATTATGATGTCACAATGTACACCCCAATTTAACATCAAATCTTAACTCCCATTATGACATCACAATAACATTCTCATTATTAAACCACTTTAGTACTCCTATTATGACATCACAATGTCATTCGCATTATTTATGTCAAAATGTACACCCCATTTTAACATCAAATCTTAACTCCCATTATGACATCACAATGTCATTCTCATTATTAAACCACTTTAGTACCCCCATTATGACATCACAATGTCACTCACATTATGAAGTCACAATGTCCTTCCCATTTTTTGTCACATAGGCACTCCCATTATGACATCACAATGTCATTCTCATTAATACACCACTTTAGTTCTTCCGCTATGACATCACAATTTTAATCCCATTATGGTGTCATATTGTAAACCCCATTTTAACATCAAATCTTAACTCCCATTTTGACATCACAATGTCATTGTCATTAATAAACCACTTTAGTACTTCCATTATGACATCACAATGTTACTCCCTTTATGATGTCACACTGTAAACCCCAATTTAACATCAAATCTTAACTCCCATTATGACATCACAATGTCATTCTCATTATTAAACCATTTTAGAACTCCCATTATGACATCACAATGTCATTCTCATTATTAAACCACTTTTGTACTCCCATTATGACATCACAATATCACTCGCATTATGAAGTCACACTGTAAACCCCAATTTAACATCAAATCTTAACTCCCATTTTGACATCACAATGTCATTCTCATTATTAAACTACTTTATTACTCCCATTATGACATCACAATGTCACTCGCATTATGATGTCACAATGTACACACCATTTTAACATCAAATCTTAACTCCCATTATGACATCACACTGTCATTCTCATTATTAAACCACTTTAGTTCTCCCATCAGGACATCACAATGTCACTCACATTATGATGTCACAATGTACACCCCATTTTAACATCAAATCTTAACTCCCATTATGACATCACAATAACATTCTCATTATTAAACCACTTTAGTACTCCTATTATGACATCACAATGTCACTCGCATTATTTATGTCAAAATGTACACCCCATTTTAACATCAAATCTTAACTCCCATTATGACATCACAATGTCATTCTCATTATTAAACCACTTTAGTACCCCCATTATGACATCACAATGTCACTCACATTATGAAGTCACAATGTCCTTCCCATTTTTTGTCACATAGGCACTCCCATTATGACATCACAATGTCATTCTCATTAATACACCACTTTAGTTCTTCCGCTATGACATCACAATTTTAATCCCATTATGGTGTCATATTGTAAACCCCATTTTAACATCAAATCTTAACTCCCATTTTGACATCACAATGTCATTGTCATTAATAAACCACTTTAGTACTTCCATTATGACATCACAATGTTACTCCCTTTATGATGTCACACTGTAAACCCCAATTTAACATCAAATCTTAACTCCCATTATGACATCACAATGTCATTCTCATTATTAAACCATTTTAGAACTCCCATTATGACATCACAATGTCATTCTCATTATTAAACCACTTTTGTACTCCCATTATGACATCACAATATCACTCGCATTATGAAGTCACACTGTAAACCCCAATTTAACATCAAATCTTAACTCCCATTTTGACATCACAATGTCATTCTCATTATTAAACTACTTTATTACTCCCATTATGACATCACAATGTCACTCGCATTATGATGTCACAATGTACACACCATTTTAACATCAAATCTTAACTCCCATTATGACATCACACTGTCATTCTCATTATTAAACCACTTTAGTTCTCCCATCAGGACATCACAATGTCACTCACATTATGATGTCACAATGTACACCCCATTTTAACATCAAATCTTAACTCCCATTATGACATCACAATAACATTCTCATTATTAAACCACTTTAGTACTCCTATTATGACATCACAATGTCACTCGCATTATTTATGTCAAAATGTACACCCCATTTTAACATCAAATCTTAACTCCCATTATGACATCACAATGTCATTCTCATTATTAAACCACTTTAGTACCCCCATTATGACATCACAATGTCACTCACATTATGAAGTCACAATGTCCTTCCCATTTTTTGTCACATAGGCACTCCCATTATGACATCACAATGTCATTCTCATTAATACACCACTTTAGTTCTTCCGCTATGACATCACAATTTTAATCCCATTATGGTGTCAAATTGTAAACCCCATTTTAACATCAAATCTTAACTCCCATTTTGACATCACAATGTCATTGTCATTAAAAAAACCACTTTAGTACTTCCATTATGACATCACAATGTTACTCCCTTTATGATGTCACACTGTAAACCCCAATTTAACATCAAATCTTAACTCCCATTATGACATCACAATGTCATTCTCATTATTAAACCATTTTTGAACTCCCATTATGACATCACAATGTCATTCTCATTATTAAACCACTTTTGTACTCCCATTATGACATCACAATATCACTCGCATTATGAAGTCACACTGTAAACCCCAATTTAACATCAAATCTTAACTCCCATTATGACATCACAATGTCATTCTCATTATTAAACCACTTTAGTTCGACCAGTATGACAACACAATGTCACTCGCATTATGATGTCACAATGTCCTTCCCATTTCTTGTTTCCTAGGCACTCCCATTATGACATCAAAATGTCATTCTCATTAATAAACCACTTTAGTACTTCCACTTTGACATCACAATGTTACTCCCATTATGATGTCACACTGTGAACCACCCATTTTAACATCAATTCTTAACTCCCATTATGACATCACAATGTCATTCTTCTTAATAAACCACTTTAGTACTTCCACTATGACATCACAATGTTACTCCCATTATGATGTCACACTGTGAACACCATTTTAACATCAAATCTTAACTCCAATTATAACATCAAAATGTCATACTGATTATTAAACAACTTTAGTACTCCCATTATGACATCACAATGTCACTCACATTATGATGTCACTCTGTAAACCCAATTTTAATATCAAATCTTAACACCCACTATGACATCACAATGTCATTCTCATTATTAAACCACTTAAGTACTCCCATTATGACATCACAATGTCACTCGCATTATGATGTCACAATGTCCTTCCCATTTTTTGTCACATAGGCAATCTCATTATGACATCACAATGTCATTCTCATTAATAAACCACTTTAGTTCTTCCATTATGACATCACAATGTTACTCCCATTATGATGTCACACTGTAAACCCCATTTTAACATCAAATCTTAACTCCCATTATAACATCACAATGTCATTATCATTATTAAACCACTTTAGTACTCCCATTATGACATCACAATGTCACTCGCATTATGATGTCACAATGTACACCCCTTTTTAATATCAAATCTTAACTCCCATTATGACATCACAATGTCATTCTCATTATTAAACCACTTTAGTACTCCCATTATGACATCACAATGTCACTCGCATTATGATGTCAATATGTACACCCCATTTTAACATCAAATCTTAACTCCCATTATGACATCACAATGTCATTCTCATTATTAAACCACTTTAGTACCCCCATTATGACATCACAATGTCACTCACATTATGATGTCACAATGTCCTTCCCATTTTTTCTCACATAGGCACTCCCATTATGACATCACAATGTCATTCTCATTAATAAACCACTTTAGTTCTTGCACTATGACATCACAATGTTAATCCCATTATGATGTCATACTGTAAACCCCATTTTAACATCAAATCTTAACTCCCATTATGACATCACAATGTCATTCTCATTATTAAACTACTTTATTACTCCCATTATGACATCACAATGTCACTCGCATTATGATGTCACAATGTACACACCATTTTAACATCAAATCTTAACTCCCATTATGACATCACAATGTCATTCTCATTATTAAACCACTTTAGTTCTCCCATCATGACATCACAATGTCACTCACATTATGATGTCACAATGTACACCCCATTTTAACATCAAATCTTAACTCCCATTATGACATCACAATAACATTCTCATTATTAAACCACTTTAGTACTCCTATTATGACATCACAATGTCACTCGCATTATTTATGTCAAAATGTACACCCCATTTTAACATCAAATCTTAACTCCCATTATGACATCACAATGTCATTCTCATTATTAAACCACTTTAGTACCCCCATTATGACATCACAATGTCACTCACATTATGAAGTCACAATGTCCTTCCCATTTTTTGTCACATAGGCACTCCCATTATGACATCACAATGTCATTCTCATTAATATACCACTTTAGTTCTTCCGCTATGACATCACAATTTTAATCCCATTATGGTGTCATACTGTAAACCCCATTTTAACATCAAATCTTAACTCCCATTTTGACATCACAATGTCATTCTCATTATTAAACTACTTTATTACTCCCATTATGACATTACAATGTCACTCGCATTATGATGTCACAATGTACACACCATTTTAACATCAAATCTTAACTCCCATTATGACATCACAATGTCATTCTCATTATTAAACCACTTTAGTTCTCCCATCTTGACATCACAATGTCACTCACATTATGATGTCAAAATGTACACCCCATTTTAACATCAAATCTTAACTCCCATTATGACATCACAATAACATTCTCATTATTAAACCACTTTAGTACTCCTATTATGACATCACAATGTCACTCGCATTATTTATGTCAAAATGTACACCCCATTTTAACATTAAATCTTAACTCCCATTATGACATCACAATGTCATTCTCATTATTAAACCACTTTAGTACCCCCATTATGACATCACAATGTCACTCACATTATGAAGTCACAATGTCCTTCCCATTTTTTGTCACATAGGCACTCCCATTATGACATCACAATGTCATTCTCATTAATACACCACTTTAGTTCTTCCGCTATGACATCACAATTTTAATCCCATTATGGTGTCATATTGTAAACCCCATTTTAACATCAAATCTTAACTCCCATTTTGACATCACAATGTCATTGTCATTAATAAACCACTTTAGTACTTCCATTATGACATCACAATGTTACTCCCTTTATGATGTCACACTGTAAACCCCAATTTAACATCAAATCTTAACTCCCATTATGACATCACAATGTAATTCTCATTATTAAACCATTTTAGAACTCCCATTATGACATCACAATGTCATTCTCATTATTAAACCACTTTTGTACTCCCATTATGACATCACAATATCACTCGCATTATGAAGTCACACTGTAAACCCTAATTTAACATCAAATCTTAACTCCCATTATGACATCACAATGTCATTCTCATTATTAAACCACTTTAGTTCTCCCATCATGACATCACAATGTCACTCACATTATGATGTCACAATGTACACCCCATTTTAACATCAAATCTTAACTCCCATTATGACATCACAATAACATTCTCATTATTAAACCACTTTAGTACTCCTATTATGACATCACAATGTCACTCGCATTATTTATGTCAAAATGTACACCCCATTTTAACATCAAATCTTAACTCCCATTATGACATCACAATGTCATTCTCATTATTAAACCACTTTAGTACCCCCATTATGACATCACAATGTCACTCACATTATGAAGTCACAATGTCCTTCCCATTTTTTGTCACATAGGCACTCCCATTATGACATCACAATGTCATTCTCATTAATACACCACTTTAGTTCTTCCGCTATGACATCACAATTTTAATCCCATTATGGTGTCATATTGTAAACCCCATTTTAACATCAAATCTTAACTCCCATTTTGACATCACAATGTCATTGTCATTAATAAACCACTTTAGTACTTCCATTATGACATCACAATTTTACTCCCTTTATGATGTCACACTGTAAACCCCAATTTAACATCAAATCTTAACTCCCATTATGACATCACAATGTCATTCTCATTATTAAACCATTTTAGAACTCCCATTATGACATCACAATGTCATTCTCATTATTAAACCACTTTTGTACTCCCATTATGACATCACAATATCACTCGCATTATGAAGTCACACTGTAAACCCCAATTTAACATCAAATCTTAACTCCCATTATGACATCACAATGTCATTCTCATTATTAAACAACTTTAGTACTCCCATTATGACATCACAATGTCACTCACATTATGATGTCACAATGTCCTTCCCATTTTTTGTCACATAGGCACTCCCATTATGACATCACAATGTCATTCTCATTAATAAACCACTTTAGTTCTTCCACTATGACATCACAATGTTAATCCCATTATGATGTCATACTGTAAACCCTATTTTAACATCAAATCTTAACTCCCATTATGACATCACAATGTCATTCTCATTATTAATCTACTTTATTACTCCCATTATGACATCACAATGTCACTCGCATTATGATGTCACAATGTACACACCATTTTAACATCGAATCTTAACTCCCATTATGACATCACAATGTCATTCTCATTATTAAACCACTTTAGTACCCCCATTATGACATGACAATGTCACTCACATTATGAAGTCACAATGTCCTTCCCATTTTTTGTCACATAGGCACTCCCATTATGACATCACAATGTCATTCTCATTAATACACCACTTTAGTTCTTCCGCTATGACATCACAATTTTAATCCCATTATGGTGTCATATTGTAAACCCCATTTTAACATCAAATCTTAACTCCCATTTTGACATCACAATGCCATTGTCATTAATAAACCACTTTATTACTTCCATTATGACATCACAATGTTACTCCCTTTATGATGTCACACTGTAAACCCCAATTTAACATCAAATCTTAACTCCCATTATGACATCACAATGTCATTCTCATTATTAAACCATTTTAGAACTCTCATTATGACATCACAATGTCATTCTCATTATTAAACCACTTTTGTACTCCCATTATGACATCACAATATCACTCGCATTATGAAGTCACACTGTAAACCCCAATTTAACATCAAATCTTAACTCCCATTATGACATCACAATGTCATTCTCATTATTAAACCTCTTTAGTTCTCCCATCATGACATCACAATGTCACTCACATTATGATGTCACAATGTACACCCCATTTTAACATCAAATCTTAACTCCCATTATGACATCACAATAACATTCTCATTATTAAACCACTTTAGTACTCCTATTATGACATCACAATGTCACTCGCATTATTTATGTCAAAATGTACACCCCATTTTAACATCAAATCTTAACTCCCATTATGACATCACAATGTCATTCTCATTATTAAACCACTTTAGTACCCCCATTATGACATCACAATGTCACTTACATTATGAAGTCACAATGTCCTTCCCATTTTTTGTCACATAGGCACTCCCATTATGACATCACAATGTCATTCTCATTAATACACCACTTTAGTTCTTCCGCTATATCATCACAATTTTAATCCCATTATGGTGTCATATTGTAAACCCCATTTTAACATCAAATCTTAACTCCCATTTTGACATCACAATGTCATTGTCATTAATAAGCCACTTTAGTACTTCCATTATGACATCACAATGTTACTCCCTTTATGATGTCACACTGTAAACCCCAATTTAACATCAAATCTTAACTCCCATTATGACATCACAATGTCATTCTCATTATTAAACCATTTTAGAACTCCCATTATGACATCACAATGTCATTCTCATTATTAAACCACTATTGTACTCCCATTATGACATCACAATATCACTCGCATTATGAAGTCACACTGTAAACCCCAATTTAACATCAAATCTTAACTCCCATTATGACATCACAATGTCATTCTCATTATTAAACCACTTTAGTTCGACCAGTATGACAACACAATGTCACTCGCATTATGATGTCACAATGTCCTTCCCATTTCTTGTTTCCTAGGCACTCCCATTATGACATCAAAATGTCATTCTCATTAATAAACCACTTTAGTACTTCCACTTTGACATCACAATGTTACTCCCATTATGATGTCACACTGTGAACCAACCATTTTAACATCAATTCTTAACTCCCATTATGACATCACAATGTAATTCTTCTTAATAAACCACTTTAGTACTTCCACTATGACATCACAATGTTACTCCCATTATGATGTCACACTGTGAACACCATTTTAACATCAAATCTTAACTCCAATTATAACATCAAAATGTCATACTGATTATTAAACAACTTTAGTACTCCCATTATGACATCACAATGTCACTCACATTATGATGTCACAATGTACACACCATTTTTTGTCACATAGGCACTCCCATTATGACATCACAATGTCATTCTCATTAATAAACCACTTTAGTTCTTCCACTATGACATCACAATGTTAATCCCATTATGATGTCATACTGTAAACCCCATTTTAACATCAAATCTTAACTCCCATTATGACATCACAATGTCATTCTCATTATTAAACCACTTTAGTTCTCCCATCATGACATCACAATGTCACTCACATTATGATGTCACAATGTACACCCCAATTTAACATCAAATCTTAACTCCCATTATGACATCACAATAACATTCTCATTATTAAACCACTTTAGTACTCCTATTATGACATCACAATGTCATTCGCATTATTTATGTCAAAATGTACACCCCATTTTAACATCAAATCTTAACTCCCATTATGACATCACAATGTCATTCTCATTATTAAACCACTTTAGTACCCCCATTATGACATCACAATGTCACTCACATTATGAAGTCACAATGTCCTTCCCATTTTTTGTCACATAGGCACTCCCATTATGACATCACAATGTCATTCTCATTAATACACCACTTTAGTTCTTCCGCTATGACATCACAATTTTAATCCCATTATGGTGTCATATTGTAAACCCCATTTTAACATCAAATCTTAACTCCCATTTTGACATCACAATGTCATTGTCATTAATAAACCACTTTAGTACTTCCATTATGACATCACAATGTTACTCCCTTTATGATGTCACACTGTAAACCCCAATTTAACATCAAATCTTAACTCCCATTATGACATCACAATGTCATTGTCATTATTAAACCATTTTAGAACTCCCATTATGACATCACAATGTCATTCTCATTATTAAACCACTTTTGTACTCCCATTATGACATCACAATATCACTCGCATTATGAAGTCACACTGTAAACCCCAATTTAACATCAAATCTTAACTCCCATTTTGACATCACAATGTCATTCTCATTATTAAACTACTTTATTACTCCCATTATGACATCACAATGTCACTCGCATTAAGATGTCACAATGTACACACCATTTTAACATCAAATCTTAACTCCCATTATGACATCACAATGTCATTCTCATTATTAAACCACTTTAGTTCTCCCATCAGGACATCACAATGTCACTCACATTATGATGTCACAATGTACACCCCATTTTAACATCAAATCTTAACTCCCATTATGACATCACAATAACATTCTCATTATTAAACCACTTTAGTACTCCTATTATGACATCACAATGTCACTCGCATTATTTATGTCAATATGTACACCCCATTTTAACATCAAATCTTAACTCCCATTATGACATCACAATGTCATTCTCATTATTAAACCACTTTAGTACCCCCATTATGACATCACAATGTCACTCACATTATGAAGTCACAATGTCCTTCCCATTTTTTGTCACATAGGCACTCCCATTATGACATCATAATGTCATTCTCATTAATACACCACTTTAGTTCTTCCACTATGACATCACAATTTTAATCCCATTATGGTGTCATATTGTAAACCCCATTTTAACATCAAATCTTATCTCCCATTTTGACATCACAATGTCATTGTCATTAATAAACCACTTTAGTACTCCCATTATGACATCACAATGTCATTCTCATTATTAAACTACTTTATTACTCCCATTATGACATCACAATGTCACTCGCATTATGATGTCACAATGTACACACCATTTTAACATCAAATCTTAACTCCCATTATGACATCACAATGTCATTCTCATTATTAAACCACTTTAGTTCTCCCATCATGACATCACAATGTCACTCACATTATGATGTCACAATGTACACCCCATTTTAACATCAAATCTTAACTCCCATTATGACATCACAATAACATTCTCATTATTAAACCACTTTAGTACTCCTATTATGACATCACAATGTCACTCGCATTATTTATGTCAAAATGTACACCCCATTTTAACATCAAATCTTAACTCCCATTATGACATCACAATGTCATTCTCATTATTAAACCACTTTAGTACCCCCATTATGACATCACAATGTCACTCACATTATGAAGTCACAATGTCCTTCCCATTTTTCGTCACATAGGCACTCCCATTATGACATCACAATGTCATTCTCATTAATACACCACTTTAGTTCTTCCGCTATGACATCACAATTTTAATCCCATTATGGTGTCATATTGTAAACCCCATTTTAACATCAAATCTTAACTCCCATTTTGACATCACAATGTCATTGTCATTAATAAACCACTTTAGTACTTCCATTATGACATCACAATGTTACTCCCTTTATGATGTCACACTGTAAACCCCAATTTAACATCAAATCTTAACTCCCATTATGACATCACAATGTCATTCTCATTATTAAACCATTTTAGAACTCCCATTATGACATTACAATGTCATTCTCATTATTAAACCACTTTTGTACTCCCATTATGACATCACAATATCACTCGCATTATGAAGTCACACTGTAAACCCCAATTTAACATCAAATCTTAACTCCCATTATGACATCACAATGTCATTCTCATTATTAAACCACTTTAGTTCTCCCATCATGACATCACAATGTCACTCACATTATGATGTCACAATGTACACCCCATTTTAACATCAAATCTTAACTCCCATTATGACATCACAATAACATTCTCATTTTTAAACCACTTTAGTACTCCTATTATGACATCACAATGTCACTCGCATTATTTATGTCAAAATGTACACCCCATTTTAACATCAAATCTTAACTCCCATTATGACATCACAATGTCATTCTCATTATTAAACCACTTTAGTACCCCCATTATGACATCACAATGTCACTCACATTATGAAGTCACAATGTCCTTCCCATTTTTTGTCACATAGGCACTCCCATTATGACATCACAATGTCATTCTCATTAATACACCACTTTAGTTCTTCCGCTATGACATCACAATTTTAATCCCATTATGGTGTCATATTGTAAACCCCATTTTAACATCAAATCTTAACTCCCATTTTGACATCACAATGTCATTGTCATTAATAAACCACTTTATTACTTCCATTATGACATCACAATGTTACTCCCTTTATGATGTCACACTGTAAACCCCAATTTAACATCAAATGTTAACTCCCATTATGACATCACAATGTCATTCTCATTATTAAACCATTTTAGAACTCTCATTATGACATCACAATGTCATTCTCATTATTAAACCACTTTTGTACTCCCATTATGACATCACAATATCACTCGCATTATGAAGTCACACTGTAAACCCCAATTTAACATCAAATCTTAACTCCCATTATGACATCACAATGTCATTCTCATTATTAAACCACTTTAGTTCGACCAGTATGACAACACAATGTCACTCGCATTATGATGTCACAATGTCCTTCCCATTTCGTGTTTCCTAGGCACTCCCATTATGACATCAAAATGTCATTCTCATTAATAAACCACTTTAGTACTTCCACTTTGACATCACAATGTTACTCCCATTATGATGTCACACTGTGAACCACCCATTTTAACATCAATTCTTAACTCCCATTATGACATCACAATGTCATTCTTCTTAATAAACCACTTTAGTACTTCCACTATGACATCACAATGTTACTCCCATTATGATGTCACACTGTGAACACCATTTTAACATCAAATCTTAACTCCAATTATAACATCAAAATGTCATACTGATTATTAAACAACTTTAGTACTCCCATTATGACATCACAATGTCACTCACATTATGATGTCACAATGTATACACCATTTTTTGTCACATAGGCACTCCCATTATGACATCACAATGTCATTCTCATTAATAAACCACTTTAGTTCTTCCACTATGACATCACAATGTTAATCCCATTATGATGTCATACTGTAAACCCCATTTTAACATCAAATCTTAACTCCCATTATGACATCACAATGTCATTCTCATTATTAAACCACTTTAGTTCTCCCATCATGACATCACAATGTCACTCACATTATGATGTCACAATGTACACCCCAATTTAACATCAAATCTTAACTCCCATTATGACATCACAATAACATTCTCATTATTAAACCACTTTAGTACTCCTATTATGACATCACAATGTCACTCGCATTATTTATGTCAAAATGTACACCCCATTTTAACATCAAATCTTAACTCCCATTATGACATCACAATGTCATTCTCATTATTAAACCACTTTAGTACCCCCATTATGACATCACAATGTCACTCACATTATGAAGTCACAATGTCCTTCCCATTTTTTGTCACATAGGCACTCCCATTATGACATCATAATGTCATTCTCATTAATACACCACTTTAGTTCTTCCACTATGACATCACAATTTTAATCCCATTTTGGTGTCATATTGTAAACCCCATTTTAACATCAAATCTTAACTGCCATTTTGACATCACAATGTCATTGTCATTAATAAACCACTTTAGTACTCCCATTATGACATCACAATGTCATTTTCATTATTAAACTACTTTATTACTCCCATCATGACATCACAATGTCACTCGCATTATGATGTCACAATGTACACACCATTTTAACATCAAATCTTAACTCCCATTATGACATCACAATAACATTCTCATTATTAAACCACTTTAGTACTCCTATTATGACATCACAATGTCACTCGCATTATTTATGTCAAAATGTACACCCCATTTTAACATCAAATCTTAACTCCCATTATGACATCACAATGTCATTCTCATTATTAAACCACTTTAGTACCCCCATTATGACATCACAATGTCACTCACATTATGAAGTCACAATGTCCTTCCCATTTTTCGTCACATAGGCACTCCCATTATGACATCACAATGTCATTCTCATTAATACACCACTTTAGTTCTTCCGCTATGACATCACAATTTTAATCCCATTATGGTGTCATATTGTAAACCCCATTTTAACATCAAATCTTAACTCCCATTTTGACATCACAATGTCATTGTCATTTATAAACCACTTTAGTACTTCCATTATGACATCACAATGTTACTCCCTTTATGATGTCACACTGTAAACCCCAATTTAACATCAAATCTTAACTCCCATTATGACATCACAATGTCATTCTCATTATTAAACCATTTTAGAACTCCCATTATGACATCACAATGTCATTCTCATTATTAAACCACTTTTGTACTCACATTATGACATCACAATATCACTCGCATTATGAAGTCACACTGTAAACCCCAATTTAACATCAAATCTTAAATCCCATTATGACATCACAATGTCATTCTCATTATTAAACCACTTTAGTTCTCCCATCATGATGTCACAATGTCACTCACATTATGATGTCACAATGTACACCCCATTTTAACATCAAATCTTAACTCCCATTATGACATCACAATAACATTCTCATTATTAAACCACTTTAATACTCCTATTATGACATCACAATGTCACTCGCATTATTTATGTCAAAATGTACACCCCATTTTAACATCAAATCTTAACTCCCATTATGACATCACAATGTCATTCTCATTATTAAACCACTTTAGTACCCCCATTAAGACATCACAATGTCACTCACATTATGAAGTCACAATGTCCTTCCCATTTTTTGTCACATAGGCACTCCCATTATGACATCACAATGTCATTCTCATTAATACACCACTTTAGTTATTCCGCTATGACATCACAATTTTAATCCCATTATGGTGTCATATTGTAAACCCCATTTTAACATCAAATCTTAACTCCCATTTTGACATCACAATGTCATTGTCATTAATAAACCACTTTAGTACTTCCATTATGACATCACAATGTTACTCCCTTTATGATGTCACACTGTAAACCCCAATTTAACATCAAATCTTAACTCCCATTTTGACATCACAATGTCATTCTCATTATTAAACCATTTTAGAACTCCCATTATGACATCACAATGTCATTCTCATTATTAAACCACTTTTGTACTCCCATTATGACATCACAATATCACTCGCATTATGAAGTCACACTGTAAACCCCAATTTCACATCAAATCTTAACTCCCATTATGACATCACAATGTCATTCTCATTATTAAACCACTTTAGTTCGACCAGTATTACAACACAATGTCACTCGAATTATGATGTCACAATGTCCTTCCCATTTCTTGTTTCCTAGGCACTCCCATTATGACATCAAAATGTCATTCTCATTAATAAACCACTTTAGTACTTCCACTTTGACATCACAATGTTACTCCCATTATGATGTCACACTGTGAACCACCCATTTTAACATCAATTCTTAACTCCCATTATGACATCACAATGTCATTCTTCTTAATAAACCACTTTAGTACTTCCACTATGACATCACAATGTTAGTCCCATTATGATGTCACACTGTGAACACCATTTTAACATCAAATCTTAACTCCAATTATAACATCAAAATGTCATACTGATTATTAAAGAACTTTAGTAGTCCCATTATGACATCACAATGTCACTCACATTATGATGTCACAATGTACACACCATTTTTTGTCACATAGGCACTCCCATTATGACATCACAATGTCATTCTCATTAATAAACCACTTTAGTTCTTCCACTATGACATCACAATGTTAATCCCATTATGATGTCATACTGTAAACCCCATTTTAACATCAAATCTTAACTCCCATTATGACATCACAATGTCATTCTCATTATTAAACCACTTTAGTTCTCCCATCATGACATCACAATGTCACTCACATTATGATGTCACAATGTACACCCCAATTTAACATCAAATCTTAACTCCCATTATGACATCACAATAACATTCTCATTATTAAACCACTTTAGTACTCCTATTATGACATCACAATGTCATTCGCATTATTTATGTCAAAATGTACACCCCATTTTAACATCAAATCTTAACTCCCATTATGACATCACAATGTCATTCTCATTATTAAACCACTTTAGTACCCCCATTATGACATCACAATGTCACTCACATTATGAAGTCACAATGTCCTTCCCATTTTTTGTCACATAGGCACTCCCATTATGACATCACAATGTCATTCTCATTAATACACCACTTTAGTTCTTCCGCTATGACATCACAATTTTAATCCCATTATGGTGTCATATTGTAAACCCCATTTTAACATCAAATCTTAACTCCCATTTTGACATCACAATGTCATTGTCATTAATAAACCACTTTAGTACTTCCATTATGACATCACAATGTTACTCCCTTTATGATGTCACACTGTAAACCCCAATTTAACATCAAATCTTAACTCCCATTATGACATCACAATGTCATTCTCATTATTAAACCATTTTAGAACTCCCATTATGACATCACAATGTCATTCTCATTATTAAACCACTTTTGTACTCCCATTATGACATCACAATATCACTCGCATTATGAAGTCACACTGTAAACCCCAATTTAACATCAAATCTTAACTCCCATTTTGACATCACAATGTCATTCTCATTATTAAACTACTTTATTACTCCCATTATGACATCACAATGTCACTCGCATTATGATGTCACAATGTACACACCATTTTAACATCAAATCTTAACTCCCATTATGACATCACACTGTCATTCTCATTATTAAACCACTTTAGTTCTCCCATCAGGACATCACAATGTCACTCACATTATGATGTCACAATGTACACCCCATTTTAACATCAAATCTTAACTCCCATTATGACATCACAATAACATTCTCATTATTAAACCACTTTAGTACTCCTATTATGACATCACAATGTCACTCGCATTATTTATGTCAAAATGTACACCCCATTTTAACATCAAATCTTAACTCCCATTATGACATCACAATGTCATTCTCATTATTAAACCACTTTAGTACCCCCATTATGACATCACAATGTCACTCACATTATGAAGTCACAATGTCCTTCCCATTTTTTGTCACATAGGCACTCCCATTATGACATCATAATGTCATTCTCATTAATACACCACTTTAGTTCTTCCACTATGACATCACAATTTTAATCCCATTATGGTGTCATATTGTAAACCCCATTTTAACATCAAATCTTAACTCCCATTTTGACATCACAATGTCATTGTCATTAATAAACCACTTTAGTACTCCCATTATGACATCACAATGTCATTCTCATTATTAAACTACTTTATTACTCCCATTATGACATCACAATGTCACTCGCATTATGATGTCACAATGAACACACACTTTTATAATCAAATCTTAACTCCCATTATGACATCACAATGTCATTCTCATTATTAAACCACTTTAGTTCTCCCATCATGACATCACAATGTCACTCACATTATGATGTCACAATGTACACCCCATTTTAACATCAAATCTTAACTCCCATTATGACATCACAATAACATTCTCATTATTAAACCACTTTAGTACTCCTATTATGACATCACAATGTCACTCGCATTATTTATGTCAAAATGTACACCCCATTTTAACATCAAATCTTAACTCCCATTATGACATCACAATGTCACTCTCATTATTAAACCACTTTAGTACCCCCATTATGACATCACAATGTCACTCACATTATGAAGTCACAATGTCCTTCCCATTTTTCGTCACATAGGCACTCCCATTATGACATCACAATGTCATTCTCATTAATACACCACTTTAGTTCTTCCGCTATGACATCACAATTTTAATCCCATTATGGTGTCATATTGTAAACCCCATTTTAACATCAAATCTTAACTCCCATTTTGACATCACAATGTCATTGTCATTAATAAACCACTTTAGTACTTCCATTATGACATCACAATGTTACTCCCTTTATGATGTCACACTGTAAACCCCAATTTAACATCAAATCTTAACTCCCATTATGACATCACAATGTCATTCTCATTATTAAACCATTTTAGAACTCCCATTATGACATCACAATGTCATTCTCATTATTAAACCACTTTTGTACTCCCATTATGACATCACAATATCACTCGCATTATGAAGTCACACTGTAAACCCCAATTTAACATCAAATCTTAACTCCCATTATGACATCACAATGTCATTCTCATTATTAAACCACTTTAGTTCTCCCATCATGACATCACAATGTCACTCACATTATGATGTCACAATGTACACCCCATTTTAACATCAAATCTTAACTCCCATTATGACATCACAATAACATTCTCATTATTAAACCACTTTAGTACTCCTATTATGACATCACAATGTCACTCGCAATATTTATGTCAAAATGTACACCCGATTTTAACATCAAATCTTAACCGCCATTATGACATCACAATGTCATTCTCATTATTAAACCACTTTAGTACCCCCATTATGACATCACAATGTCACTCACATTATGAAGTCACAATGTCCTTCCCATTTTTCGTCACATAGGCACTCCCATTATGACATCACAATGTCATTCTCATTAATACACCACTTTAGTTCTTCCGCTATGACATCACAATTTTAATCCCATTATGGTGTCATATTGTAAACCCCATTTTAACATCAAATCTTAACTCCCATTTTGACATCACAATGTCATTGTCATTAATAAACCACTTTAGTACTTCCATTATGACATCACAATGTTACTCCCTTTATGATGTCACACTGTAAACCCCAATTTAACATCAAATCTTAACTCCCATTATGACATCACAATGTCATTCTCATTATTAAACCATTTTAGAACTCCCATTATGACATCACAATGTCATTCTCATTATTAAACCACTTTTGTACTCCCATTATGACATCACAATATCACTCGCATTATGAAGTCACACTGTAAACCCCAATTTAACATCAAATCTTAAATCCCATTATGATATCACAATGTCATTCTCATTATTAAACCACTTTAGTTCTCCCATCATGACATCACAATGTCACTCACATTATGATGTCACAATGTACACCCCATTTTAACATCAAATCTTAACTCCCATTATGACATCACAATAACATTCTCATTATTAAACCACTTTAGTACTCCTATTATGACATCACAATGTCACTCGCATTATTTATGTCAAAATGTACACCCCATTTTAACATCAAATCTTAACTCCCATTATGACATCACAATGTCATTCTCATTATTAAACCACTTTAGTACCCCCATTATGACATCACAATGTCACTCACATTATGAAGTCACAATGTCCTTCCCATTTTTTGTCACATAGGCACTCCCATTATGACATCACAATGTCATTCTCATTAATACACCACTTTAGTTATTCCGCTATGACATCACAATTTTAATCCCATTATGGTGTCATATTGTAAACCCCATTTTAACATCAAATCTTAACTCCCATTTTGACATCACAATGTCATTGTCATTAATAAACCACTTTAGTACTTCCATTATGACATCACAATGTTACTCCCTTTATGATGTCACACTGTAAACCCCAATTTAACATCAAATCTTAACTCCCATTTTGACATCACAATGTCATTCTCATTATTAAACCATTTTAGAACTCCCATTATGACATCACAATGTCATTCTCATTATTAAACCACTTTTGTACTCCCATTATGATATCACAATATCACTCGCATTATGAAGTCACACTGTAAACCCCAATTTAACATCAAATCTTAACTCCCATTATGACATCACAATGTCATTTTCATTATTAAACCACTTTAGTACCCCCATTATGACATCACAATGTCACTCACATTATGAAGTCACAATGTCCTTCCCATTTTTTGTCACATAGGCACTCCCATTATGACATCACAATGTCATTCTCATTAATACACCACTTTAGTTCTTCCGCTATGACATCACAATTTTAATCCCATTATGGTGTCATATTGTAAACCCCATTTTAACATCAAATATTAACTCCCATTTTGACATCACAATGTCGTTGTCATTAATAAACCACTTTAGTACTTCCATTATGACATCACAATGTTACTCCCTTTATGATGTCACACTGTAAATCCCAATTTAACATCAATTCTTAACTCCCATTATGACATCACAATGTCATTCTTCTTAATAAACCACTTTAGTACTTCCACTATGACATCACAATGTTACTCCCATTATGATGTCACACTGTGAACACCATTTTAACATCAAATCTTAACTCCAATTATAACATCAAAATGTCATACTGATTATTAAAGAACTTTAGTAGTCCCATTATGACATCACAATGTCACTCACATTATGATGTCACAATGTACACACCATTTTTTGTCACATAGGCACTCCCATTATGACATCACAATGTCATTCTCATTATTAACCACTTTAGTTCTTCCACTATGACATCACAATGTTAATCCCATTATGATGTCATACTGTAAACCCCATTTTAACATCAAATCTTAACTCCCATTATGACATCACAATGTCATTCTCATTATTAAACCACTTTAGTTCTCCCATCATGACATCACAATGTCACTCACATTATGATGTCACAATGTACACCCCAATTTAACATCAAATCTTAACTCCCATTATGACATCACAATAACATTCTCATTATTAAACCACTTTAGTACTCCTATTATGACATCACAATGTCATTCGCATTATTTATGTCAAAATGTACACCCCATTTTAACATCAAATCTTAACTCCCATTATGACATCACAATGTCATTCTCATTATTAAACCACTTTAGTACCCCCATTATGACATCACAATGTCACTCACATTATGAAGTCACAATGTCCTTCCCATTTTTTGTCACATAGGCACTCCCATTATGACATCACAATGTCATTCTCATTAATACACCACTTTAGTTCTTCCGCTATGACATCACAATTTTAATCCCATTATGGTGTCATATTGTAAACCCCATTTTAACATCAAATCTTAACTCCCATTTTGACATCACAATGTCATTGTCATTAATAAACCACTTTAGTACTTCCATTATGACATCACAATGTTACTCCCTTTATGATGTCACACTGTAAACCCCAATTTAACATCAAATCTTAACTCCCATTATGACATCACAATGTCATTCTCATTATTAAACCATTTTAGAACTCCCATTATGACATCACAATGTCATTCTCATTATTAAACCACTTTTGTACTCCCATTATGACATCACAATATCACTCGCATTATGAAGTCACACTGTAAACCCCAATTTAACATCAAATCTTAACTCCCATTTTGACATCACAATGTCATTCTCATTATTATACTACTTTATTACTCCCATTATGACATCACAATGTCACTCGCATTATGATGTCACAATGTACACACCATTTTAACATCAAATCTTAACTCCCATTATGACATCACACTGTCATTCTCATTATTAAACCACTTTAGTTCTCCCATCAGGACATCACAATGTCACTCACATTATGATGTCACAATGTACACCCCATTTTAACATCAAATCTTAACTCCCATTATGACATCACAATAACATTCTCATTATTAAACCACATTAGTACTCCTATTATGACATCACAATGTCACTCGCATTATTTATGTCAAAATGTACACCCCATTTTAACATCAAATCTTAACTCCCATTATGACATCACAATGTCATTCTCATTATTAAACCACTTTAGTACCCCCATTATGACATCACAATGTCACTCACATTATGAAGTCACAATGTCCTTCCCATTTTTTGTCACATAGGCACTCCCATTATGACATCATAATGTCATTCTCATTAATACACCACTGTAGTTCTTCCACTATGACATCACAATTTTAATCCCATTATGGTGTCATATTGTAAACCCCATTTTAACATCAAATCTTAACTCCCATTTTGACATCACAATGTCATTGTCATTAATAAACCACTTTAGTACTCCCATTATGACATCACAATGTCATTCTCATTATTAAACTACTTTATTACTCCCATTATGACATCACAATGTCACTCGCATTATGATGTCACAATGAACACACACTTTTATAATCAAATCTTAACTCCCATTATGACATCACAATGTCATTCTCATTATTAAACCACTTTAGTTCTCCCATCATGACATCACAATGTCACTCACATTATGATGTCACAATGTACACCCCATTTTAACATCAAATCTTAACTCCCATTATGACATCACAATAACATTCTCATTATTAAACCACTTTAGTACTCCTATTATGACATCACAATGTCACTCGCATTATTTATGTCAAAATGTACACCCCATTTTAACATCAAATCTTAACTCCCATTATGACATCACAATGTCATTCTCATTATTAAACCACTTTAGTACCCCCATTATGACATCACAATGTCACTCACATTATGAAGTCACAATGTCCTTCCCATTTTTCGTCACATAGGCACTCCCATTATGACATCACAATGTCATTCTCATTAATACACCACTTTAGTTCTTCCGCTATGACATCACAATTTTAATCCCATTATGGTGTCATATTGTAAACCCCATTTTAATATCAAATCTTAACTCCCATTTTGACATCACAATGTCATTGTCATTAATAAACCACTTTAGTACTCCCATTATGACATCACAATGTCATTCTCATTATTAAACTACTTTATTACTCCCATTATGACATCACAATGTCACTCGCATTATGATGTCACAATGAACACACACTTTTATAATCAAATCTTAACTCCCATTATGACATCACAATGTCATTCTCATTATTAAACCACTTTAGTTCTCCCATCATGACATCACAATGTCACTCACATTATGATGTCACAATGTACACCCCATTTTAACATCAAATCTTAACTCCCATTATGACATCACAATAACATTCTCATTATTAAACCACTTTAGTACTCCTATTATGACATCACAATGTCACTCGCATTATTTATGTCAAAATGTACACCCCATTTTAACATCAAATCTTAACTCCCATTATGACATCACAATGTCATTCTCATTATTAAACCACTTTAGTACCCCCATTATGACATCACAATGTCACTCACATTATGAAGTCACAATGTCCTTCCCATTTTTCGTCACATAGGCACTCCCATTATGACATCACAATGTCATTCTCATTAATACACCACTTTAGTTCTTCCGCTATGACATCACAATTTTAATCCCATTATGGTGTCATATTGTAAACCCCATTTTAATATCAAATCTTAACTCCCATTTTGACATCACAATGTCATTGTCATTAATAAACCACTTTAGTACTTCCATTATGACATCACAATGTTACTCCCTTTATGATGTCACACTGTAAACCCCAATTTAACATCAAATCTTAACTCCCATTATGACATCACAATGTCATTCTCATTATTAAACCATTTTAGAACTCCCATTATGACATCACAATGTCATTCTCATTATTAAACCACTTTTGTACTCCCATTATGACATCACAATATCACTCGCATTATGAAGTCACACTGTAAACCCCAATTTAATATCAAATCTTAACTCCCATTATGACATCACAATGTCATTCTCATTATTAAACCACTTTAGTTCTCCCATCATGACATCACAATGTCACTCACATTATGATGTCACAATGTACACCCCATTTTAACATCAAATCTTAACTCCCATTATGACATCACAATAACATTCTCATTATTAAACCACTTTAGTACCCCCATTATGACATCACAATGTCACTCGCATTATGAAGTCACAATGTCCTTCCCATTTTTCGTCACATAGGCACTCCCATTATGACATCACAATGTCATTCTCATTAATACACCACTTTAGTTCTTCCGCTATGACATCACAATTTTAATCCCATTATGGTGTCATATTGTAAACCCCATTTTAACATCAAATCTTAACTCCCATTTTGACATCACAATGTCATTGTCATTAATAAACCACTTTAGTACTTCCATTATGACATCACAATGTTACTCCCTTTATGATGTCACACTGTAAACCCCAATTTAACATCAAATCTTAACTCCCATTATGACATCACAATGTCATTCTCATTATTAAACCATTTTAGAACTCCCATTATGACATCACAATGTCATTCTCATTATTAAACCACTTTTGTACTCCCATTATGACATCACAATATCACTCGCATTATGAAGTCACACTGTAAACCCCAATTTAACATCAAATCTTAAATCCCATTATGATATCACAATGTCATTCTCATTATTAAACCACTTTAGTTCTCCCATCATGACATCACAATGTCACTCACATTATGATGTCACAATGTACACCCCATTTTAACATCAAATCTTAACTCCCATTATGACATCACAATAACATTCTCATTATTAAACCACTTTAGTACTCCTATTATGACATCACAATGTCACTCGCATTATTTATGTCAAAATGTACACCCCATTTTAACATCAAATCTTAACTCCCATTATGACATCACAATGTCATTCTCATTATTAAACCACTTTAGTACCCCCATTATGACATCACAATGTCACTCACATTATGAAGTCACAATGTCCTTCCCATTTTTTGTCACATAGGCACTCCCATTATGACATCACAATGTCATTCTCATTAATACACCACTTTAGTTATTCCGCTATGACATCACAATTTTAATCCCATTATGGTGTCATATTGTAAACCCCATTTTAACATCAAATCTTAACTCCCATTTTGACATCACAATGTCATTGTCATTAATAAACCACTTTAGTACTTCCATTATGACATCACAATGTTACTCCCTTTATGATGTCACACTGTAAACCCCAATTTAACATCAAATCTTAACTCCCATTTTGACATCACAATGTCATTCTCATTATTAAACCATTTTAGAACTCCCATTATGACATCACAATGTCATTCTCATTATTAAACCACTTTTGTACTCCCATTATGATATCACAATATCACTCGCATTATGAAGTCACACTGTAAACCCCAATTTAACATCAAATCTTAACTCCCATTATGACATCACAATGTCATTTTCATTATTAAACCACTTTAGTACCCCCATTATGACATCACAATGTCACTCACATTATGAAGTCACAATGTCCTTCCCATTTTTTGTCACATAGGCACTCCCATTATGACATCACAATGTCATTCTCATTAATACACCACTTTAGTTCTTCCGCTATGACATCACAATTTTAATCCCATTATGGTGTCATATTGTAAACCCCATTTTAACATCAAATCTTAACTCCCATTTTGACATCACAATGTCGTTGTCATTAATAAACCACTTTAGTACTTCCATTATGACATCACAATGTTACTCCCTTTATGATGTCACACTGTAAACCCCAATTTAACATCAAATCTTAACTCCCATTATGACATCACAATGTCATTCTCATTATTAAACCATTTTAGAACTCCCATTATGACATCACAATGTCATTCTCATTATTAAACCACTTTTGTACTCCCATTATGACATCACAATATCACTCGCATTATGAAGTCACACTGTAAACCCCAATTTTACATCAAATCTTAACTCCCATTATGACATCACAATGTCATTCTCATTATTAAACCACTTTAGTACCCCCATTATGACATCACAATGTCACTCACATTATGAAGTCACAATGTCCTTCCCATTTTTTGTCACATAGGCACTCCCATTATGACATCACAATGTCATTCTCATTAATACACCACTTTAGTTCTTCCGCTATGACATCACAATTTTATTCCCATTATGGTGTCATATTGTAAACCCCATTTTAACATCAAATCTTAACTCCCATTTTGACATCACAATATCATTATCATCAATAAACCACTTTAGTACTCCCATTATGACATCACAATGTCAATCACATTATGATGTCACAATGTCTTTCACATTTTTTTGTCACATAGGCACTCCCATTATGACATCACAATGTCATTCTGATTAATAAACCACTTTAGTACATCCACTATGACATCACAATGTTACTCCCATTATGATGTCACACTGTAAACCCCATTTTAACTTCAAATCTTAACTTCAATTATGACATCACAATGTGATTTTCATTATTAAACCATTTTACTACTCCCGTTATGACATCACAATGTCACTCGCATTATGATGTCACACTGTAAACACCATTTTAACATGAAATCTCAACTCCCAATATGACATCACAATGTCATTCTCATTATTTAACCACTTTTGTACTCCCATTATGACATCACAATGTCACTGACATGATGTCACAATGTCCATCCCATTTTTTTCACATAGGCACTCCCATTATGACATCACAATGTCATTCTCATTAATAAACCACTTTAGTTCTTCCATTATGACATCACAATGTTACTCCCATTATGATGTCACTCTGTAAACCCAATTTTAACATCAAATCTTAACTCCCACTATGACATCACAATGTCATTCTCATTATTAAACCACTTTAGTACTGCCATTATGACATCACTATGTCACTCGCATTATGATGTCACAATGTCCTTCCCATTTTTTGTCACATAGGCACTCCCATTATGACATCACAATGTCATTCTCATTATTAAACCACTTTTGTACTCCCATTATGACATCACAATATCACTCGCATTATGAAGTCACACTGTAAACCTCAATTTAACATCAAATCTTAACTCCCATTATGACATCACAATGTCATTCTCATTATTAAACCACTTTAGTTCGACCAGTATGACATCACAATGTCACTCGCATTATGATGTCACAATGTCCTTCCCATTTCTTGTTTCCTAGGCACTCCCATTATGACATCAAAATGTCATTCTCATTAATAAACCACTTTAGTACTTCCAATTTGACATCACAATATTACTCCCATTATGATGTCACACTGTGAACCACCCATTTTAACATCAATTCTTAACTCCCATTATGACATCACAATGTCATTCTTCTTAATAAACCACTTTAGTACTTCCACTATGACATCACAATGTTACTCCCATTATGATGTCACACTGTGAACCCCATTTTAACATTAAATCTTAACTCCCATTATAACATCAAAATGTCATACTGATTATTAAACAACTTTAGTGCTCCCATTATGACATCACAATATCACTAACATTATGATGTCACAATGTCATTTTAATTAATAAACCACTTTAGTACTACCACTATCACATCACAATGTTACTCCCATTATGATGTCACATTGTGATCCCCATTTTAACATCAAATCTTAACTCCCATTATGACATCACAATGTCATTATCATTAATAAACCACTTTAGTACTCCAATTATGACATCACAATGTCAATCGCATTATGATGTCACAATGTAAACCCCATTTTAACATCAAATCTTAAATCCCACTATGACATCACAATTTCACTCGCATTATGATGTCACAAGGTCCTTACCATTTTTTGTCACATAGGCACTCCCATTATGACATTACAATGTCATTCTCATTAATAAACCACTTTAGTACTCCAATTATGACATCACAATGTCATTCTTCTTAATAAACCACTTTAGTACTTCCACTGTGACATCACAATGTTACTCCCATTATGATGTCACACTGTGAACCCCATTTTAACATCAAATCTTAACCCCCATTATAACATCACAATGTCATACTTATTATTAAACAACTTTAGTACTCCCATTATGACATCACAATGTCACTCACATTATGATGTCACAATGTCCTTCCCATTTTTTGTCACATAGGCACTCCCATTATGACATCACAATGTCATTCCCATTAATAAACCACTTTATTACTTCCACTATCACATCACAATGTTACTCCCATTATGATGTCACACTGTGACACCCATTTTAACTTCAAATCTTAACTCCCATTATGACATCACAATGTCATTATCATTAATAAACCACCTTAGTACTCCAATTATGACATCACAATGTCAATCGCATTATGATGTCACACTGTAAACCCCATTTTAACACAAATCTTAACTCACATTATGACATAACAATGTTCTCATTATTAAAGCACTTTAGTTCTCCCACTATGACATCACAATGTCACTCGCATTATGATGTCACAATGTCCTTACCATTTTTTGTCACATAGGCACTCCCATTATGACATCACAATGTCATTATCATTAATAAACCACTTTAGTACTCCCATTATGACATCACAATGTCACTCACATTATGATGTCACAATGTCTTTGCCATTTTTTTGTCACATAGGCACTCCCATTATGACATCACAATGTCATTCTGATTAATAAACCACTTTAGTACTTCCACTATGACATCACAATGTTACTCCCATTATGATGTCACACTGTAAACCCCTTTTTAACATCAAATCTTAACTTCCATTATGACATCACAATGTCATTCTCATTATTAAACCATTTTACTACTCCCGTTATGACATCACAATTTCACTCGCATTATGATGTCACACTGTAAACACCATTTTAACATCAAATCTTAACTCCCATTATGACATCACAATGTACTTCTCATTATTAAACCACTTTAGTTCTCCCACTATGACATCACAATGTCACTTGCATTATGATGTCACAATGTCCTTTCCATTTTTTGTTTCATAGACACTCCAATTATGACATCACAATGTCATTCTCATTAATAAACCACTTTAGTACTTCCAATGTGACATCACAATGTTACTCCCATTATGATATCACGCTGTGAACCCCATTTTAACATCAAATCTTAACTCCCATTAATACATCACAATGTCATTCTCATTATTAAACCACTTTAGTACTCCATTATGACATCACAATGTCACTCGCATTATGATGTCACACTGTAATCCCCATTTTAACATGAAATCTTAACTCCCATTATGACATCACAGTGTCATTCTCATTATTAAACAACTTTTGTACTCCCATTATGACATCACAATGTCACTCACATGATGTCACAATGTCCATCCCATTTTTTTCACATAGGCACTCCCATTATGACATCACAATGTCATTCTCATTAATAAAACACTTTAGTTCTTCCATTATGACATCACAATGTTACTCCCATTATGATGTCACTCTGTAAACCCAATTTTAACATCAAATCTTAACTCCCACTATTACATCACAATGTCATTCTAATTATTAAACCATTTTAGAACTCCCATTATGACATCACAATGTCATTCTCATTATTAAACCACTTTTGTACTCCCATTATGACATCACAATATCACTCGCATTATGAAGTCACACTGTAAACCCCAATTTAACATCAAATCTTAACTCCCATTTTGACATCACAATGTCATTCTCATTATTAAACTACTTTATTACTCCCATTATGACATCACAATGTCACTCGCATTATGATGTCACAATGTACACACCATTTTAACATCAAATCTTAACTCCCATTATGACATCACAATGTCATTCTCATTATTAAACCACTTTAGTTCTCCCATCAGGACATCACAATGTCACTCACATTATGATGTCACAATGTACACCCCATTTTAACATCAAATCTTAACTCCCATTATGACATCACAATAACATTCTCATTATTAAACCACTTTAGTACTCCAATTATGACATCACAATGTCACTCGCATTATTTATGTCAAAATGTACACCCCATTTTAACATCAAATCTTAACTCCCATTATGACATCACAATGTCATTCTCATTATTAAACCACTTTAGTACCCCCATTATGACATCACAATGTCACTCACATTATGAAGTCACAATGTCCTTCCCATTTTTTGTCACATAGGCACTCCCATTATGACATCATAATGTCATTCTCATTAATACACCACTTTAGTTCTTCCACTATGACATCACAATTTTAATCCCATTATGGTGTCATATTGTAAACCCCATTTTAACATCAAATCTTAACTCCCATTTTGACATCACAATGTCATTGTCATTAATAAACCACTTTAGTACTCCCATTATGACATCACAATGTCATTCTCATTATTAAACTACTTTATTACTCCCATTATGACATCACAATGTCACTCGCATTATGATGTCACAATGAACACACACTTTTATAATCAAATCTTAACTCCCATTATGACATCACAATGTCATTCTCATTATTAAACCACTTTAGTTCTCCCATCATGACATCACAATGTCACTCACATAATGATGTCACAATGTACACCCCATTTTAACATCAAATCTTAACTCCCATTATGACATCACAATAACATTCTCATTATTAAACCACTTTAGTACTCCTATTATGACATCACAATGTCACTCGCATTATTTATGTCAAAATGTACACCCCATTTTAACATCAAATCTTAACTCCCATTATGACATCACAATGTCATTCTCATTATTAAACCACTTTAGTACCCCCATTATGACATCACAATGTCACTCACATTATGAAGTCACAATATCCTTCCCATTTTTCGTCTCATAGGCACTCCCATTATGACATCACAATGTCATTCTCATTAATACACCACTTTAGTTCTTCCGCTATGACATCACAATTTTAATCCCATTATGGTGTCATATTGTAAACCCCATTTTAACATCAAATCTTAACTCCCATTTTGACATCACAATGTCATTGTCATTAATAAACCACTTTAGTACTTCCATTATGACATCACAATGTTACTCCCTTTATGATGTCACACTGTAAACCCCAATTTAACATCAAATCTTAACTCCCATTATGACATCACAATGTCATTCTCATTATTAAACCATTTTAGAACTCCCATTATGACATCACAATGTCATTCTCATTATTAAACCACTTTTGTACTCCCATTATGACATCACAATATCACTCGCATTATGAAGTCACACTGTAAACCCCAATTTAACATCAAATCTTAACTCCCATTATGACATCACAATGTCATTCTCATTATTAAACCACTTTAGTTCTCCCATCATGACATCACAATGTCACTCACATTATGATGTCACAATGTACACCCCATTTTAACATCAAATCTTAACTCCCATTATGACATCACAATAACATTCTCATTATTAAACCACTTTAGTACTCCTATTATGACATCACAATGTCACTCGCATTATTTATGTCAAAATGTACACCCCATTTTAACATCAAATCTTAACTCCCATTATGACATCACAATGTCATTCTCATTATTAAACCACTTTAGTACCCCCATTATGACATCACAATGTCACTCACATTATGAAGTAACAATGTCCTTCCCATTTTTCGTCACATAGGCACTCCCATTATGACATCACAATGTCATTCTCATTAATACACCACTTTAGTTCTTCCGCTATGACATCACAATTTTAATCCCATTATGGTGTCATATTGTAAACCCCATTTTAACATCAAATCTTAACTCCCATTTTGACATCACAATGTCATTGTCATTAATAAACCACTTTAGTACTTCCATTATGACATCACAATGTTACTCCCTTTATGATGTCACACTGTAAACCCCAATTTAACATCAAATCTTAACTCCCATTATGACATCACAATGTCATTCTCATTATTAAACCATTTTAGAACTCCCATTATGACATCACATTGTCATTCTCATTATTAAACCACTTTTGTACTCCCATTATGACATCACAATATCACTCGCATTATGAAGTCACACTGTAAACCCCAATTTAACATCAAATCTTAAATCCCATTATGACATCACAATGTCATTCTCATTATTAAACCACTTTAGTTCTCCCATCATGACATCACAATGTCACTCACATTATGATGTCACAATGTACACCCCATTTTAACATCAAATCTTAACTCCCATTATGACATCACAATAACATTCTCATTATTAAACCACTTTAGTACTCCTATTATGACATCACAATGTCACTCGCATTATTTATGTCAAAATGTACACCCCATTTTAACATCAAATCTTAACTCCCATTTTGACATCACAATGTCATTCTCATTATTAAACCATTTTAGAACTCCCATTATGACATCACAATGTCATTCTCATTATTAAACCACTTTTGTACTCCCATTATGATATCACAATATCACTCGCATTATGAAGTCACACTGTAAACCCCAATTTAACATCAAATCTTAAATCCCATTATGACATCACAATGTCATTCTCATTATTAAACCACTTTAGTACCCCCATTATGACATCACAATGTCACTCACATTATGAAGTCACAATGTCCTTCCCATTTTTTGTCACATAGGCACTCCCATTATGACATCACAATGTCATTCTCATTAATACACCACTTTAGTTCTTCCGCTATGACATCACAATTTTAATCCCATTATGGTGTCATATTGTAAACCCCATTTTAACATCAAATCTTAACTCCCATTTTGACATCACAATGTCATTGTCATTAATAAACCACTTTAGTACTTCCATTATGACATCACAATGTTACTCCCTTTATGATGTCACACTGTAAACCCCAATTTAACATCAAATCTTAACTCCCATTATGACATCACAATGTCATTCTCATTATTAAACCATTTTAGAACTCCCATTATGACATCACAATGTCATTCTCATTATTAAACCACTTTTGTACTCCCATTATGACATCACAATATCACTCGCATTATGAAGTCACACTGTAAACCCCAATTTAACATCAAATCTTAACTCCCATTATGACATCACAATGTCATTCTCATTATTAAACCACTTTAGTTCTCCCATCATGACATTACAATGTCACTCACATTATGATGTCACAATGTACACCCCATTTTAACATCAAATCTTAACTCCCATTATGACATCACAATAACATTCTCATTATTAAACCACTTTAGTACTCCTATTATGACATCACAATGTCACTCGCATTATTTATGTCAAAATGTACACCCCATTTTAACATCAAATCTTAACTCCCATTATGACATCACAATGTCATTCTCATTATTAAACCACTTTAGTACCCCCATTATGACATCACAATGTCACTCACATTATGAAGTCACAATGTCCTTCCCATTTTTTGTCACATAGGCACTCCCATTATGACATCACAATGTCATTCTTATTAATACACCACTTTAGTTCTTCCGCTATGACATCACAATTTTAATCCCATTATGGTGTCATATTGTAAACCCCATTTTAACATCAAATCTTAACTCCCATTTTGACATCACAATGTCGTTGTCATTAATAAACCACTTTAGTACTTCCATTATGACATCACAATGTTACTCCCTTTATGATGTCACACTGTAAACCCCAATTTAACATCAAATCTTAACTCCCATTATGACATCACAATGTCATTCTCATTATTAAACCATTTTAGAACTCCCATTATGACATCACAATGTCATTCTCATTATTAAACCACTTTTGTACTCCCATTATGACATCACAATATCACTCGCATTATGAAGTCACACTGTAAACCCCAATTTAACATCAAATCTTATCTCCCATTATGACATCACAATGTCATTCTCATTATTAAACCACTTTAGTTCTCCCATCATGACATCACAATGTCACTCACATTATGATGTCACAATGTACACCCCATTTTAACATCAAATCTTAACTCCCATTATGACATCACAATAACATTCTCATTATTAAACCACTTTAGTACTCCTATTATGACATCACAATGTCACTCGCATTATTTATGTCAAAATGTACACCCCATTTTAACATCAAATCTTAACTCCCATTATGACATCACAATGTCATTCTCATTATTAAACCACTTTAGTACCCCCATTATGACATCACAATGTCACTCACATTATGAAGTCACAATGTCCTTCCCATTTTTTGTCACATAGGCACTCCCATTATGACATCACAATGTCATTCTCATTAATACACCACTTTAGTTCTTCCGCTATGACATCACAATTTTAATCCCATTATGGTGTCATATTGTAAACCCCATTTTAACATCAAATCTTAACTCCCATTTTGACATCACAATGTCATTGTCATTAATAAACCACTTTAGTACTTCCATTATGACATCACAATGTTACTCCCTTTATGATGTCACACTGTAAACCCCAATTTAACATCAAATCTTAACTCCCATTATGACATCACAATGTCATTCTCATTATTAAACCATTTTAGAACTCCCATTATGACATCACAATGTCATTCTCATTATTAAACCACTTTTGTACTCCCATTATGACATCACAATATCACTCGCATTATGAAGTCACACTGTAAACCCCAATTTTACATCAAATCTTAACTCCCATTATGACATCACAATGTCATTCTCATTATTAAACCACTTTAGTACCCCCATTATGACATCACAATGTCACTCACATTATGAAGTCACAATGTCCTTCCCATTTTTTGTCACATAGGCACTCCCATTATGACATCACAATGTCATTCTGATTAATAAACCACTTTAGTACATCCACTATGACATCACAATGTTACTCCCATTATGATGTCACACTGTAAACCCCATTTTAACTTCAAATCTTAACTTCAATTATGACATCACAATGTGATTTTCATTATTAAACCATTTTACTACTCCCGTTATAACATCACAATGTCACTCGCATTATGATGTCACACTGTAAACACCATTTTAACATGAAATCTTAACTCCCAATATGACATCACAATGTCATTCTCATTATTTAACCACTTTTGTACTCCCATTATGACATCACAATGTCACTGACATGATGTCACAATGTCCATCCCATTTTTTTCACATAGGCACTCCCATTATGACATCACAATGTCATTCTCATTAATAAACCACTTTAGTTCTTCCATTATGACATCACAATGTTACTCCCATTATGATGTCACTCTGTAAACCCAATTTTAACATCAAATCTTAACTCCCACTATGACATCACAATGTCATTCTCATTATTAAACCACTTTAGTACTGCCATTATGACATCACAATGTCACTCGCATTATGATGTCACAATGTCCTTCCCATTTTTTGTCACATAGGCACTCCCATTATGACATCACAATGTCATTCTCATTATTAAACCACTTTTGTACTCCCATTATGACATCACAATATCACTCGCATTATGAAGTCACACTGTAAACCTCAATTTAACATCAAATCTTAACTCCCATTATGACATCACAATGTCATTCTCATTATTAAACCACTTTAGTTCGACCAGTATGACATCACAATGTCACTCGCATTATGATGTCACAATGTCCTTCCCATTTCTTGTTTCCTAGGCACTCCCATTATGACATCAAAATGTCATTCTCATTAATAAACCACTTTAGTACTTCCAATTTGACATCACAATGTTACTCCCATTATGATGTCACACTGTGAACCACCCATTTTAACATCAATTCTTAACTCCCATTATGACATCACAATGTCATTCTTCTTAATAAACCACTTTAGTACTTCCACTATGACATCACAATGTTACTCCCATTATGATGTCACACTGTGAACCCCATTTTAACATTAAATCTTAACTCCCATTATAACATCAAAATGTCATACTGATTATTAAACAACTTTAGTGCTCCTATTATGACATCACAATATCACTCACATTATGATGTCACAATGTCATTCTCATTAATAAACCACTTTAGTACTACCACTATCACATCACAATGTTACTCCCATTATGATGTCACATTGTGATCCCCATTTTAACATCAAATCTTAACTCCCATTATGACATCACAATGTCATTATCATTAATAAACCACTTTAGTACTCCAATTATGACATCACAATGTCAATCGCATTATGATGTCACAATGTAAACCCCATTTTAACATCAAATCTTAAATCCCACTATGACATCACAATTTCACTCGCATTATGATGTCACAAGGTCCTTAGCATTTTTTGTCACATAGGCACTCCCATTATGACATTACAATGTCATTCTCATTAATAAACCACTTTAGTACTCCAATTATGACATCACAATGTCATTCTTCTTAATAAACCACTTTAGTACTTCCACTGTGACATCACAATGTTACTCCCATTATGATGTCACACTGTGAACCCCATTTTAACATCAAATCTTAACCCCCATTATAACATCACAATGTCATACTTATTATTAAACAACTTTAGTACTCCCATTATGACATCACAATGTCACTCACATTATGATGTCACAATGTCCTTCCCATTTTTTGTCACATAGGCACTCCCATTATGACATCACAATGTCATTCCCATTAATAATCCACTTTATTACTTCCACTATAACATCACAATGTTACTCCCATTATGATGTCACACTGTGACACCCATTTTAACTTCAAATCTTAACTCCCATTATGACATCACAATGTCATTATCATTAATAAACCACCTTAGTACTCCAATTATGACATCACAATGTCAATCGCATTATGATGTCACACTGTAAACCCCATTTTAACACAAATCTTAACTCACATTATGACATAACAATGTTCTCATTATTAAAGCACTTTAGTTCTCCCACTATGACATCACAATGTCACTCGCATTATGATGTCACAATGTCCTTACCATTTTTTGTCACATAGGCACTCCCATTATGACATCACAATGTCATTATCATTAATAAACCACTTTAGTACTCCCATTATGACATCACAATGTCACTCACATTATGATGTCACAATGTCTTTGCCATTTTTTTGTCACATAGGCACTCCCATTATGACATCACAATGTCATTCTGATTAATAAACCACTTTAGTACTTCCACTATGACATCACAATGTTACTCCCATTATGATGTCACACTGTAAACCCCTTTTAAACATCAAATCTTAACTTCAATTATGACATCACAATGTCATTCTCATTATTAAACCATTTTACTACTCCCGTTATGACATCACAATTTCACTCGCATTATGATGTCACACTGTAAACACCATTTTAACATCTTAACTCCCATTATGACATCACAATGTACTTCTCATTATTAAACCACTTTAGTTCTCCCACTATGACATCACAATGTCACTTGCATTATGATGTCACAATGTCCTTTCCATTTTTTGTTTCATAGACACTCCAATTATGACATCACAATGTCATTCTCATTAATAAACCACTTTAGTACTTCCAATGTGACATCACAATGTTACTCCCATTATGATATCACGCTGTGAACCCCATTTTAACATCAAATCTTAACTCCCATTAATACATCACAATGTCATTCTCATTATTAAACCACTTTAGTACTCCATTATGACATCACAATGTCACTCGCATTATGATGTCACACTGTAATCCCCATTTTAACATGAAATCTTAACTCCCATTATGACATCACAGTGTCATTCTCATTATTAAACAACTTTTGTACTCCCATTATGACATCACAATGTCACTCACATGATGTCACAATGTCCATCCCATTTTTTTCACATAGGCACTCCCATTATGACATCACAATGTCATTCTCATTAATAAACCACTTTAGTTCTTCCATTATGACATCACAATGTTACTCCCATTATGATGTCACACTGTAAACCCCATTTTAACATCAAATCTTAACTCCCACTATTACATCACAATGTCATTCTCATTTTTAAACAACTTTAGCACTCACATTATGACATCACAATATCTCTCACATTATGATGTCTCACTGTAAACACCATTTTAACATCAAATCTTAACTCCCATTATGACATCACAATGTCATTATCATTAATAAACCACTTTAGTACTACCATTATGACATCACAATGTCTCTCACATTATGATGTCACAATGTCCTTCCCATTTTTTGTCACATAGGCACTCCCTTTATGACATCACAATGACATTCTCATTAATAAACCACTTTAGTTCTTCCATTATGACATCACAATGTCATTCTCATTATTAAACCACTTTAGTACTTCCACTTTGACATCACAATGTTACTCCCATTATGATGTCACACTGTGAACCACCCATTTTAACATCAATTCTTAACTCCCATTATGACATCACAATGTCATTCTTCTTAATAAACCACTTTAGTACTTCCACTATGACATCACAATATTACTCCCATTATGATGTCACACTGTGAACCCCATTTTAACATCAAATCTTAACTCCCATTACAACATCACAGTGTCATACTCATTATTAAACCACTTTAGTACTCCCATTATGACATCACAATGTCACTCACATTATGATGTCACAATGTCCTTCCCATTTTTTGTCACATAGGCACTCCCATCATGACATCACAATGTCATTCTCATTAATAAACTACTTTAGTACTTCCACTATGACATCACAATGTTACTCCCATTATGATGTCACACTGTGACCCCCATTTTAACATCAAATATTAACTCCCATTATGACAACACAATGTCATTATCATTAATAAACCATTTTCGTACTCCAATTATGACATCACAATGTCACTCATATTATGATGTCACACTGAAAACCCCAATTTAACATCAAATCTTAACTCCCATTATGACATCACAATGTCATTCTCATTATTAAACCACTTTAGTTCTCCCATCATGACATCACAATGTCACTCACATTATGATGTCACAATGTACACCCCATTTTAACATCAAATCTTAACTCCCATTATGACATCACAATAACATTCTCATTATTAAACCACTTTAGTACTCCTATTATGACATCACAATGTCACTCGCATTATTTATGTCAAAATGTACACCCCATTTTAACATCAAATCTTAACTCCCATTATGACATCACAATGTCATTCTCATTATTAAACCACTTTAGTACCCCCATTATGACATCACAATGTCACTCACATTATGAAGTCACAATGTCCTTCCCATTTTTTGTCACATAGGCACTCCCATTATGACATCACAATGTCATTCTCATTAATACACCACTTTAGTTCTTCCGCTATGACATCACAATTTTAATCCCATTATGGTGTCATATTGTAAACCCCATTTTAACATCAAATCTTAACTCCCATTTTGACATCACAATGTCATTGTCATTAATAAACCACTTTAGTACTTCCATTATGACATCACAATGTTACTCCCTTTATGATGTCACACTGTAAACCCCAATTTAACATCAAATCTTAACTCCCATTATGACATCACAATGTCATTCTCATTATTAAACCATTTTAGAACTCCCATTATGACATCACAATGTCATTCTCATTATTAAACCACTTTTGTACTCCCATTATGACATCACAATATCACTCGCATTATGAAGTCACACTGTAAACCCCAATTTTACATCAAATCTTAACTCCCATTATGACATCACAATGTCATTCTCATTATTAAACCACTTTAGTACCCCCATTATGACATCACAATGTCACTCACATTATGAAGTCACAATGTCCTTCCCATTTTTTGTCACATAGGCACTCCCATTATGACATCACAATGTCATTCTGATTAATAAACCACTTTAGTACATCCACTATGACATCACAATGTTACTCCCATTATGATGTCACACTGTAAACCCCATTTTAACTTCAAATCTTAACTTCAATTATGACATCACAATGTGATTTTCATTATTAAACCATTTTACTACTCCCGTTATAACATCACAATGTCACTCGCATTATGATGTCACACTGTAAACACCATTTTAACATGAAATCTTAACTCCCAATATGACATCACAATGTCATTCTCATTATTTAACCACTTTTGTACTCCCATTATGACATCACAATGTCACTGACATGATGTCACAATGTCCATCCCATTTTTTTCACATAGGCACTCCCATTATGACATCACAATGTCATTCTCATTAATAAACCACTTTAGTTCTTCCATTATGACATCACAATGTTACTCCCATTATGATGTCACTCTGTAAACCCAATTTTAACATCAAATCTTAACTCCCACTATGACATCACAATGTCATTCTCATTATTAAACCACTTTAGTACTGCCATTATGACATCACAATGTCACTCGCATTATGATGTCACAATGTCCTTCCCATTTTTTGTCACATAGGCACTCCCATTATGACATCACAATGTCATTCTCATTATTAAACCACTTTTGTACTCCCATTATGACATCACAATATCACTCGCATTATGAAGTCACACTGTAAACCTCAATTTAACATCAAATCTTAACTCCCATTATGACATCACAATGTCATTCTCATTATTAAACCACTTTAGTTCGACCAGTATGACATCACAATGTCACTCGCATTATGATGTCACAATGTCCTTCCCATTTCTTGTTTCCTAGGCACTCCCATTATGACATCAAAATGTCATTCTCATTAATAAACCACTTTAGTACTTCCAATTTGACATCACAATGTTACTCCCATTATGATGTCACACTGTGAACCACCCATTTTAACATCAATTCTTAACTCCCATTATGACATCACAATGTCATTCTTCTTAATAAACCACTTTAGTACTTCCACTATGACATCACAATGTTACTCCCATTATGATGTCACACTGTGAACCCCATTTTAACATTAAATCTTAACTCCCATTATAACATCAAAATGTCATACTGATTATTAAACAACTTTAGTGCTCCCATTATGACATCACAATATCACTCACATTATGATGTCACAATGTCATTCTCATTAATAAACCACTTTAGTACTACCACTATCACATCACAATGTTACTCCCATTATGATGTCACATTGTGATCCCCATTTTAACATCAAATCTTAACTCCCATTATGACATCACAATGTCATTATCATTAATAAACCACTTTAGTACTCCAATTATGACATCACAATGTCAATCGCATTATGATGTCACAATGTAAACCCCATTTTAACATCAAATCTTAAATCCCACTATGACATCACAATTTCACTCGCATTATGATGTCACAAGGTCCTTAGCATTTTTTGTCACATAGGCACTCCCATTATGACATTACAATGTCATTCTCATTAATAAACCACTTTAGTACTCCAATTATGACATCACAATGTCATTCTTCTTAATAAACCACTTTAGTACTTCCACTGTGACATCACAATGTTACTCCCATTATGATGTCACACTGTGAACCCCATTTTAACATCAAATCTTAACCCCCATTATAACATCACAATGTCATACTTATTATTAAACAACTTTAGTACTCCCATTATGACATCACAATGTCACTCACATTATGATGTCACAATGTCCTTCCCATTTTTTGTCACATAGGCACTCCCATTATGACATCACAATGTCATTCCCATTAATAAACCACTTTATTACTTCCACTATAACATCACAATGTTACTCCCATTATGATGTCACACTGTGACACCCATTTTAACTTCAAATCTTAACTCCCATTATGACATCACAATGTCATTATCATTAATAAACCACCTTAGTACTCCAATTATGACATCACAATGTCAATCGCATTATGATGTCACACTGTAAACCCCATTTTAACACAAATCTTAACTCACATTATGACATAACAATGTTCTCATTATTAAAGCACTTTAGTTCTCCCACTATGACATCACAATGTCACTCGCATTATGATGTCACAATGTCCTTACCATTTTTTGTCACATAGGCACTCCCATTATGACATCACAATGTCATTATCATTAATAAACCACTTTAGTACTCCCATTATGACATCACAATGTCACTCACATTATGATGTCACAATGTCTTTGCCATTTTTTTGTCACATAGGCACTCCCATTATGACATCACAATGTCATTCTGATTAATAAACCACTTTAGTACTTCCACTATGACATCACAATGTTACTCCCATTATGATGTCACACTGTAAACCCCTTTTAAACATCAAATCTTAACTTCAATTATGACATCACAATGTCATTCTCATTATTAAACCATTTTACTACTCCCGTTATGACATCACAATTTCACTCGCATTATGATGTCACACTGTAAACACCATTTTAACATCTTAACTCCCATTATGACATCACAATGTACTTCTCATTATTAAACCACTTTAGTTCTCCCACTATGACATCACAATGTCACTTGCATTATGATGTCACAATGTCCTTTCCATTTTTTGTTTCATAGACACTCCAATTATGACATCACAATGTCATTCTCATTAATAAACCACTTTAGTACTTCCAATGTGACATCACAATGTTACTCCCATTATGATATCACGCTGTGAACCCCATTTTAACATCAAATCTTAACTCCCATTAATACATCACAATGTCATTCTCATTATTAAACCACTTTAGTACTCCATTATGACATCACAATGTCACTCGCATTATGATGTCACACTGTAATCCCCATTTTAACATGAAATCTTAACTCCCATTATGACATCACAGTGTCATTCTCATTATTAAACAACTTTTGTACTCCCATTATGACATCACAATGTCACTCACATGATGTCACAATGTCCATCCCATTTTTTTCACATAGGCACTCCCATTATGACATCACAATGTCATTCTCATTAATAAACCACTTTAGTTCTTCCATTATGACATCACAATGTTACTCCCATTATGATGTCACTCTGTAAACCCAATTTTAACATCAAATCTTAACTCCCACTATTACATCACAATGTCATTCTCATTTTTAAACAACTTTAGCACTCACATTATGACATCACAATATCTCTCACATTATGATGTCTCACTGTAAACACCATTTTAACATCAAATCTTAACTCCCATTATGACATCACAATGTCATTATCATTAATAAACCACTTTAGTACTACCATTATGACATCACAATGTCTCTCACATTATGATGTCACAATGTCCTTCCCATTTTTTGTCACATAGGCACTCCCTTTATGACATCACAATGACATTCTCATTAATAAACCACTTTAGTTCTTCCATTATGACATCACAATGTCATTCTCATTATTAAACCACTTTAGTACTTCCACTTTGACATCACAATGTTACTCCCATTATGATGTCACACTGTGAACCACCCATTTTAACATCAATTCTTAACTCCCATTATGACATCACAATGTCATTCTTCTTAATAAACCACTTTAGTACTTCCACTATGACATCACAATATTACTCCCATTATGATGTCACACTGTGAACCCCATTTTAACATCAAATCTTAACTCCCATTACAACATCACAGTGTCATACTCATTATTAAACCACTTTAGTACTCCCATTATGACATCACAATGTCACTCACATTATGATGTCACAATGTCCTTCCCATTTTTTGTCACATAGGCACTCCCATCATGACATCACAATGTCATTCTCATTAATAAACTACTTTAGTACTTCCACTATGACATCACAATGTTACTCCCATTATGATGTCACACTGTGACCCCCATTTTAACATCAAATATTAACTCCCATTATGACAACACAATGTCATTATCATTAATAAACCATTTTCGTACTCCAATTATGACATCACAATGTCACTCATATTATGATGTCACACTGAAAACCCCAATTTAACATCAAATCTTAACTCCCATTATGACATCACAATGTCATTCTCATTATTAAACCACTTTAGTTCTCCCATCATGACATCACAATGTCACTCACATTATGATGTCACAATGTACACCCCATTTTAACATCAAATCTTAACTCCCATTATGACATCACAATAACATTCTCATTATTAAACCACTTTAGTACTCCTATTATGACATCACAAGGTCACTCGCATTATTTATGTCAAAATGTACACCCCATTTTAACATCAAATCTTAACTCCCATTATGACATCACAATGTCATTCTCATTATTAAACCACTTTAGTACCCCCATTATGACATCACAATGTCACTCACATTATGAAGTCACAATGTCCTTCCCATTTTTTGTCACATAGGCACTCCCATTATGACATCACAATGGCATTCTCATTAATACACCACTTTAGTTCTTCCGCTATGACATCACATTTTTAATCCCATTATGGTGTCATATTGTAAACCCCATTTTAACATCAAATCTTAACTCCCATTTTGACATCACAATGTCATTGTCATTAATAAACCACTTTAGTACTTCCATTATGACATCACAATGTTACTCCCTTTATGATGTCACACTGTAAACCCCAATTTAACATCAAATCTTAACTCCCATTTTGACATCACAATGTCATTCTCATTATTAAACCATTTTAGAACTCCCATTATGACATCACAATGTCATTCTCATTATTAAACCACTTTTGTACTCCCATTATGACATCACAATATCACTCGCATTATGAAGTCACACTGTAAACCCCAATTTAACATCAAATCTTAACTCCCATTATGACATCACAATGTCATTCTCATTATTAAAACACTTTAGTACCCCCATTATGACATCACAATGTCACTCACATTATGAAGTCACAATGTCCTTCCCATTTTTTGTCACATAGGCACTCCCATTATGACATCACAATGTCATTCTCATTAATACACCACTTTAGTTCTTCCGCTATGACATCACAATTTTAATCCCATTATGGTGTCATATTGTAAACCCCATTTTAACATCAAATCTTAACTCCCATTTTGACATCACAATGTCATTGTCATTAATAAACCACTTTAGTACTTCCATTATGACATCACAATGTTACTCCCTTTATGATGTCACACTGTAAACCCCAATTTAACATCAAATCTTAACTCCCATTATGACATCACAATGTCATTCTCATTATTAAACCATTTTAGAACTCCCATTATGACATCACAATGTCATTCTCATTATTAAACCACTTTTGTACTCCCATTATGACATCACAATATCACTTGCATTATGAAGTCACACTGTAAACCCCAATTTAACATCAAATCTTAACTCCCATTATGACATCACAATGTCATTCTCATTATTAAACCACTTTAGTACCCCCATTATGACATCACAATGTCACTCACATTATGAAGTCACAATGTCCTTCCCATTTTTTGTCACATAGGCACTCCCATTATGACATCACAATGTCATTCTCATTAATACACCACTTTAGTTCTTCCGCTATGACATCACAATTTTAATCCCATTATGGTGTCATATTGTAAACCCCATTTTAACATCAAATCTTAACTCCCATTTTGACATCACAATGTCATTATCATCAATAAACCACTTTAGTACTCCCATTATGACATCACAATGTCAATCACATTATGATGTCACAATGTCTTTCACATTTTTTTGTCACATAGGCACTCCCATTATGACATCACATGTCATTCTGATTAATAAACCACTTTAGTACATCCACTATGACATCACAATGTTACTCCCATTATGATGTCACACTGTAAACCCCATTTTAACTTCAAATCTTAACTTCCATTATGACATCACAATGTCATTCTCATTATTAAACCATTTTACTACTCCCGTTATGACATCACAATGTCACTCGCATTATGATGTCACACTGTAAACACCATTTTAACATCAAATCTTAACTCCCATTATGACATCACAATGTACTTCTGATTATTAAACCACTTTAGTTCTCCCATTATGACATCACAATGTCACTTGCATTATGATGTCACAATGTCCTTTCCATTTTTTGTTTCATAGGCACTCCAATTATGACATCACAATGTCATTCTCATTAATAAACCACTTTAGTACTTCCAATGTGACATCACAATGTTACTCCCATTATGATATCACGCTGTGAACCCCATTTTAACATCAAATCTTAACTCCCATTAATACATCACAATGTCATTCTCATTATTAAACCACTTTAGTTCTCCATTATGACATCACAATGTCACTCACATTATGATGTCACACTGTAAACCCCATTTTAACATGAAATCTTAACTCCCATTATGACATCACAGTGTCATTCTCATTATTAAACAACTTTTGTACTCCCATTATGACATCACAATGTCACTCACATGATGTCACAATGTCCATCCCATTTTTTTCACATAGGCACTCCCATTATGATATCACAATGTCATTCTCATTAATAAACCACTTTAGTTCTTCCATTATGACATCACAATGTTACTCCCATTATGATGTCACTCTGTAAACCCAATTTTAACATCAAATCTTAACTCCCACTATGACATCACAATGTCATTCTCATTATTAAACAACTTTAGTACTCACATTATGACATCACAATATCTCTCGCATTATGATGTCTCACTGTAAACACCATTTTAACATCAAATCTTAACTCCCATTATGACATCACAATGTCATTATCATTAATAAACCACTTTAGTTCTATCATTATGACATCACAATGTCTCTCACATTATGATGTCACAATGTCCTTCCCATTTTTTGTCACATAGGCACTCCCTTTATGACATCACAATGACAGTCTCATTAATAAACCACTTTAGTTCTTCCATTATGACATCACAATGTCATTCTCATTATTAAACCACTTTAGTACTTCCACTTTGACATCACAATGTTACTCCCATTATGATGTCACACTGTGAACCACCCATTTTAACATCAATTCTTAACTCCCATTATGACATCACAATGTCATTCTTCTTAATAAACCACTTTAGTACTTCCACTATGACATCACAATATTACTCCCATTATGATGTCACACTGTGAACCCCATTTTAACATCAAATCTTAACTCCCATTACAACATCACAGTGTCATACTCATTATTAAACCACTTTAGTACTCCCATTATGACATCACAATGTCACTCACATTATGATGTCACAATGTCCTTCCCATTTTTTGTCACATAGGCACTCCCATCATGACATCACAATGTCATTCTCATTAATAAACCACTTTAGTACTTCCACTATGACATCACAATGTTACTCCCATTATGATGTCACACTGTGACCCCCATTTTAACATCAAATATTAACTCCCATTATGACAACACAATGTCATTATTATTAATAAACCATTTTCGTACTCCAATTATGACATCACAATGTCACTCATATTATGATGTCACACTGAAAACCCCAATTTAACATCAAATCTTAACTCCCATTATGACATCACAATGTCATTCTCATTAATAAACCACTTTATTACTTCCACTATGACATCACAATGTTACTCCCATTATGATGTCACACTGCGATCCCCATTTTAACATCAAATCTTAACTCCCATTATAACATCACAATGTCATTCTCATTATTAAACCACTTTAGTACTATCAATATGACATCACAATGTCAATCGTAATTATGATGTCACAATGTAAACCCCATTTTAACATCAAATCTTAACTCCCATTATGACATCACAATGTCACTATCATTTTTAAACCACTTTAGTACTCCCATTATGACATCACAATGTCACTCGCATTATGATGTCACACTGTAAACCCCATTTTAACATCAAATCTTAACTCCCATTATGACATCACAATGTCATTATCATTAATAAACCACTTTAGTACTCCCATTATGACATCACAATGTCACTCACATTATGATGTCACAATGTCCTTCCCATTTTTTGTCACATAGGCACTCCCATTATGACATCACAATGTCATTCTCATTAATAAACCTCTTTAGTACTTCCACTATCACATCACAATGTTACTCCCATTATGATGTCACACTGTGACACCCATTTTAACTTCAAATCTTAACTCCCATTATGACATCACAATGTCATTATCATTAATAAACCACCTTAGTACTCCAATTATGACATCACAATGTCAATCGCATTATGATGTCACACTGTAAACCCCATTTTAACATCAAATCTTAACTCACATTATGACATAACAATGTTCTCATTATTAAAGCACTTTAGTTCTCCCACTATGACATCACAATGTCACTCGCATTATGATGTCACAATGTCCTTACCATTTTTTGCCACATAGGCACTCCCATTATGACATCACAATGTTATTATCATTATTAAACCACTTTAGTACTATCAATATGACATCACAATGTCAATCATAATTATGATGTCACAATGTAAACCCCATTTTAACATCAAATCTTAACTCCCATTATGACATCACAATGTCACTATCATTTTTAAACCACTTTAGTTCTCCCATTATGACATCACAATGTCACTCGCATTATGATGTCACACTGTAAACAATATTTTAACATCAAATCTTAACTCCCATTATGACATCACAATGTCATTATCATTAATAAACCACTTTAGTACTCCCATTATGACATCACAATGTCACTCACATTATGATGTCACAATGTCCTTCCCATTTTTTGTCACATAGGCACTCCCATTATGACATCACAATGTCATTCTCATTAATAAACCACTTTAGTACTTCCACTATCACATCACAATGTTACTCCCATTATAATGTCACACTGTGACACCCATTTTAACTTCAAATCTTAACTCCCATTATGACATCACAATGTCATTATCATTAATAAACCACCTTAGTACTCCAATTATGACATCACAATGTCAATCGCATTATGATGTCACACTGTAAACCCCATTTTAACATCAAATCTTAACTCACATTATGACATAACAATGTTCTCATTATTAAAGCACTTTAGTTCTCCCACTATGACATCACAATGTCACTCGCATTATGATGTCACAATGTCCTTACCATTTTTTGTCACATAGGTGCTCCCATTATGACATCACAATGTCATTATCATTAATAAACCACTTTAGTACTTCCACTATGACATCACAATGTTACTCCCATTATGATGTCACACTGTAAACCCCATTTTAACATCAAATCTTAACTTCCATTATGACATCACAATGTCATTCTCATTATTAAACCATTTTACTACTCCCATTATGACATCACAATTTCACTCGCATTATGATGTCACACTGTAAACACCATTTTAACATCAAATCTTAACTCCCATTATGACATCACAATGTACTTCTGATTATTAAACCACTTTAGTTCTCCCATTATGACATCACAATGTCACTTGCATTATGATGTCACAATGTCCTTTCCATTTTTTGTTTCATAGGCACTCCAATTATGACATCACAATGTCATTCTCATTAATAAACCACTTTAGTACTTCCAATGTGACATCACAATGTTACTCCCATTATGATATCACGCTGTGAACCCCATTTTAACATCAAATCTTAACTCCCATTAATACATCACAATGTCATTCTCATTATTAAACCACTTTAGTTCTCCATTATGACATCACAATGTCACTCGCATTATGATGTCACACTGTAAACCCCATTTTAACATGAAATCTTAACTCCCATTATGACATCACAATGTCATTATCATTAATAAACCATTTTCGTACTCCAATTATGACATCACAATGTCACTCATATTATGATGTCACACTGAAAACCCCAATTTAACATCAAATCTTAACTCCCATTATGACATCACAATGTCATTCTCATTAATAAACCACTTTATTACTTCCACTATGATATCACAATGTTACTCCCATTATGATGTCACACTGCGAACCCCATTTTAACATCAAATCTTAACTCCCATTATAACATCACAATGTCATTCTCATTATTAAACCACTTTAGTACTATCAATATGACATCACAATGTCAATCGTAATTATGATGTCACAATGTAAACCCCATTTTAACATCAAATCTTAACTCCCATTATGACATCACAATGTCACTCTCATTTTTAAACAACTTTAGTACTCCCATTATGACATCACAATGTCACTCGCATTATGATGTCACACTGTAAACCCCATTTTAACATCAAATCTTAACTCCCATTATGACATCACAATGTCATTATCATTAATAAACCACTTTAGTACTCCCATTATGACATCACAATGTCACTCACATTATGATGTCACAATGTCCTTCCCATTTTTTGTCACATAGGCACTCCCATTATGACATCACAATGTCATTCTCATTAATAAACCACTTTAGTACTTCCACTATCACATCACAATGTTACTCCCATTATGATGTCACACTGTGACACCCATTTTAACTTCAAATCTTAACTCCCATTATGACATCACAATGTCATTATCATTAATAAACCACCTTAGTACTCCAATTATGACATCACAATGTCAATCGCATTATGATGTCACACTGTAAACCCCATTTTAACATCAAATCTTAACTTCCATTATGACATCACAATTTCATTCTCATTATTAAACCATTTTACTACTCCCATTATGACATCACAATTTCACTCGCATTATGATGTCACACTGTAAACACCATTTTAACATCAAATCTTAACTCCCATTATGACATCACAATGTACTTCTGATTATTAAACCACTTTAGTTCTCCCATTATGACATCACAATGTCACTTGCATTATGATGTCACAATGTCCATCCCATTTTTTTCACATAGGCACTCCCATTATGACATCACAATGTCATTCTCATTAATAAACCACTTTAGTTCTTCCATTATGACATCACAATGTTACTCCCATTATGATGTCACTCTGTAAACCCAATTTTAACATCAAATCTTAACTCCCACTATTACATCACAATGTCATTCTCATTATTAAACAACTTTAGCACTCACATTATGACATCACAATATCTCTCACATTATGATGTCTCACTGTAAACACCATTTTAACATCAAATCTTAACTCCCATTATGACATCACAATGTCATTATCATTAATAAACCACTTTAGTACTACCATTATGACATCACAATGTCTCTCACATTATGATGTCACAATGTCCTTCCCATTTTTTGTCACATAGGCACTCCCTTTATGACATCACAATGACATTCTCATTAATAAACCACTTTAGTTCTTCCATTATGACATCACAATGTCATTCTCATTATTAAACCACTTTAGTACTTCCACTTTGACATCACAATGTTACTCCCATTATGATGTCACACTGTGAACCACCCATTTTAACATCAATTCTTAACTCCCATTATGACATCACAATGTCATTCTTCTTAATAAACCACTTTAGTACTTCCACTATGACATCACAATATTACTCCCATTATGATGTCACACTGTGAACCCCATTTTAACATCAAATCTTAACTCCCATTACAACATCACAGTGTCATACTCATTATTAAACCACTTTAGTACTCCCATTATGACATCACAATGTCACTCACATTATGATGTCACAATGTCCTTCCCATTTTTTGTCACATAGGCACTCCCATCATGACATCACAATGTCATTCTCATTAATAAACCACTTTAGTACTTCCACTATGACATCACAATGTTACTCCCATTATGATGTCACACTGTGACCCCCATTTTAACATCAAATATTAACTCCCATTATGACAACACAATGTCATTATCATTAATAAACCATTTTCGTACTCCAATTATGACATCACAATGTCACTCATATTATGATGTCACACTGAAAACCCCAATTTAACATCAAATCTTAACTCCCATTATGACATCACAATGTCATTCTCATTATTAAACCACTTTAGTTCTCCCATCATGACATCACAATGTCACTCACATTATGATGTCACAATGTACACCCCATTTTAACATCAAATCTTAACTCCCATTATGACATCACAATAACATTCTCATTATTAAACCACTTTAGTACTCCTATTATGACATCACAAGGTCACTCGCATTATTTATGTCAAAATGTACACCCCATTTTAACATCAAATCTTAACTCCCATTATGACATCACAATGTCATTCTCATTATTAAACCACTTTAGTACCCCCATTATGACATCACAATGTCACTCACATTATGAAGTCACAATGTCCTTCCCATTTTTTGTCACATAGGCACTCCCATTATGACATCACAATGGCATTCTCATTAATACACCACTTTAGTTCTTCCGCTATGACATCACATTTTTAATCCCATTATGGTGTCATATTGTAAACCCCATTTTAACATCAAATCTTAACTCCCATTTTGACATCACAATGTCATTGTCATTAATAAACCACTTTAGTACTTCCATTATGACATCACAATGTTACTCCCTTTATGATGTCACACTGTAAACCCCAATTTAACATCAAATCTTAACTCCCATTTTGACATCACAATGTCATTCTCATTATTAAACCATTTTAGAACTCCCATTATGACATCACAATGTCATTCTCATTATTAAACCACTTTTGTACTCCCATTATGACATCACAATATCACTCGCATTATGAAGTCACACTGTAAACCCCAATTTAACATCAAATCTTAACTCCCATTATGACATCACAATGTCATTCTCATTATTAAAACACTTTAGTACCCCCATTATGACATCACAATGTCACTCACATTATGAAGTCACAATGTCCTTCCCATTTTTTGTCACATAGGCACTCCCATTATGACATCACAATGTCATTCTCATTAATACACCACTTTAGTTCTTCCGCTATGACATCACAATTTTAATCCCATTATGGTGTCATATTGTAAACCCCATTTTAACATCAAATCTTAACTCCCATTTTGACATCACAATGTCATTGTCATTAATAAACCACTTTAGTACTTCCATTATGACATCACAATGTTACTCCCTTTATGATGTCACACTGTAAACCCCAATTTAACATCAAATCTTAACTCCCATTATGACATCACAATGTCATTCTCATTATTAAACCATTTTAGAACTCCCATTATGACATCACAATGTCATTCTCATTATTAAACCACTTTTGTACTCCCATTATGACATCACAATATCACTTGCATTATGAAGTCACACTGTAAACCCCAATTTAACATCAAATCTTAACTCCCATTATGACATCACAATGTCATTCTCATTATTAAACCACTTTAGTACCCCCATTATGACATCACAATGTCACTCACATTATGAAGTCACAATGTCCTTCCCATTTTTTGTCACATAGGCACTCCCATTATGACATCACAATGTCATTCTCATTAATACACCACTTTAGTTCTTCCGCTATGACATCACAATTTTAATCCCATTATGGTGTCATATTGTAAACCCCATTTTAACATCAAATCTTAACTCCCATTTTGACATCACAATGTCATTATCATCAATAAACCACTTTAGTACTCCCATTATGACATCACAATGTCAATCACATTATGATGTCACAATGTCTTTCACATTTTTTTGTCACATAGGCACTCCCATTATGACATCACATGTCATTCTGATTAATAAACCACTTTAGTACATCCACTATGACATCACAATGTTACTCCCATTATGATGTCACACTGTAAACCCCATTTTAACTTCAAATCTTAACTTCCATTATGACATCACAATGTCATTCTCATTATTAAACCATTTTACTACTCCCGTTATGACATCACAATGTCACTCGCATTATGATGTCACACTGTAAACACCATTTTAACATCAAATCTTAACTCCCATTATGACATCACAATGTACTTCTGATTATTAAACCACTTTAGTTCTCCCATTATGACATCACAATGTCACTTGCATTATGATGTCACAATGTCCTTTCCATTTTTTGTTTCATAGGCACTCCAATTATGACATCACAATGTCATTCTCATTAATAAACCACTTTAGTACTTCCAATGTGACATCACAATGTTACTCCCATTATGATATCACGCTGTGAACCCCATTTTAACATCAAATCTTAACTCCCATTAATACATCACAATGTCATTCTCATTATTAAACCACTTTAGTTCTCCATTATGACATCACAATGTCACTCACATTATGATGTCACACTGTAAACCCCATTTTAACATGAAATCTTAACTCCCATTATGACATCACAGTGACATTCTCATTATTAAACAACTTTTGTACTCCCATTATGACATCACAATGTCACTCACATGATGTCACAATGTCCATCCCATTTTTTTCACATAGGCACTCCCATTATGATATCACAATGTCATTCTCATTAATAAACCACTTTAGTTCTTCCATTATGACATCACAATGTTACTCCCATTATGATGTCACTCTGTAAACCCAATTTTAACATCAAATCTTAACTCCCACTATGACATCACAATGTCATTCTCATTATTAAACAACTTTAGTACTCACATTATGACATCACAATATCTCTCGCATTATGATGTCTCACTGTAAACACCATTTTAACATCAAATCTTAACTCCCATTATGACATCACAATGTCATTATCATTAATAAACCACTTTAGTTCTATCATTATGACATCACAATGTCTCTCACATTATGATGTCACAATGTCCTTCCCATTTTTTGTCACATAGGCACTCCCTTTATGACATCACAATGACAGTCTCATTAATAAACCACTTTAGTTCTTCCATTATGACATCACAATGTCATTCTCATTATTAAACCACTTTAGTACTTCCACTTTGACATCACAATGTTACTCCCATTATGATGTCACACTGTGAACCACCCATTTTAACATCAATTCTTAACTCCCATTATGACATCACAATGTCATTCTTCTTAATAAACCACTTTAGTACTTCCACTATGACATCACAATATTACTCCCATTATGATGTCACACTGTGAACCCCATTTTAACATCAAATCTTAACTCCCATTACAACATCACAGTGTCATACTCATTATTAAACCACTTTAGTACTCCCATTATGACATCACAATGTCACTCACATTATGATGTCACAATGTCCTTCCCATTTTTTGTCACATAGGCACTCCCATCATGACATCACAATGTCATTCTCATTAATAAACCACTTTAGTACTTCCACTATGACATCACAATGTTACTCCCATTATGATGTCACACTGTGACCCCCATTTTAACATCAAATATTAACTCCCATTATGACAACACAATGTCATTATTATTAATAAACCATTTTCGTACTCCAATTATGACATCACAATGTCACTCATATTATGATGTCACACTGAAAACCCCAATTTAACATCAAATCTTAACTCCCATTATGACATCACAATGTCATTCTCATTAATAAACCACTTTATTACTTCCACTATGACATCACAATGTTACTCCCATTATGATGTCACACTGCGAACCCCATTTTAACATCAAATCTTAACTCCCATTATAACATCACAATGTCATTCTCATTATTAAACCACTTTAGTACTATCAATATGACATCACAATGTCAATCGTAATTATGATGTCATAATGTAAACCCCATTTTAACATCAAATCTTAACTCCCATTATGACATCACAATGTCATTCTCATTAATAAACCTCTTTAGTACTTCCACTATCACATCACAATGTTACTCCCATTATGATGTCACACTGTGACACCCATTTTAACTTCAAATCTTAACTCCCATTATGACATCACAATGTCATTATCATTAATAAACCACCTTAGTACTCCAATTATGACATCACAATGTCAATCGCATTATGATGTCACACTGTAAACCCCATTTTAACATCAAATCTTAACTCACATTATGACATAACAATGTTCTCATTATTAAAGCACTTTAGTTCTCCCACTATGACATCACATTGTCACTCGCATTATGATGTCACAATGTCCTTACCATTTTTTGCCACATAGGCACTCCCATTATGACATCACAATGTTATTATCATTATTAAACCACTTTAGTACTATCAATATGACATCACAATGTCAATCATAATTATGATGTCACAATGTAAACCCCATTTTAACATCAAATCTTAACTCCCATTATGACATCACAATGTCACTATCATTTTTAAACCACTTTAGTACTCCCATTATGACATCACAATGTCACTCGCATTATGATGTCACACTGTAAACCCCATTTTAACATCAAATCTTAACTCCCATTATGACATCACAATGTCATTATCATTAATAAACCACTTTAGTACTCCCATTATGACATCACAATGTCACTCACATTATGATGTCACAATGTCCTTCCCATTTTTTGTCACATAGGCACTCCCATTATGACATCACAATGTCATTCTCATTAATAAACCACTTTAGTACTTCCACTATCACATCACAATGTTACTCCCATTATGATGTCACACTGTGACACCCATTTTAACTTCAAATCTTAACTCCCATTATGACATCACAATGTCATTATCATTAATAAACCACCTTAGTACTCCAATTATGACATCACAATGTCAATCGCATTATGATGTCACACTGTAAACCCCATTTTAACATCAAATCTTAACTCACATTATGACATAACAATGTTCTCATTATTAAAGCACTTTAGTTCTCCCACTATGACATCACAATGTCACTCGCATTATGATGTCACAATGTCCTTACCATTTTTTGTCACATAGGCGCTCCCATTATGACATCACAATGTCATTATCATTAATAAACCACTTTAGTACTTCCACTATGACATCACAATGTTACTCCCATTATGATGTCACACTGTAAACCCCATTTTAACATCAAATCTTAACTTCCATTATGACATCACAATGTCATTCTCATTATTAAACCATTTTACTACTCCCATTATGACATCACAATTTCACTCGCATTATGATGTCACACTGTAAACACCATTTTAACATCAAATCTTAACTCCCATTATGACATCACAATGTACTTCTGATTATTAAACCACTTTAGTTCTCCCATTATGACATCACAATGTCACTTGCATTATGATGTCACAATGTCCTTTCCATTTTTTGTTTCATAGGCACTCCAATTATGACATCACAATGTCATTCTCATTAATAAACCACTTTAGTACTTCCAATGTGACATCACAATGTTACTCCCATTATGATATCACGCTGTGAACCCCATTTTAACATCAAATCTTAACTCCCATTAATACATCACAATGTCATTCTCATTATTAAACCACTTTAGTTCTCCATTATGACATCACAATGTCACTCGCATTATGATGTCACACTGTAAACCCCATTTTAACATGAAATCTTAACTCCCATTATGACATCACAATGTCATTATCATTAATAAACCATTTTCGTACTCCAATTATGACATCACAATGTCACTCATATTATGATGTCACACTGAAAACCCCAATTTAACATCAAATCTTAACTCCCATTATGACATCACAATGTCATTCTCATTAATAAACCACTTTATTACTTCCACTATGATATCACAATGTTACTCCCATTATGATGTCACACTGCGAACCCCATTTTAACATCAAATCTTAACTCCCATTATAACATCACAATGTCATTCTCATTATTAAACCACTTTAGTACTATCAATATGACATCACAATGTCAATCGTAATTATGATGTCACAATGTAAACCCCATTTTAACATCAAATCTTAACTCCCATTATGACATCACAATGTCACTCTCATTTTTAAACAACTTTAGTACTCCCATTATGACATCACAATGTCACTCGCATTATGATGTCACACTGTAAACCCCATTTTAACATCAAATCTTAACTCCCATTATGACATCACAATGTCATTATCATTAATAAACCACTTTAGTACTCCCATTATGACATCACAATGTCACTCACATTATGATGTCACAATGTCCTTCCCATTTTTTGTCACATAGGCACTCCCATTATGACATCACAATGTCATTCTCATTAATAAACCACTTTAGTACTTCCACTATCACATCACAATGTTACTCCCATTATGATGTCACACTGTGACACCCATTTTAACTTCAAATCTTAACTCCCATTATGACATCACAATGTCATTATCATTAATAAACCACCTTAGTACTCCAATTATGACATCACAATGTCAATCGCATTATGATGTCACACTGTAAACCCCATTTTAACATCAAATCTTAACTTCCATTATGACATCACAATTTCATTCTCATTATTAAACCATTTTACTACTCCCATTATGACATCACAATTTCACTCGCATTATGATGTCACACTGTAAACACCATTTTAACATCAAATCTTAACTCCCATTATGACATCACAATGTACTTCTGATTATTAAACCACTTTAGTTCTCCCATTATGACATCACAATGTCACTTGCATTATGATGTCACAATGTCCTTTCCATTTTTTGTTTCATAGGCACTCCAATTATGACATCACAATGTCATTCTCATTAATAAACCACTTTAGTACTTCCAATGTGACATCACAATGTTACTCCCATTATGATATCACGCTGTGAACCCCATTTTAACATCAAATCTTAACTCCCATTAATACATCACAATGTCATTCTCATTATTAAACCACTTTAGTACTCCATTATGACATCACAATGTCACTCGCATTATGATGTCACACTGTAAACCCCATTTTAACATGAAATCTTAACTCCCATTATGACATCACAGTGTCATTCTCATTATTAATCAACTTTTGTACTCCCATTATGACATCACAATGTCACTCACATGATCTCACAATGTCCATCCGATTTTTTTCACATAGGCACTCCCATTATGACATCACAATGTCATTCTCATTAATAAACCACTTTAGTTCTTCCATTATGACATCACAATATTACTCCCATTATGATGTCACTCTGTAAACCCAATTTTAACATCAAATCTTAACTCCCACTATGACATCACAATGTCATTCTCATTATTAAACAACTTTAGTACTCACATTATGACATCACAATATCTCTCGCATTATGATGTCTCACTGTAAACACCATTTTAACATCAAATCTTAACTCCCATTATGACATCACAATGTCATTATCATTAATAAACCACTTTAGTACTACCATTATGACATCACAATGTCACTCACATTATGATGTCACAATGTCCTTCCCATTTTTTGTCACATAGGCACTCCCATTATGACATCACAATGACATTCTCATTAATAAACCACTTTAGTTCTTCCATTATGACATCACAATGTCATTCTCATTATTAAACCACTTTAGTACTTCCACTTTGACATCACAATGTTACTCCCATTATGATGTCACACTGTGAACCACCCATTTTAACATCAATTCTTAACTCCCATTATGACATCACAATGTCATTCTTCTTAATAAACCACTTTAGTACTTCCACTATGACATCACAATATTACTCCCATTATGATGTCACACTGTGAACCCCATTTTCACATCAAATCTTAACTCCCATTATAACATCACAGTGTCATACTCATTATTAAACCACTTTAGTACTCCCATTATGACATCACAATGTCACTCACATTTTGATGTAACAATGTCCTTCCCATTTTTTGTCACACAGGCACTCCCATCATGACATCACAATGTCATTCTCATTAATAAACCACTTTAGTACTTCCACTATGACATCACAATGTTACTCCCATTATGATGTCACACTGTGACCCCCATTTTAACATCAAATATTAACTCCCATTATGACAACACAATGTCATTATCATTAATAAACCACTTTCGTACTCCAATTATGACATCACAATGTCACTCATATTATGATGTCACACTGAAAACCCCAATTTAACATCAAATTTTAACTCCCATTATGACATCACAATGTCATTCTCATTAATAAACCACTTTAGTTCTTCCATTATGACATCACAATGTTACTCCCATTATGATGTCACTCTGTAAACCCAATTTTAACATCAAATCTTAACTCCCACTATGACATCACAATGTCATTCTCATTATTAAACCACTTTAGTACTGCCATTATGACATCACAATGTCACTTGCATTATGATGTCACAATGTCCTTCCCATTTTTTGTCACATAGGCACTCCTATTATGACATCACAATGTCATTCTCATTATTAAACCACTTTTGTACTCCCATTATGACATCACAATATCACTCGCATTATGAAGTCACACTGTAAACCCCAATTTAACATCAAATCTTAACTCCCATTATGACATCACAATGTCATTCTCATTATTAAACCACTTTAGTTCGACCAGTATGACATCACAATGTCACTCGCATTATGATGTCACAATGTCCTTCCCATTTCTTGTTTCCTAGGCACTCCCATTATGACATCAAAATGTCATTCTCATTAATAAACCACTTTAGTACTTCCAATTTGACATCACAATGTTACTCCCATTATGATGTCACACTGTGAACCACCCATTTTAACATCAATTCTTAACTCCCATTATGACATCACAATGTCATTCTTCTTAATAAACCACTTTAGTACTTCCACTATGACATCACAATGTTACTCCCATTATGATGTCACACTGTGAACCCCAATATAACATCAAATCTTAACTCCCATTATAACATCAAAATGTCATACTGATTATTAAACAACTTTAGTGCTCCCATTATGACATCACAATATCACTCACATTATGATGTCACAATGTCATTCTCATTAAAAAACCACTGTAGTTCTACCACTATCACATCACAATGTTACTCCCATTATGATGTCACATTGTGACCCCCATTTTAACATCAAATCTTAACTCCCATTATGACATCACAATTTCATTATCATTAATAAACCACTTTAGTACTCCAATTATGACATCACAATGTCAATCGCATTATGATGTCACAATGTAAACCCCATTTTAACATCAAATCTTAACTCCCATTATGACATCACAATGTCACTCTCATTTTTAAACCACTTTAGTTCTCCCACTATGACATCACAATGTCACTCGCATTATGATGTCACAATGTCCTTCCCTTTTTTTGTCACATAGGCACTCCCATCATGACATCACAATGTCATTCTCATTAATAAACCACTTTAATGCTTCCACTATGACATCACAATATTACTCCCATTATGATGTCACACTGTGACCCCCATTTTAACATCAAATATTAACTCCCATTATGAGAACACAATGTCATTATCATTAATAGACCACTTTCGTACTCCAATTATGACATCACAATGTCACTCATATTATGATGTCACACTGAAAACCCCAATTTAACATCAAATCTTAACTCCCATTATGACATCACAATGTCATTCTCATTAATAAACCACTTTATTACTTCCACTATGACCTCACAATGTTACTCCCATTATGATGTCACACTGCGAACCCCATTTTAACATCAAACCTTAACTCCCATTATCACATCACAATGTCATTCTCATTATTAAACCACTTTAGTACTATCAATATGACATCACAATGTCAATCGTAATTATGATGTCACAATGTAATCCCCATTTTAACATCAAATCTTAACTCATATTATGACATCACAATGTCACTCTCATTTTTAAACCACTTTAGTACTCCCATTATGACATCACAATGTCACTCGCATTATGATGTCACACTGTAAACCCCATTTTAACATCAAATCTTAACGCCCATTATGACATCAAAATGTCATACTGATTATTAAACAACTTTAGTGCTCCCATTATGACATCACAATATCACTCACATTATGATGTCACAATGTCATTCTCATTAATAAACCACTTTAGTACTACCACTATCACATCACAATGTTACTCCCATTATGATGTCACATTTTGACCCCCATTTTAACATCAAATCTTAACTCCCATTATGACATCACAATGTCATTATCATTAATAAACCACTTTAGTACTCCAATTATGACATCACAATGTCAATCGCATTATGATGTCACAATGTAAACCCCATTTTAACATCAAATCTTAACTCCCATTATGACATCACAATGTCACTATCATTTTTAAACCACTTTAGTTCTCCCACTATGACATCACAATGTCACTCGCATTATGATGTCACAATGTCCTTACCATTTTTTGTCACATAGGCACTCCCATTATGACATCACAATGTCATTCTCATTAATAAACCACTTTATTACTCCAATTATGACATCACAATGTCATTCTTCTTAATAAACCACTTTAGTACTTCCACTATGACATCACAATGTTACTCCCATTATGATGTCGCACTGTGAACCCCATTTTAACATCAAATCTTAACCCCCATTATAACATCACAATGTCAGACTTATTATTAAACAACTTTAGTACTCCCATTATGACATAACAATGTCACTCTCATTATGATGTCACAATTTCCTTCCCATTTTTTGTCACATAGGCAGTCCCATTATGACATCACAATGTCATTCTCATTAATAAACCACTTTAGTACTTCCACTATCACATCACAATGTTACTCCCATTATGATGTCACAATGTGACCCCCATTTTAACTTCAAATCTTAACTCCCATTATGACATCACAATGTCACTATCATTAATAAACCACTTTTGTACTCCATTTATGACATCACAATGTCAATTGCATTATGATGTCACACTTGTAAACGCCATTTTAACATCAAATCTTAACTCACATTATGACATAACAATGTTCTCATTATTAAAGCACTTTAGTTCTCCAACTATGACATCACAATGTCACTCGCATTATGATGTCACAATGTCCTTCCCATTTTTTGTCACATAGGCACTCCCATCATGACATCACAATGTCATTCTCATTAATAAACCACTTTAATGCTTCCACTATGACATCACAATGTTACTCCCATTATGATGTCACACTGTGACCCCCATTTTAACATCAAATATTAACTCCCATTATGACAACACAATGTCATTATCATTAATAGACCACTTTCGTACTCCAATTATGACATCACAATGTCACTCATATTATGATGTCACACTGAAAACCCCAATTTAACAACAAATCTTTACTCCCATTATGACATCACAATGTCATTCTCATTAATAAACCACTTTATTACTTCCACTATGACATCACAATGTTACTCCCATTATGATGTCACACTGCGAACCCCATTTTAACATCAAACCTTAACTCCCATTATCACATCACAATGTCATTCTCATTATTAAACCACTTTAGTACTATCAATATGACATCACAATGTCAATCGTAATTATGATGTCACAATGTAATCCCCATTTTAACATCAAATCTTAACTCCCATTATGACATCACAATGTCACTCTCATTTTTAAACCACTTTAGTACTCCCATTATGACATCACAATGTCACTCGCATTATGATGTCACACTGTAAACCCCATTTTAACATCAAATCTTAACTCACATTATGATATCACAATGTCATTCTCATTATTAAAGCACTTTAGTTCTCCCACTATGACATCACAATGTCACTCACATTATGATGTCACAATGTCCTTACCATTTTTTGTCACATAGGCACTCCCATTATGACATCAAAATGTCAAACTCATTAATAAACCACTTTAGTTCTACCATTATGACATCACAATGTTACTCCCATTATGATGTCACACTGTAAACCAAATTTTAACATCAAATCTTAACTCCCATTATGACATCATAATGACATTCTCATTATTAAACCACTTTAGTACTCTAATTATGACATCACAATTTCTCTCGCATTATGATGTCACTCTGTAAACCCCAATTTAACATCAAATCTTAACTCCCATTATGACATCACAATGTCATTATCATTAATAAACCACTTTAGTACTCCCATTATGACATCACAATGTCACTCACATTATGATGTCACAATGTCTTTCCCATTTTTTTGTCACATAGGCACTCCCATTATGACATCACAATGTAATTCTGATTAATAAACCACTTTAGTACTTCCACTATGACATCACAATGTTACTCCCATTATGATGTCACACTGTAAACCCCATTTTAACATCAAATCTTAACTTCCATTTTGACATCACAATGTCATTCTCATTATTAAACCATTTTACTACTCCCATTATGACATCACACTGTCACTCGCATTATGATGTCACACTGTAAACACCATTTTAACATCAAATCTTAACTACCATTATGACATCACAATGTCATTCTCATTATTTAATCACTTTTGTACTCCCATTATGACATCACAATGTCACTCACATGATGTCACAATGTCCATCCCATTTTTTTCACATAGGCACTCCCATTATGACATCACAATGTCATTCTCATTAATAAACCACTTTAGTTCTTCCATTATGACATCACAATGTTACTCCCATTCTGATGTCACTCTGTAAACCAAATTTCAACATCAAATCTTAACTCCCACTATGACATCACAATGTCATTCTCATTATTAAACCACTTTAGTACTCCCATTATGACATCACAATGTCACTCGCATTATGATGTAACAATGTACACCCCATTTTAACATCAAATCTTAACACCCATTATGACATCACAATGTCATTCTCATTATTAAACCACTTTAGTACTCCCATTATGACATCACAATGTCATTCTCATTATTAAACCACTTTCGTTCTCCATTATGACATCACAATGTCATTCGCATTATGATGTCACACTGTAAACACCATTTTAACATGAAATCTTAACTCCCATTATGACATCACAATTTCATTCTCATTATTTAACCACTTTTGTACTCCCATTATGACATCACAATGTCACTCACATGATGTCACAATGTCCAACCCATTTTTTTCACATAGGCACTCCCATTATGACATCACAATGTCATTCTCATTAATAAACCACTTTAGTTCTTCCATTATGACATCACAATGTTACTCCCATTATGATGTCACTCTGTAAACCCAATTTTAACATCAAATCTTAACTCCCACTTTGACATCACAATGTCATTCTCATTATTAAACCAATTTAGTACTCCCATTATGACATCACAATGTCACTCGCATTATGATGTCACAATGTCCTTCCCATTTTTTGTCACATAGGCACTCCCGTTATGACATCACAATGTCATTCTCATTAATAAACCACTTTTGTACTCCCATTATGACATCACAATGTCACTCACATGATGTTACAATGTCCAACCCATTTTTTTCACATAGGCACTCCCATTATGACATCACAATGTCATTCTCATTAATAAACCACTTTAGTTCTTCCATTATGACATCACAATGTTACTCCCATTAAGATGTCACTCTGTAAACCCCATTTTAACATGAAATCTTAACTCCCATTATGACATCACAATGTCATTCTCATTATTTAACCACTTTTGTACTCCCATTATGACATCACAATGTCACTCACATGATGTCACAATGTCCAACCCATTTTTTTGACATAGGCACTCCCATTATGACATCACAATGTCATTCTCATTAATAAACCACTTTAGTTCTTCCATTATGACATCACAATGTTACTCCCATTAAGATGTCACACTGTAAACCCCATTGTAACATCAAATCTTAACACCCAATATGACATCACAATGTCATTCTCATTATTAAACCACTTTTGTACTCCCATTATGACATCACAATGTCACTCGAATTATGATGTCAAAATGTACACCCCATTTTAACATCAAATCTTAACTCCCATTATGACATCACAATGTCATTCTCATTATTAAACCACTTTAGTACCCCCATTAGAACATCACAATGTCACACACATTATGATGTCACAATGTCCTTCCCATTTTTTGTCACATAGGCACTCCCATTATGACATCACAATGTCATTCTAATTAATAAACCACTTTAGTTCTTCCATTATGACATCACAATGTTACTCCCATTATGATGTCACACTGTAAATCCCATTTTAACATCAAATCTTAACTCCCATTATGACATCACAATGTCATTCTCATTATTAAACCACTTTAGTACTCCCATTATGACATCACAATGTTACTCGCATTATGATGTAACAATGTACACCCTATTTTAACATCAAATCTTAACACCCATTATGACATCACAATGTCATTCTCATTATTAAACCACTTTAGTACTCCCATTATGACATCACAATATCATTCTCATTATTAAACCACTTTCATGCTGCATTATGACATCACAATGTCATTCGCATTATGATGTCACACTGTAAACACCATTTTAACATGAAATCTTATCTCCCATTATGACATCACAATGTCATTCTCATTATTTAACCACTTTTGTACTCCCATTATGACATCACAATGTCACTCACATGATGTCACAATGTCCATCCCATTTTTTTCACATAGGCACACCCATTATGACATCACAATGTCATTCTCATTAATACACCACTTTAGTTCTTCCGCTATGACATCACAATGTTAATCCCATTATAATGTCATACTGTAAACCCCATTTTAACATCAAATCTTATCTCCCATTATGACATCACAATGTCATTCTCATTATTTAACCACTTTTGTACTCCCAATATGACATCACAATGTCACTCACATGATGTCACAATGTCCATCCCATTTTTTGTCACATAGGCACTCCCATTATGACATGACAATGTTATTCTCATTATTAAACCACTTTAGCTCTTCCATCATGACATCACAATGTTACTCCCTTTATGAGGTCACACTGTAAACCCCATTTTAACATCAAATCTGAACTCACATTATGACATCACAATGACATTCTCATTATTAAACCACTTTAGTACTCCAATTATGACATCACAATGTCATTCTTCTTAATAAACCACTTTATTACTTCCACTATGACATCACAATGTTACTTCCATTATGATGTCACACTGTAAACCCAATTTTAACATCAAATCTTAACTCCCATTATGACATCACAATGTCACTCTCATTTTTAAACCACTTTAGTACTCCCATTATGACATCACAATGTCGCAATGTAAACCCCATTTTAACATCAAATCTTAACTCACATTATGACATCACAATGTCATTATCATTAATAAACCACTTTAGTACTCCAATTATGACATCACAATGTTACTCCCATTATGATGTCACTCTGTAAACCCAATTTTAACATCAAATCTTAACTCCCACTATGACATCACAATGTCATTCTCATTATTAAACCACTTTAGTACTCCCATTATGACATCACAATGTCACTCGCATTATGATGTCACAATGTCCTTCCCATTTTTTGTCACATAGGCACTCCCATTATGACATCACAATGTCTTTCTCATTAATAAACCACTTTAGTTCTTCCATTATGACATCACAATGTTACTCCCATTATGATGTCACACTGTAAACCCCATTTTAACATCAAATCTTAACTCCCATTATGACATCACAATGTCATTCTCATTATTAAACCACTTTAGTACTTCCACTTTGACATCACAATGTTACTCCCATTATGGTGTCACACTGTGAAAAACCCATTTTAACATAAATTCTTAACTCCCATTATGACACCACAATGTCATTCTTCTTAATAAACCACTTTAGTACTTCCACTACGACATCACAATATTACTCCCATTATGATGTCACACTGTGAACCCCATTTTAACATCAAATCTTAACTCCCATTGTGACATCACAATGTCATTATCATTAATAAACCACTTTAGTACTCCCATTATGACATCACAATGTCACTCACATTATGATGTCACAATGTCTTTCCCATTTTTTTGTCACATAGGCACTCCCATTATGACATCACAATGTCATTCTGATTAATAAACCACTTTAGTACTTCCACTATGACATCACAATGTTACTCCCATTATGAAGTCACACTGTAAACCCCATTTTAACATCAAATCTTAACTTCCATTATGACATCACAATGTCATTCTCATTATTAAACCATTTTACTACTCCCGTTATGACATCACACTGTCACTCGCATTATGATGTCACACTGTAAACACCATTTTAACATCAAATCTTAAATACCATTATGACATCACAATGTCATTCTCATTATTTAACCACTTTTGTACTCCCATTATGACATCACAATGTCACTCACATGATGTCACAATGTCCAACCTATTTTTTTCACATAGGCACTCCCATTATGACATCACAATGTCACTTGCATTATGATGTCACTCTGTAAACCAAATTTTAACATCAAATCTTAACTCCCACTATGACATCACAATGTCATTCTCATTATTAAACCACTTTAGTACTCCCATTATGACATCACAATGTCACTTGCATTATGATGTAACAATGTGCACCCCATTTTAACATCAAATCTTAACACCCATTATGACATCACAATGTCATTCTCATTATTAAACCACTTTAGTACTGCCATTATGACATCACAATGTCATTCTCATTATTAAACCACTTTCGTTCTCCATTATGACATCACAATGTCATTCGCATTATGATGTCACACTGTAAACACCATTTTAACATGAAATCTTAACTCCCATTATGACATCACAATGTCATTCTCATTATTTAACCACTTTTGTACTCCCATTATGACATCACAATGTCACTAACATGATGTCACAATGTCCAATCCATTTTTTTCACATAGGCACTCCCATTATGACATCACAATGTCATTCTCATTAATAAACCACTTTAGTTCTTCCATTATGACATCACAATGTTACTCCCATTATGATGTCACTCTGTAAACCCAATTTTAACATCAAATCTTAACTCCCACTTTGACATCACAATGTCATTCTCATTATTAAACCACTTTAGTACTCCCATTATGACATCACAATGTCACTCGCATTATGATGTCACAATGTCCTTCCCATATTTTGTCACATAGGCACTCCCGTTATGACATCACAATGTCATTCTCATTAATAAACCACTTTAGTTCTTCCATTATGACATCACAATGTTACTCCCATTAAGATGTCACACTGTAAACCCCATTGTAACATCAAATCTTAACTCCCATTATGACATCACAATGTCATTCTCATTATTAAACCACTTTAGTACTCCCATTATGACATCACAATGTCACTCGCATTATGATGTAACAATGTACACTCCATTTTAACATCAAATCTTAACACCCATTATGACATCACAATGTCATTCTCATTATTAAACCACTTTTGTACTCCCATTATGACATCACAATGTCACTCGCATTATGATGTCAAAATGTACACACCATTTTAACATCAAATCTTAACTCCCATTATGACATCACAATGTCATTCTCATTATTAAACCACTTTAGTACCCCCATTAGAACATCACAATGTCACTCACATTTTGATGTCACAATGTCCTTCCCATTTTTTGTCACATAGGCACTCCCATTATGACATGACAATGTTATTCTCATTATTAAACCACTTTTGTACTCCCAATATGACATCACAATGTCACTCACATGATGTCACAATGTCCATCCCATTTTTTGTCACATAGGCACTCCCATTATGACATGACAATGTTATTCTCATTATTAAACCACTTTAGTTCTTCCATTATGACATCACAATGTTACTCCCTTTATGAGGTCACACTGTAAACCCCATTTTAACATCAAATCTGAACTCACATTATGACATCACAATGACATTCTCATTATTAAACCACTTTAGTACTCCAATTATGACATCTCAATGTCACTCACATTATGATGTCACACTGTAAACCCCAATTTAACATCAAATCTTAACTCCCATTATGACATCACAATGTCATTCTCATTATTAAACAATTTTAGTACTCCCATTATGACATCACAATGTCATTCTCATTATTAAACCACTTTTGTACTCCCATTATGACATCACAATATCACTCGCATTATGAAGTCACACTGTAAACCCCAATTTAACATCAAATCTTAACTCCCATTATGACATCACAATGTCATTCTCATTATTAAACCATTTTAGTTCGACCAGTATGACATCACAATGTCACGCGCATTATGATGTCACAATGTCCTTCCCATTTTTTGTTTCCTAGGCACTCCCATTATGACATCAAAATGTCATTCTCATTAATAAACCACTTTAGTACTTCCACTTTGACATCACAATGTTACTCCCATTATGATGTCACACTGTGAACCCCATTTTAACATCAAATCTTAACTCCCATTATAACATCACAATGTCATACTTATTATTAAACAACTTTAGTACTCCCATTAAGACATCACAATGTCACTCACATTATGATGTCACAATGTCCTTCCCATTTTTTGTCACATAGGCACTCCCATTATGACATCACCATGTCATTCTCATTAATAAACCACTTTAGTACTCCAATTATGACATCACAATGTCTCTCACATTATGATGTCACTCTGTAAACCCCAATTTAACATCAAATCTTAACTCCCATTATGACATCACAATGTCATTATCATTAATAAACCACTTTAGAACTTTGATTATGACATCACAATGTCACTCACATTATGATGTCACAATGTCCATCCCATTTTTTTCACATAGGCACTCCCATTATGACATCACAATGTCATTCTCATTAATAACCCACTTTAGTTCTTCCATTATGACATCACAATGTTACTCCCATTATGATGTCACTCTGTAAACCCAATTTTAACATCAAATCTTAACTCCCACTTTGACATCACAATGTCATTCTCATTATTAAACAACTTTAGTACTCCCATTATGACATCACAATATCACTCGCATTATGATGTCTCACTGTAAACCCCATTTTAACATCAAATATTAACTCCCATTATGACATCACAATGTCATTATCATTAATAAACCACTTTAGTTCTTCCATTATGACATCACAATGTCATTCTCATTATTAAACCTCTTTAGTACTTCCACTTTGACATCACAATGTTACTCCCATTATGATGTCACACTGTGAACCACCCATTTTAACATCAATTCTTAACTCCCATTATGACATCACAATGTAATTCTTCTTAATAAACCACTTTAGTACTTCCACTATGCCATCACAATATTTCTCCCATTATGATGTCACACTGTGAACCCCATTTTAACATCAAATCTTAACTCCCATTATAACATCGCAATGTCATACTCATTATTAAACCACTTAAGTACTCCCATTATGACATCACAATGTCACTCACATTATGATGTCACAATGTCCTTCCCATTTCTTGTTTCCTAGGCACTCCCATTATGACATCAAAATGTCATTCTCATTAATAAACCACTTTAGTACTTCCACTTTGACATCACAATGTTACTCCCATTATGATGTCACACTGTGAACCACCCATTTTAACATCAATTCTTAACTCCCATTATGACATCACAATGTCATTCTTCTTAATAAACCACTTTAGTACTTCCACTATGACATCACAATGTTACTCCCATTATGATGTCACACTGTGAACCCCATTTTAACATCAAATCTTAACTCCCATTATAACATCACAATGTCATACTTATTATTAAACAACTTTAGTACTCCCATTATGACATCACAATGTCACTCACATTATGATGTCACAATGTCCTTCCCATTTTTTGTCAAATAGGCACTCCCATTATGACATCACAATGTCATTCTCATTAATAAACCACTTTAGTACTTCCACTATCACATCACAATGTTACTCATATTATGATGTCACATTGTGACCCCCATTTTAACATCAAATCTTAACTCCCTTTATGACATCACAATGTCATTATCATTAATAAACCACTTTAGTACTCCAATTATGACATCACAATGTCAATTGCATTATGATGTCACAATGTAAACCCCATTTTAACATCAAAACTTAACTACCATTATGACATCACAATGTCACTCTCATTTTTAAACCACTTTATTTCTCCCACTATGACATCACAATGTCACTCGCATTATGATGTCACAATGTCCATACCATTTTTTGTCACATAGGAACTCCCATTATGACATCACAATGACATTCTCATTAATAAACCACTTTAGTACTCCAATTATGACATCACAATGTCATTCTTCTGAATAAACCACTTTATTACTTCCACTATGACATCACAATGTTACTCACATTATGATGTCACACTGTGAACCCCATTTTAACATCAAATCTTAACTCCCATTATAACATCACAATGTCATTGTCATTATTAAACCACTTTAGTACTATCAATATGACATCACAATGTCAATCGCATTATGATGTCACAATGTAAACCACATTTTAACATCAAATCTTAACTCCCATTATGACATCACAATTTCACTCTCATTTTTAAACCACTTTAGTACTCCCATTATGACATCACAATGCCACTCGCATTATGATGTCACAATGTAAACCCCATTTTAACATCAAATCTTAACTCACATTATGACATCACAATGTCATTATCATTAATAAACCACTTTAGTACTCCAATTATGACATCACAATGTTACTCCCATTATGATGTCACTCTGTAAACCCAATTTTAACATCAAATCTTAACTCCCACTATGACATCACAATGTCATTCTCATTATTAAACCACTTTAGTACTCCCATTATGACATCACAATGTCACTCGCATTATGATGTCACAATGTCCTTCCCATTTTTTGTCACATAGGCACTCCCATTATGACATCACAATGTCTTTCTCATTAATAAACCACTTTAGTTCTTCCATTATGACATCACAATGTTACTCCCATTATGATGTCACACTGTAAACCCCATTTTAACATCAAATCTTAACTCCCATTATGACATCACAATGTCATTCTCATTATTAAACCACTTTAGTACTTCCACTTTGACATCACAATGTTACTCCCATTATGGTGTCACACTGTGAACCACCCATTTTAACATAATTTCTTAACTCCCATTATGACACCACAATGTCATTCTTCTTAATAAACCACTTTAGTACTTCCACTATGACATCACAATATTACTCCCATTATGATGTCACACTGTGAACCCCATTTTAACAGCAAATCTTAACTCCCATTATAACATCACAATGTCATACTCATTATTAAACCACTTTAGTACTCCCATTATGACATCACAATGTCACTCACATTATGATGTCACAATGTCCTTCCCAGTTTTTGTCACATAGGCACTCCCATTATGACATCACAATGTCATTCACATTAATAAACCACTTTAGTACTCCAATTATGACATCACAATGTCTCTCACATTATGATGTCACTCTGTAAACCCCAATTTAACATTAAATCTTAACTCCCATTATGACATCACAATGTCATTATCATTAATAAACCACTTTAGAACTCCCATTATGACATCACAATGTCACTCACATTATGGTGTCACAATGTCTTTGCCATTTTTTGTCACATAGACACTCCCATTATGACATCACAATGTTATTCTGATTAATAAACCACTTTGGTACTTCCATTATGACATCACAATGTTACTCCCATTATGATGTCACACTGTAAACCCCATTTTAACATCAAATCTTAACTCCCATTATGACATCGCAATGTCATTCTCATTATTAAACCACTTTAGTACTTCCACTTTGACATCACAATGTTACTCCCATTATGGTGTCACACTGTGAACCACCCATTTTAACATAATTTCTTAACTCCCATTATGACACCACAATGTCATTCTTCTTAATAAACCACTTTAGTACTTCCACTATGACATCACAATATTACTCCCATTATGATGTCACACTGTGAACCCCATTTTAACAGCAAATCTTAACTCCCATTATAACATCACAATGTCATACTCATTATTAAACCACTTTAGTACTCCCATTATGACATCACAATGTCACTCACATTATGATGTCACAATGTCCTTCCCAGTTTTTGTCACATAGGCACTCCCATTATGACATCACAATGTCATTCACATTAATAAACCACTTTAGTACTCCAATTATGACATCACAATGTCTCTCACATTATGATGTCACTCTGTAAACCCCAATTTAACATCAAATCTTAACTCCCATTATGACATCACAATGTCATTATCATTAATAAACCACTTTAGAACTCCCATTATGACATCACAATGTCACTCACATTATGGTGTCACAATGTCTTTGCCATTTTTTGTCACATAGACACTCCCATTATGACATCACAATGTTATTCTGATTAATAAACCACTTTGGTACTTCCACTATGACATCACAATGTTACTCCCATTATGATGTCACACTGTAAACCCCATTTTAACATCAAATCTTAACTTCCATTATGACATCACAATGTCATTCTCATTATTAAACCATTTTATTACTCCCGTTATGACATCACAATTTCACTCGCATTATGATGTCACACTGTAAACACCATTTTAACATCAAATCTTAACTCCCATTATGACATCACAATGTACTTTTCATTCTTAAACCACTTTAGTTCTCCCACTATGAAATCACAATGTCACTTGCAATATGATGTCACAATGTCCTTTCCATTTTTTGTTTCATAGGCACTCCCATTATGACATCACAATGTCATTCTTCTTAATAAACCACTTTAGTACTTCCACTATGACATCACAATGTTACTCCCATTATGATGTCACACTGTGAACCCCATTTTAACATCAAATCTTAACTCCCATTATAACATCACAATGTCATACTTATTATTAAACAACTTTAGTACTCCCATTATGACATCACAATGTCACTCACATTATGATGTCACAATGTCCTTCCCATTTTTTGTCACATAGGCACTCCCATTATGACATCACAATGTCATTCTCATTAATAAACCACTTTAGTACTTCCACTATCACATCACAATGTTACTCATATCATGATGTCACATTGTGACTCCCATTTTAACATCAAATCTTAACTCCCTTTATGACATCACAATGTCATTATCATTAATAAACCACTTTAGTACTCCAATTATGACATCACAATGTCAATTGCATTATGATGTCACAATGTAAACCCCATTTTAACATCAAAACTTAACTACCATTATGACATCACAATGTCACTCTCATTTTTAAACCACTTTAGTTCTCCCACTATGACATCACAATGTCACTCGCATTATGATGTCACAATGTCCATACCATTTTTTGTCACATAGGAACTCCCATTATGACATCACAATGACATTCTCATTAATAAACCACTTTAGTACTCCAATTATGACATCACAATGTCATTCTTCTGAATAAACCACTTTATTACTTCCACTATGACATCACAATGTTATTCCCATTATGATGTCACACTGTGAACCCCATTTTAACATCAAATCTTAACTCCCATTATAACATCACAATGTCATTGTCATTATTAAACCACTTTAGTACTATCAATATGACATCACAATGTCAATCGCATTATGATGTCACAATGTAAACCACATTTTAACATCAAATCTTAACTCCCATTATGACATCACAATGTCACTCTCATTTTTAAACCACTTTAGTACTCCCATTATGACATCACAATGCCACTCGCATTATGATGTCACAATGTAAACCCCATTTTAACATCAAATCTTAACTCACATTATGACATCACAATGTCATTATCATTAATAAACCACTTTAGTACTCCAATTATGACATCACAATGTTACTCCCATTATGATGTCACTCTGTAAACCCAATTTTAACATCAAATCTTAACTCCCACTATGACATCACAATGTCATTCTCATTATTAAACCACTTTAGTACTCCCATTATGACATCACAATGTCACTCGCATTATGATGTCACAATGTCCTTCCCATTTTTTGTCACATAGGCACTCCCATTATGACATCACAATGTCTTTCTCATTAATAAACCACTTTAGTTCTTCCATTATGACATCACAATGTTACTCCCATTATGATGTCACACTGTAAACCCCATTTTAACATCAAATCTTAACTCCCATTATGACATCACAATGTCATTCTCATTATTAAACCACTTTAGTACTTCCACTTTGACATCACAATGTTACTCCCATTATGGTGTCACACTGTGAACCACCCATTTTAACATAATTTCTTAACTCCCATTATGACACCACAATGTCATTCTTCTTAATAAACCACTTTAGTACTTCCACTATGACATCACAATATTACTCCCATTATGATGTCACACTGTGAACCCCATTTTAACAGCAAATCTTAACTCCCATTATAACATCACAATGTCATACTCATTATTAAACCACTTTAGTACTCCCATTATGACATCACAATGTCACTCACATTATGATGTCACAATGTCCTTCCCAGTTTTTGTCACATAGGCACTCCCATTATGACATCACAATGTCATTCACATTAATAAACCACTTTAGTACTCCAATTATGACATCACAATGTCTCTCACATTATGATGTCACTCTGTAAACCCCAATTTAACATCAAATCTTAACTCCCATTATGACATCACAATGTCATTATCATTAATAAACCACTTTAGAACTCCCATTATGACATCACAATGTCACTCACATTATGGTGTCACAATGTCTTTGCCATTTTTTGTCACATAAACACTCCCATTATGACATCACAATGTTATTCTGATTAATAAACCACTTTGGTACTTCCACTATGACATCACAATGTTACTCCCATTATGATGTCACACTGTAAACCCCATTTTAACATCAAATCTTAACTTCCATTATGACATCACAATGTCATTCTCATTATTAAACCATTTTATTACTCCCGTTATGACATCACAATTTCACTCGCATTATGATGTCACACTGTAAACACCATTTTAACATCAAATCTTAACTCCCATTATGACATCACAATGTACTTTTCATTCTTAAACCACTTTAGTTCTCCCACTATGAAATCACAATGTCACTTGCAATATGATGTCACAATGTCCTTTCCATTTTTTGTTTTATAGACACTCCCATTATGACATCAGAATGTCATTCTCATTAATAAACCACTTTAGTACTTCCACTGTGACATCACAATGTTACTCCCATTATGATATCACGCTGTGATCCCCATTTTAACATCAAATCTTAACTCCCATTAATACATCACAATGTCATTCTCATTATTAAACCACTGTAGTACTCCATTATGATATCACAATGTCACTCGCATTATGATGTCACACTGTAAACCCCATTTTAACATGAAATCTTAACTCCCATTATGACATCACAGTGTCATTCTCATTATTAAACAACTTTTGTACTCCCATTATGACATCACAATGTCACTAACATGATGTCACAATGTCCATCCCATTTTTTTCACATAGGCACTCCCATTATGACATCACAATGTCATTCTCATTAATAACCCACTTTAGTTCTTCCATTATGACATCACAATGTTACTCCCATTATGATGTCACTCTGTAAACCCAATTTTAACATCAAATCTTAACTCCCACTTTGACATCACAATGTCATTCTCATTATTAAACAACTTTAGTACTCCCATTATGACATCACAATATCACTCGCATTATGATGTCTCACTGTAAACCCCATTTTAACATCAAATATTAACTCCCATTATGACATCACAATGTCATTATCATTAATAAACCACTTTAGTACTACCATTATGACATCACAATGTCACTCACATTATGATGTCACAATGTCATTCCCATTTTTTGTCACATAGGCACTCCCATTATGACATCACAATGACATTCTCATTAATAAACCACTTTAGTTCTTCCATTATGACATCACAATGTCATTCTCATTATTAAACCTCTTTAGTACTTCCACTTTGACATCACAATGTTACTCCCATTATGATGTCACACTGTGAACCACCCATTTTAACATCAAATCTTAACTCCCATTATAACATCGCAATGTCATTCTCATTATTAAACCACTTAAGTACTCCCATTATGACATCACAATGTCACTCACATTATGATGTCACAATGTCATTCCCATTTCTTTTTTCCTAGGCACTCCCATTATGACATCAAAATGTCATTCTCATTAATAAACCACTTTAGTACTTCCACTTTGACATCACAATGTTACTCCCATTATGATGTCACACTGTGAACCACCCATTTTAACATCAATTCTTAACTCCCATTATGACATCACAATGTCATTCTTCTTAATAAACCACTTTAGTACTTCCACTATGACATCACAATGTTACTCCCATTATGATGTCACACTGTGAACCCCATTTTAACATCAAATCTTAACTCCCATTATAACATCACAATGTCATACTTATTATTAAACAACTTTAGTACTCCCATTATGACATCACAATGTCACTCACATTATGATGTCACAAAGTCCTTCCCATTTTTTGTCACATAGGCTCTCCCATTATGACATCACAATGTCATTCTCATTAATAAACCACTTTAGTACTTCCACTATCACATCACAATGTTACTCATATTATGATGTCACATTGTGACCCCCATTTTAACATCAAATCTTAACTCCCATTATGACATCGCAATGTCATTATCATTAATAAACCACTTTAGTACTCCAATTATGACATCACAATGTCAATTGCATTATGATGTCACAATGTAAACCCCATTTTAACATCAAAACTTAACTCCCATTATGACATCACAATGTCACTCTCATTTTTAAACCACTTTAGTTCTCCCACTATGACATCACAATGTCACTCGCATTATGATGTCACAATGTCCATACCATTTTTTGTCACATAGGTACTCCCATTATGACATCACAATGACATTCTCATTAATAAACCACTTTAGTACTCCAATTATGACATCACAATGTCATTCTTCTCAATAAACCACTTTATTACTTCCACTATGACATCACAATGTTACTCCCATTATGATGTCACACTGTGAACCCCATTTTAACATCAAATCTTAACTCCCATTATAACATCACAATGTCATTCTCATTATTAAACCAGTTTAGTACTATCAATATGACATCACAATGTCAATCGCATTATGATGTCACAATGTAAACCCCATTTTAACATCAAATCTTAACTCCCATTATGACATAACAATGTCACTCTCATTTTTAAACCACTTTAGTACTCCCATTATGACATCACAATGTCACTCGCATTATGATGTCACAATGTAAACCCCATTTTAACATCAAATCTTAACTCACATTATAACATCACAATGTCATTATCATTAATAAACCATTTTAGTACTTCCACTTTGACATCACAATGTCACTCACATTATGATGTCACAATGTGAACCCCATTTTAACATCAAATCTTAACTCCCATTATAACATCACAATGTCATACTCATTATTAAACCACTTTAGTACTCCCATTATGACATCACAATGTCACTCACATTATGATGTCACAATGTCCTTCCCAGTTTTTGTCACATAGGCACTCCCATTATGACATCACAATGTCATTCTCATTAATAAACCACTTTAGTACTTCCACTATGACATCACAATGTTACTCCCATTATGATGTCACACTGTGACCCCCATTTTAACATCAAATATTAACTACCATTATGACAACACAATGTCATTATCATTAATAAACCACTTTCGTACTCCAATTATGACATCACAATGTCACTCACATTATGATGTCACACTGAAAACCCCAATTTAACATCAAATCTTAACTCCCATTATGACATCACAATGTCATTCTCATTAATAAACCACTTTATTACTTCCACTATGACATCACAATGTTACTCCCATTATGATGTCACACTGTGAACCCCATTTTAACATCAAATCTTAACTCCCATTATAACATCACAATGTCATTCTCATTATTAAACCACTTTAGTACTATCAATATGACATCACAATGTCAATCGCATTATGATGTCACAATGTAAACCCCATTTTAACATCAAATCTTAACTACCATTATGACATCACAATGTCACTCTCATTTTTAAACCACTTTAGTACTCCCATTATGACATCACAATGTCACTCGCATTATGATGTCACACTGTAAACCCCATTTTAACATCAAATCTTAACTCACATTATGACATCACAATGTCATTCTCATTATTAAAGCACTTTTGTTCTCCCTCTTTGACATCACAATGTCACTCACATTATGATGTCACAATGTCCTTACCATTTTTTGTCACATAGGCACTCCCATTATGACATCAAAATGTCAGTTTCATTAATAAACCTCTTTAGTTCTACCATTATGACATCACAATGTTACTCCCATTATGATGTCACACTGTAAACCAAATTTTAACATCAAATCTTAACTCCCATTATGACATCATAATGACATTCTCATTATTAAACCACTTTAGTACTCCAATTATGATATCACAATGTCTCTCGCATTATGATGTCACTCTGTAAACCCCAAATAAACATCAAATCTTAACTCCCATTATGACATCACAATGTCACTCTCATTTTTAAACCACTTTAGTTCTCCCACTATGACATCACAATGTCACTCGCATTATGATGTCACAATGTCCTTACCTTTTTTTGTCACATAGTTACTCCCATTATAACATCACAATGTCATACTTATTATTAAACAACTTTAGTACTCCCATTATGACATCACAATGTCACTCACATTATGATGTCACAATGTCCTTCCCATTTTTTGACACAAAGGCACTCCCATTATGACATCACAATGTCATTCTCATTAATAAACCACTTTAGTACTTCCACTATGACATCACAATGTTACTCCCATTATGATGTCACACTGTAAACCCCATTTTAACATCAAATCTTAACTCACATTATGACATAACAATGTTCTCATTATTAAAGCACTTTAGTTCTCCCACTATGACATCACAATGTCACTCGCATTATGATGTCACAATGTCCTTACCAATTTTTGTCACATAGGCACTCCCATTATGACATCACAATGTCATTCTCATTAATAAACCACTTTAGTACTCCAATTATGACATCACAATGTCTCTCACATTATGATTTCACTCTGTAAACCCCAATTTAACATAAAATCTTAACTCCCATTATGACATCACAATGTCATTCTCATTATTTAACCACTTTTGTACTCCCATTATGACATCACAATGTTACTCCGATTATGATGTCACACTGTAAACCCCATTTTAACATCAAATCTTATCTCCCATTATGACATCACAATATCATTCTCATTATTTAACCACTTTTGTACTCCCATTATGACATCACAATGTCACTCACATGATGTCACAATGTCCATCCCATTTTTTTCACATAGGCACACCCATTATGACATCACAATGTCATTCTCATTAATACACCACTTTAGTTCTTCCGCTATGACATCACAATGTTAATCCCATTATAATGTCATACTGTAAACCCCATTTTAACATCAAATCTTATCTCCCATTATGACATCACAATGTCATTCTCATTATTTAACCACTTTTGTACTCCCAATATGACATCACAATGTCACTCACATGATGTCACAATGTCCATCCCATTTTTTGTCACATAGGCACTCCCATTATGACATGACAATGTTATTCTCATTATTAAACCACTTTAGCTCTTCCATTATGACATCACAATGTTACTCCCTTTATGAGGTCACACTGTAAACCCCTTTTTAACATCAAATCTGAACTCACATTATGACATCACAATGACATTCTCATTATTAAACCACTTTAGTACTCCAATTATGACATCTCAATGTCACTCACATTATGATGTCACACTGTAAACCCCAATTTAACATCAAATCTTAACTCCCATTATGACATCACAATGTCATTCTCATTATTAAACCATTTTAGTACTCCCATTATGACATCACAATGTCATTCTCATTATTAAACCACTTTTGTACTCTCATTATGACATCACAATATCACTCGCATTATGAAGTCACACTGTAAACCCCAATTTAACATCAAATCTTAACTCCCATAATGACATCACAATGTCATTCTCATTATTAAACCACTTTAGTTCGACCAGTATGACATCACATTGTCACTCGCATTATGATGTCACAATGTCCTTCGCATTTCTTGTTTCCTAGGCACTCCCATTCTGACATCAAAATGTCATTCTCATTAATAAACCACTTTAGTACTTCCACTTTGACATCACAATGTTACTCCCATTATGATGTCACACTGTGAACCACCCATTTTAACATCAATTCTTAACTCCCACTATGACATCACAATGTCTTTCTTCTTAATAAACCACTTTAGTACTTCCACTATGACATCACAATGTTACTCACATTATGATGTCACACTGTGAACCCCATTTTAACATCAAATCTTAACTCCCATTATAACATCACAATGTCATACTTATTATTAAACAACTTTAGTACTCCCATTAAGACATCACAATGTCACTCACATTATGATGTCACAATGTCCTTCCCATTTTTTGTCACATAGGCACTCCCATTATGACATCACAATGTCATTCTCATTAATAAACCACTTTAGTACTCCAATTATGACATCACAATGTCTCTCACATTATGATGTCACTCTGTAAACCCCAATTTAACATCAAATTTTAACTCCCATTATGACATCACAATGTCATTATCATTAATAAACCACTTTTGAACTCCCATTATGACATCACAATGTCACTCACATTATGATGTCACAATGTCTTTGCCATTTTTTTGTCACATAGACACTCCCATTATGACATCACAATGTTATTCTGATTAATAAACCACTTTGGTACTTCCACTATGACATCACAATGTTACTCCCATTATGATGTCACACTGTAAACCCCATTTTAACATCAAATCTTAACTTCCATTATGATATCACAATGTCATTCTCATTATTAAACCATTTTATTTCTCCCGTTATGACATCACAATTTCACTCGCATTATGATGTCACACTGTAAACACCATTTTAACATCAAATCTTAACTCCCATTATGACATCACAATGTTCTTCTCATTATTAAACCACTTTAGTTCTCCCACTATGACATCACAATGTCACTTGCATTATGATGTCACAATGTCCTTTCCATTTTTTGTTTCATAGGCACTCCCATTATGACATCACAATGTTCTTCTCATTATTAAACCACTTTAGTTCTCCCACTATGACATCACAATGTCACTTGCATTATGATGTCACAATGTCCTTTCCATTTTTTGTTTCATAGGCACTCCCATTATGACATCACAATGTCATTCTCATTAATAAACCACTTTAGTACTTCCACTGTGACATCACAATGTTACTCCCATTATGATATCACGCTGTGATCCCCATTTTAACATCAAATCTTAACTCCCATTAATACATCACAATGTCATTCTCATTATTAAACCACTGTAGTACTCCATTATGATATCACAATGTCACTCGCATTATGATGTCACACTGTAAACCCCATTTTAACATGAAATCTTAACTCCCATTATGACATCACAGTGTCATTCTCATTATTAAACAACTTTTGTACTCCCATTATGACATCACAATGTCACTCACATGATGTCACAATGTCCATCCCATTTTTTTCACATAGGCACTCCCATTATGACATCACAATGTCATTCTCATTAATAACCCACTTTAGTTCTTCCATTATGACATCACAATGTTACTCCCATTATGATGTCACTCTGTAAACCCAATTTTAACATCAAATCTTAACTCCCACTATGACATCACAATGTCATTCTCATTATTAAACAACTTTAGTACTCCCATTATGACATCACAATATCACTCGCATTATGATGACTCACTGTAAACCCCATTTTAACATCAAATATTAACTCCCATTATGACATCACAATGTCATTATCATTAATAAACCACTTTAGTACTACCATTATGACATCACAATGTCACTCACATTATGATGTCACAATGTCCTTCCCATTTTTTGTCACATAGGCACTCCCATTATGACATCACAATGACATTCTCATTAATAAACCACTTTAGTACTTCCTCTTTGACATCACAATGTTACTCCCATTATGATGTCACACTGTGAAACACCCATTTTAACATCAATTCTTAACTCCCATTATGACATCACAATGTCATTCTTCTTAATAAACCACTTTAGTACTTCCACTATGACATCACAATGTTACTCCCATTATGATGTCACACTGTGAACCCCATTTTAACATCAAATCTTAACTCCCATTATAACATCACAATGTCATACTCATTATTAAACCACTTTAGTACTCCCATTATGACATCACAATGTCACTCACATTATGATGTCACAATGTCCTTCCCATTTTTTGTTTCCTAGGCACTCCCATTATGACATCAAAATGTCATTCTCATTAATAAACCACTTTAGTACTTCCACTTTGACATCACAATGTTACTCCCATTATGATGTCACACTGTGAACCACCCATTTTAACATCAATTCTTAACTCCCATTATGACATCACAATGTCTTTCTTCTTAATAAACCACTTTAGTACTTCCACTATGACATCACAATGTTACTCCCATTATGATGTCACACTGTGAACCCCATTTTAACATCAAATCTTAACTCCCATTATAACATCACAATGTCATACTTATTATTAAACAACTTTAGTACTCCCATTAAGACATCACAATGTCACTCACATTATGATGTCACAATGTCCTTCCCATTTTTTGTCACATAGGCACTCCCATTATGACATCACAATGTCATTCTCATTAATAAACCACTTTAGTACTCCAATTATGACATCACAATGTCTCTCACATTATGATGTCACTCTGTAAACCCCAATTTAACATCAAATTTTAACTCCCATTATGACATCACAATGTCATTATCATTAATAAACCACTTTAGAACTCCCATTATGACATCACAATGTCACTCACATTATGATGTCACAATGTCTTTGCCATTTTTTTGTCACATAGACACTCCCATTATGACATCACAATGTTATTCTGATTAATAAACCACTTTGGTACTTCCACTATGACATCACAATGTTACTCCCATTATGATGTCACACTGTAAACCCCATTTTAACATCAAATCTTAACTTCCATTATGACATCACAATGTCATTCTCATTATTAAACCATTTTATTTCTCCCGTTATGACATCACAATTTCACTCGCATTATGATGTCACACTGTAAACACCATTTTAACATCAAATCTTAACTCCCATTATGACATCACAATGTTCTTCTCATTATTAAACCACTTTAGTTCTCCCACTATGACATCACAATGTCACTTGCATTATGATGTCACAATGTCCTTTCCATTTTTTGTTTCATAGGCACTCCCATTATGACATCACAATGTCATTCTCATTAATAAACCACTTTAGTACTTCCACTGTGACATCACAATGTTACTCCCATTATGATATCACGCTGTGATCCCCATTTTAACATCAAATCTTAACTCCCATTAATACATCACAATGTCATTCTCATTATTAAACCACTGTAGTACTCCATTATGATATCACAATGTCACTCGCATTATGATGTCACACTGTAAACCCCATTTTAACATGAAATCTTAACTCCCATTATGACATCACAGTGTCATTCTCATTATTAAACAACTTTTGTACTCCCATTATGACATCACAATGTCACTCACATGATGTCACAATGTCCATCCCATTTTTTTCACATAGGCACTCCCATTATGACATCACAATGTCATTCTCATTACTAACCCACTTTAGTTCTTCCATTATGACATCACAATGTTACTCCCATTATGATGTCACTCTGTAAACCCAATTTTAACATCAAATCTTAACTCCCACTATGACATTACAATGTCATTCTCATTATTAAACAACTTTAGTACTCCCATTATGACATCACAATATCACTCGCATTATGATGACTCACTGTAAACCCAATTTTAACATCAAATATTAACTCCCATTATGACATCACAATGTCATTATCATTAATAAACCAATTTAGTACTACCATTATGACATCACAATGTCACTCACATTATGATGTCACAATGTCCTTCCCATTTTTTGTCACATAGGCACTCCCATTATGACATCACAATGACATTCTCATTAATAAACCACTTTAGTTCTTCCATTATGACATCACAATGTCATTCTCATTATTAATCCTCTCTAGTACTTCCACTTTGACATCACAATGTTACTCCCATTATGATGTCACACTGTGAACCACCCATTTTAACATCAATTCTTAATTCCCATTATGACATCACAATGTAATTCTTCTTAATAAACCACTTTTGTACTTCCACTATGACATCACAATATTACTCCCATTATGATGTCACACTGTGAACCCCATTTTAACATCAAATCTTAACTCCCATTATAACATCACAATGTCATACTCATTATTAAACCACTTAAGTACTCCCATTATGACATCACAATGTCACTCACATTATGATGTCACAATGTCCTTCCCATTTCTTGTTTCCTAGGCACTCCCATTATGACATCAAAATGTCATTCTCATTAATAAACCACTTTAGTACTTCCACTTTGACATCACAATGTTACTCCCATTATGATGTCACACTGTGAAACACCCATTTTAACATCAATTCTTAACTCCCATTATGACATCACAATGTCATTCTTCTTAATAAACCACTTTAGTACTTCCACTATGACATCACAATGTTACTCCCATTATGATGTCACACTGTGAACCCCATTTTAACATCAAATCTTAACTCCCATTATAACATCACAATGTCATACTTATTATTAAACAACTTTAGTACTCCCATTATGACATCACAATGTCACTCACATTATGATGTCACAATGTCCTTCCCATTTTTTGTCACATAGGCACTCCCATTATGACATCACAATGTCATTCTCATTAATAAACCACTTTAGTACTTCCACTATCACATCACAATGTTACTCATATTATGATGTCACATTGTGACCCCCATTTTAACATCAAATCTTAACTCCCATTATGACATCACAATGTCATTATCATTAATAAACCACTTTAGTACTCCAATTATGACATCACAATGTCAATTGCATTATGATGTCACAATGTAAACCCCATTTTAACATCAAAACTTAACTCCCATTATGACATCACAATGTCACTCTCATTTTTAAACCACTTTAGTTCTCCCACTATGACATCACAATGTCACTCGCATTATGATGTCACAATGTCCATACCATTTTTTGTCACATAGGTACTCCCATTATGACATCACAATGACATTCTCATTAATAAACCACTTTAGTACTCCAATTATGACATCACAATGTCATTCTTCTTAATAAACCACTTTATTACTTCCACTATGACATCACAATGTTACTCCCATTATGATGTCACACTGTGAACCCCATTTTGACATCAAATCTTAACTCTCATTATAACATCACAATGTCATTCTCATTAATAAACCACTTTAGTTCTTCCATTATGACATCACAATGTTACTCCCATTATGATGTCACACTGTAAACCCCATTTTAACATCAAATCTTAACTCCCATTATGACATCACAATGTCATTCTCATTATTAAACCACTTTAGTACTTCCACTTTGACATCACAATGTTACTCCCATTATGGTGTCACACTGTGAACCACCCATTTTAACATAAATTCTTAACTCCCATTATGACACCACAATGTCATTCTTCTTAATAAACCAATTTAGTACTTCCAATACGACATCACAATATTACTCCCATTATGATGTCACACTGTGAACCCCATTTTAACATCAAATCTTAACTCCCATTGTGACATCACAATGTCATTATCATTAATAAACCACTTTTTTACTCCCATTATGACATCACAATATCACTCGCATTATGATGACTCACTGTAAACCCCATTTTAACATCAAATATTAACTCCCATTATGACATCACAATGTCATTATCATTAATAAACCACTTTAGTACTACCATTATGACATCACAATGTCACTCACATTATGATGTCACAATGTCCTTCCCATTTTTTGTCACATAGGCACTCCCATTATGACATCACAATGACATTCTCATTAATAAACCACTTTAGTTCTTCCATTATCACATCACAATGTCATTCTCATTATTAAACCACTTAAGTACTCCCATTATGACATCACAATGTCACTCACATTATGATGTCACAATGTCCTTCCCATTTCTTGTTTCCTAGGCACTCCCATTATGACATCAAAATGTCATTCTCATTAATAAACCACTTTAGTACTTCCACTTTGACATCACAATGTTACTCCCATTATGATGTCACACTGTGAAACACCCATTTTAACATCAATTCTTAACTCCCATTATGACATCACAATGTCATTCTTCTTAATAAACCACTTTAGTACTTCCACTATGACATCACAATGTTACTCCCATTATGATATCACTCTGTGATCCCCATTTTAACATCAAATCTTAACTCCCATTAATACATCACAATGTCATTCTCATTATTAAACCACTGTAGTACTCCATTATGATATCACAATGTCACTCGCATTATGATGTCACACTGTAAACACCATTTTAACATGAAATCTTAACTCCCATTATGACATCACAGTGTCATTCTCATTATTAAACAACTTTTGTACTCCCATTATGACATCACAATGTCACTCACATGATGTCACAATGTCCATCCCATTTTTTTCACATAGGCACTCCCATTATGACATCACAATGTCATTCTCATTAATAACCCACTTTAGTTCTTCCATTATGACATCACAATGTTACTCCCATTATGATGTCACTCTGTAAACCCAATTTTAACATCAAATCTTAACTCCCACTATGACATCACAATGTCATTCTCATTATTAAACAACTTTAGTACTCCCATTATGACATCACAATATCACTCGCATTATGATGACTCACTGTAAACCCCATTTTAACATCAAATATTAACTCCCATTATGACATCACAATGTCATTATCATTAATAAACCACTTTAGTACTTCCACTATGACATCACAATATTACTCCCATTATGATGTCACACTGTGAACCCCATTTTAACATCAAATCTTAACTCCCATTATAACATCACAATGTCATACTCATTATTAAACCACTTAAGTACTCCCATTATGACATCACAATGTCACTCACATTATGATGTCACAATGTCCTTCCCATTTCTTGTTTCCTAGGCACTCCCATTATGACATCAAAATGTCATTCTCATTAATAAACCACTTTAGTACTTCCACTTTGACATCACAATGTTACTCCCATTATGATGTCACACTGTGAAACACCCATTTTAACATCAATTCTTAACTCCCATTATGACATCACAATGTCATTCTTCTTAATAAACCACTTTAGTACTTCCACTATGACATCACAATGTTACTCCCATTATGATGTCACACTGTGAACCCCATTTTAACATCAAATCTTAACTCCCATTATAACATTACAATGTCATACTTATTATTAAACAACTTTAGTACTCCCATTATGACATCACAATGTCACTCACATTATGATGTCACAATGTCCTTCCCATTTTTTGTCACATAGGCACTCCCATTATGACATCACAATGTCATTCTCATTAATAAACCACTTTAGTACTTCCACTATCACATCACAATGTTACTCATATTATGATGTCACATTGTGACCCCCATTTTAACATCAAATCTTAACTCCCATTATGACATCACAATGTCATTATCATTAATAAACCACTTTAGTACTCCAATTATGACATCACAATGTCAATTGCATTATGATGTCACAATGTAAACCCCATTTTAACATCAAAACTTAACTCCCATTATGACATCACAATGTCACTCTCATTTTTAAACCACTTTAGTTCTCCCACTATGACATCACAATGTCACTCGCATTATGATGTCACAATGTCCATACCATTTTTTGTCACATAGGTACTCCCATTATGACATCACAATGACATTCTCATTAATAAACCACTTTAGTACTCCAATTATGACATCACAATGTCATTCTTCTTAATAAACCACTTTATTACTTCCACTATGACATCACAATGTTACTCCCATTATGATGTCACACTGTGAACCCCATTTTGACATCAAATCTTAACTCTCATTATAACATCACAATGTCATTCTCATTATTAAACCACTTTAGTACTATCAATATGACATTACAATGTCAATCGCATTATGATGTCACAATGTAAACCCAATTTTAACATCAAATCTTAACTCCCATTATGACATCACAATGTCACTCTCATTTTTAAACCACTTTAGTACTCCCATTATGACATCACAATGTCACTCGCATTATGATGTCACTCTGTAAACCCAATTTTAACATCAAATCTTAACTCCCACTATGACATCACAATGTCATTCTCATTATTAAACCACTTTAGTACTCCCATTATGACATCACAATGTCACTCGCATTATGATGTCTCAATGTCCTTCCCATTTTTTGTCACATAGGCACTCCCATTATGACATCACAATGTCTTTCTCATTAATAAACCACTTTAGTTCTTCCATTATGACATCACAATGTTACTCCCATTATGATGTCACACTGTAAACCCCATTTTAACATCAAATCTTAACTCCCATTATGACATCACAATGTCATTCTCATTATTAAACCACTTTAGTACTTCCACTTTGACATCACAATGTTACTCCCATTATGGTGTCACACTGTGAACCACCCATTTTAACATAAATTCTTAACTCCCATTATGACACCACAATGTCATTCTTCTTATTAAACCACTTTAGTACTTCCACTACGACATCACAATATTACTCCCATTATGATGTCACACTGTGAACCCCATTTTAACATCAAATCTTAACTCCCATTGTGACATCACAATGTCATTATCATTAATAAACCACTTTAGTACTCCCATTATGACATCACAATGTCACTCGCATTATGACGTCACAATGTCCTTCACATTTTTTGTCACATAGGCACTCCCATTATGACATCACAATGTCTTTCTCATTAATAAACCACTTTAGTTCTTCCATTATGACATCACAATGTTACTCCCATTATGATGTCACACTGTAAACCCCATTTTAACATCAAATCTTAACTCCCATTATGACATCACAATGTCATTCTCATTATTAAACCACTTTAGTACTTCCACTTTGACATCACAATGTTACTCCCATTATGGTGTCACACTGTGAACCACCCATTTTAACATAAATTCTTAACTCCCATTATGACACCACAATGTCATTCTTCTTAATAAACCACTTTAGTACTTCCACTACGACATCACAATATTACTCCCATTATGATGTCACACTGTGAACCCCATTTTAACATCAAATCTTAACTCCCATTGTGACATCACAATGTCATTATCATTAATAAACCACTTTAGTACTCCCATTATGACATCACAATGTCACTCGCATTATGACGTCACAATGTCCTTCACATTTTTTGTCACATAGGCACTCCCATTATGACATCACAATGTCTTTCTCATTAATAAACCACTTTAGTTCTTCCATTATGACATCACAATGTTACTCCCATTATGATGTCACACTGTAAACCCCATTTTAACATCAAATCTTAACTCCCATTATGACATCACAATGTCATTCTCATTATTAAACCACTTTAGTACTTCCACTTTGACATCACAATGTTACTCCCATTATGGTGTCACACTGTGAACCACCCATTTTAACATAAATTCTTAACTCCCATTATGACACCACAATGTCATTATTCTTAATAAACCACTTTAGTACTTCCACTACGACATCACAATATTACTCCCATTATGATGTCACACTGTGAACCCCATTTTAACATCAAATCTTAACTCTCATTATGACATCACAATGTCATTATCATTAATAAACCACTTTAGTACTCCCATTTTGACATCACAATGTCACTCACATTATGATGTCACAATGTCTTTCCCATTTTTTTGTCACATAGGCACTCCCATTATGACATCACAATGTCATTCTGATTAATAAACCACTTTAGTACTTCCACTATGACATCACAATGTTACTCCCATTATGAAGTCACACTGTAAACCCCATTTTAACATCAAATCTTAACTTCCATTATGACATCACAATGTCATTCTCATTATTAAACCATTTTACTACTCCCGTTATGACATCACACTGTCACTCGCATTATGATGTCACACTGTAAACACCATTTTAACATCAAATCTTAACTACCATTATGACATCACAATGTCATTCTCATTATTTAACCACTTTTGTACTCCCATTATGACATCACAATGTCACTCACATGATATCACAATGTCCAACCTATTTTTTTCACATAGGCACTCCCATTATGACATCACAATGTCATTCTCATTAATAAACCACTTTAGTTCTTCCATTATGACATCACAATGTTACTCCCATTATGATGTCACTCTGTAAACCAAATTTTAACGTCAAATCTTAACTCCCATTATGACATCACAATGTCATTCTCATTATTAAACCACTTTAGTACTCCCATTATGACATCACAATGTCACTTGCATTATGATGTAACAATGTACACCCCATTTTAACATCAAATCTTAACACCCATTATGACATCACAATGTCAATCTCATTATTAAACCACTTTAGTACTCCCATTATGACATCACAATGTCATTCTCATTATTAAACCACTTTCGTTCTCCATTATGACATCACAATGTCATTCGCATTATGATGTCACACTGTAAACACCATTTTAACATGAAATCTTAACTCCCATTATGACATCACAATGTCATTCTCATTATTTAACCACTTTTGTACTCCCATTATGACATCACAATGTCACTAACATGATGTCACAATGTCCAATCCATTTTTTTCACATAGGCACTCCCATTATGACATCACAATGTCATTCTCATTAATAAACCACTTTAGTTCTTCCATTATGACATCACAATGTTACTCCCTTTATGATGTCACTCTGTAAACCCAATTTTAACATCAAATCTTAACTCCCACTTTGACATCACAATGTCATTCTCATTATTAAACCACTTTAGTACTCCCATTATGACATCACAATGTCACTCGCATTATGATGTCACAATGTCCTTCCCATTTTTTGTCACATAGGCACTCCCGTTATGACATCACAATGTCATTCTCATTAATAAACCACTTTAGTTCTTCCATTATGACATCACAATGTTACTCCCATTAAGATGTCACACTGTAAACCTCATTGTAACGTCAAATCTTAACTCCCATTATGACATCACAATGTCATTCTCATTATTAAACCACTTTAGTACTCCCATTATGACATCACAATGTCACTCGCATTATGATGTAACAATGTACACTCCATTTTAACATCAAATCTTAACACCCATTATGACATCACAATGTCATTCTCATTATTAAACCACTTTTGTACTCCCATTCTGACATCACAATGTCACTCGCATTATGATGTCAAAATGTACACCCCATTTTAACATCAAATCTTAACTCCCATTATGACATCACAATGTCATTCTCATTATTAAACCACTTTAGTACCCCCATTAGAACATCACAATGTCACTCACATTTTGATGTCACAATGTCCTTCCCATTTTTTGTCACATAGGCACTCCCATTATGACATCACAATGTCATTCTCATTAATAAACCACTTTAGTTCTTCCATTATGACATCACAATGTTACTCCCATTATGATGTCACACTGTAAATCCCATTTTAACATCAAATCTTAACTCCCATTATGACATCACAATGTCATTCTCATTATTAAACCACTTTAGTACTCCCATTATGACATCACAATGTCACTCGCATTATGATGTAACAATGTACACCCCATTTTAACATCAAATCTTAACATCCATTATGACATCACAATGTCATTCTCATTATTAAACCACTTTAGTACTCCCATTATGACATCACAATATCATTCTCATTATTAAACCACTTTCGTGCTGCATTATGACATCACAATGTCATTCGCATTATGATGTCACACTGTAAACACCATTTTAACATGAAATCTTATCTCCCATTATGACATCACATTGTCATTCTCATTATTTAACCACTTTTGTACTCCCAATATGACATCACAATGTCACTCACATGATGTCACAATGTCCATCCCATTTTTTGTCACATAGGCACTCCCATTATGACATGACAATGTTATTCTCATTATTAAACTACTTTAGTTCTTCCATTATGACATCACAATGTTACTCCCTTTATGAGGTCACACTGTAAACCCCATTTTAACATCAAATCTGAACTCACATTATGACATCACAATGACATTCTCATTTTTAAACCACTTTAGTTCTTCCATTATCACATCACAATGTCATTCTCATTATTAAACCACTTAAGTACTCCCATTATGACATCACAATGTCACTCACATTATGATGTCACAATGTCCTTCCCATTTCTTGTTTCCTAGGCACTCCCATTATGACATCAAAATGTCATTCTCATTAATAAACCACTTTAGTACTTCCACTTTGACATCACAATGTTACTCCCATTATGATGTCACACTGTGAAACACCCATTTTAACATCAATTCTTAACTCCCATTATGACATCACAATGTCATTCTTCTTAATAAACCACTTTAGTACTTCCACTATGACATCACAATGTTACTCCCATTATGATATCACTCTGTGATCCCCATTTTAACATCAAATCTTAACTCCCATTAATACATCACAATGTCATTCTCATTATTAAACCACTGTAGTACTCCATTATGATATCACAATGTCACTCGCATTATGATGTCACACTGTAAACACCATTTTAACATGAAATCTTAACTCCCATTATGACATCACAGTGTCATTCTCATTATTAAACAACTTTTGTACTCCCATTATGACATCACAATGTCACTCACATGATGTCACAATGTCCATCCCATTTTTTTCACATAGGCACTCCCATTATGACATCACAATGTCATTCTCATTAATAACCCACTTTAGTTCTTCCATTATGACATCACAATGTTACTCCCATTATGATGTCACTCTGTAAACCCAATTTTAACATCAAATCTTAACTCCCACTATGACATCACAATGTCATTCTCATTATTAAACAACTTTAGTACTCCCATTATGACATCACAATATCACTCGCATTATGATGACTCACTGTAAACCCCATTTTAACATCAAATATTAACTCCCATTATGACATCACAATGTCATTATCATTAATAAACCACTTTAGTACTTCCACTATGACATCACAATATTACTCCCATTATGATGTCACACTGTGAACCCCATTTTAACATCAAATCTTAACTCCCATTATAACATCACAATGTCATACTCATTATTAAACCACTTAAGTACTCCCATTATGACATCACAATGTCACTCACATTATGATGTCACAATGTCCTTCCCATTTCTTGTTTCCTAGGCACTCCCATTATGACATCAAAATGTCATTCTCATTAATAAACCACTTTAGTACTTCCACTTTGACATCACAATGTTACTCCCATTATGATGTCACACTGTGAAACACCCATTTTAACATCAATTCTTAACTCCCATTATGACATCACAATGTCATTCTTCTTAATAAACCACTTTAGTACTTCCACTATGACATCACAATGTTACTCCCATTATGATGTCACACTGTGAACCCCATTTTAACATCAAATCTTAACTCCCATTATAACATTACAATGTCATACTTATTATTAAACAACTTTAGTACTCCCATTATGACATCACAATGTCACTCACATTATGATGTCACAATGTCCTTCCCATTTTTTGTCACATAGGCACTCCCATTATGACATCACAATGTCATTCTCATTAATAAACCACTTTAGTACTTCCACTATCACATCACAATGTTACTCATATTATGATGTCACATTGTGACCCCCATTTTAACATCAAATCTTAACTCCCATTATGACATCACAATGTCATTATCATTAATAAACCACTTTAGTACTCCAATTATGACATCACAATGTCAATTGCATTATGATGTCACAATGTAAACCCCATTTTAACATCAAAACTTAACTCCCATTATGACATCACAATGTCACTCTCATTTTTAAACCACTTTAGTTCTCCCACTATGACATCACAATGTCACTCGCATTATGATGTCACAATGTCCATACCATTTTTTGTCACATAGGTACTCCCATTATGACATCACAATGACATTCTCATTAATAAACCACTTTAGTACTCCAATTATGACATCACAATGTCATTCTTCTTAATAAACCACTTTATTACTTCCACTATGACATCACAATGTTACTCCCATTATGATGTCACACTGTGAACCCCATTTTGACATCAAATCTTAACTCTCATTATAACATCACAATGTCATTCTCATTATTAAACCACTTTAGTACTATCAATATGACATTACAATGTCAATCGCATTATGATGTCACAATGTAAACCCAATTTTAACATCAAATCTTAACTCCCATTATGACATCACAATGTCACTCTCATTTTTAAACCACTTTAGTACTCCCATTATGACATCACAATGTCACTCGCATTATGATGTCACTCTGTAAACCCAATTTTAACATCAAATCTTAACTCCCACTATGACATCACAATGTCATTCTCATTATTAAACCACTTTAGTACTCCCATTATGACATCACAATGTCACTCGCATTATGATGTCTCAATGTCCTTCCCATTTTTTGTCACATAGGCACTCCCATTATGACATCACAATGTCTTTCTCATTAATAAACCACTTTAGTTCTTCCATTATGACATCACAATGTTACTCCCATTATGATGTCACACTGTAAACCCCATTTTAACATCAAATCTTAACTCCCATTATGACATCACAATGTCATTCTCATTATTAAACCACTTTAGTACTTCCACTTTGACATCACAATGTTACTCCCATTATGGTGTCACACTGTGAACCACCCATTTTAACATAAATTCTTAACTCCCATTATGACACCACAATGTCATTCTTCTTATTAAACCACTTTAGTACTTCCACTACGACATCACAATATTACTCCCATTATGATGTCACACTGTGAACCCCATTTTAACATCAAATCTTAACTCCCATTGTGACATCACAATGTCATTATCATTAATAAACCACTTTAGTACTCCCATTATGACATCACAATGTCACTCGCATTATGACGTCACAATGTCCTTCACATTTTTTGTCACATAGGCACTCCCATTATGACATCACAATGTCTTTCTCATTAATAAACCACTTTAGTTCTTCCATTATGACATCACAATGTTACTCCCATTATGATGTCACACTGTAAACCCCATTTTAACATCAAATCTTAACTCCCATTATGACATCACAATGTCATTCTCATTATTAAACCACTTTAGTACTTCCACTTTGACATCACAATGTTACTCCCATTATGGTGTCACACTGTGAACCACCCATTTTAACATAAATTCTTAACTCCCATTATGACACCACAATGTCATTCTTCTTAATAAACCACTTTAGTACTTCCACTACGACATCACAATATTACTCCCATTATGATGTCACACTGTGAACCCCATTTTAACATCAAATCTTAACTCCCATTGTGACATCACAATGTCATTATCATTAATAAACCACTTTAGTACTCCCATTATGACATCACAATGTCACTCGCATTATGACGTCACAATGTCCTTCACATTTTTTGTCACATAGGCACTCCCATTATGACATCACAATGTCTTTCTCATTAATAAACCACTTTAGTTCTTCCATTATGACATCACAATGTTACTCCCATTATGATGTCACACTGTAAACCCCATTTTAACATCAAATCTTAACTCCCATTATGACATCACAATGTCATTCTCATTATTAAACCACTTTAGTACTTCCACTTTGACATCACAATGTTACTCCCATTATGGTGTCACACTGTGAACCACCCATTTTAACATAAATTCTTAACTCCCATTATGACACCACAATGTCATTATTCTTAATAAACCACTTTAGTACTTCCACTACGACATCACAATATTACTCCCATTATGATGTCACACTGTGAACCCCATTTTAACATCAAATCTTAACTCTCATTATGACATCACAATGTCATTATCATTAATAAACCACTTTAGTACTCCCATTTTGACATCACAATGTCACTCACATTATGATGTCACAATGTCTTTCCCATTTTTTTGTCACATAGGCACTCCCATTATGACATCACAATGTCATTCTGATTAATAAACCACTTTAGTACTTCCACTATGACATCACAATGTTACTCCCATTATGAAGTCACACTGTAAACCCCATTTTAACATCAAATCTTAACTTCCATTATGACATCACAATGTCATTCTCATTATTAAACCATTTTACTACTCCCGTTATGACATCACACTGTCACTCGCATTATGATGTCACACTGTAAACACCATTTTAACATCAAATCTTAACTACCATTATGACATCACAATGTCATTCTCATTATTTAACCACTTTTGTACTCCCATTATGACATCACAATGTCACTCACATGATATCACAATGTCCAACCTATTTTTTTCACATAGGCACTCCCATTATGACATCACAATGTCATTCTCATTAATAAACCACTTTAGTTCTTCCATTATGACATCACAATGTTACTCCCATTATGATGTCACTCTGTAAACCAAATTTTAACGTCAAATCTTAACTCCCATTATGACATCACAATGTCATTCTCATTATTAAACCACTTTAGTACTCCCATTATGACATCACAATGTCACTTGCATTATGATGTAACAATGTACACCCCATTTTAACATCAAATCTTAACACCCATTATGACATCACAATGTCAATCTCATTATTAAACCACTTTAGTACTCCCATTATGACATCACAATGTCATTCTCATTATTAAACCACTTTCGTTCTCCATTATGACATCACAATGTCATTCGCATTATGATGTCACACTGTAAACACCATTTTAACATGAAATCTTAACTCCCATTATGACATCACAATGTCATTCTCATTATTTAACCACTTTTGTACTCCCATTATGACATCACAATGTCACTAACATGATGTCACAATGTCCAATCCATTTTTTTCACATAGGCACTCCCATTATGACATCACAATGTCATTCTCATTAATAAACCACTTTAGTTCTTCCATTATGACATCACAATGTTACTCCCTTTATGATGTCACTCTGTAAACCCAATTTTAACATCAAATCTTAACTCCCACTTTGACATCACAATGTCATTCTCATTATTAAACCACTTTAGTACTCCCATTATGACATCACAATGTCACTCGCATTATGATGTCACAATGTCCTTCCCATTTTTTGTCACATAGGCACTCCCGTTATGACATCACAATGTCATTCTCATTAATAAACCACTTTAGTTCTTCCATTATGACATCACAATGTTACTCCCATTAAGATGTCACACTGTAAACCTCATTGTAACGTCAAATCTTAACTCCCATTATGACATCACAATGTCATTCTCATTATTAAACCACTTTAGTACTCCCATTATGACATCACAATGTCACTCGCATTATGATGTAACAATGTACACTCCATTTTAACATCAAATCTTAACACCCATTATGACATCACAATGTCATTCTCATTATTAAACCACTTTTGTACTCCCATTCTGACATCACAATGTCACTCGCATTATGATGTCAAAATGTACACCCCATTTTAACATCAAATCTTAACTCCCATTATGACATCACAATGTCATTCTCATTATTAAACCACTTTAGTACCCCCATTAGAACATCACAATGTCACTCACATTTTGATGTCACAATGTCCTTCCCATTTTTTGTCACATAGGCACTCCCATTATGACATCACAATGTCATTCTCATTAATAAACCACTTTAGTTCTTCCATTATGACATCACAATGTTACTCCCATTATGATGTCACACTGTAAATCCCATTTTAACATCAAATCTTAACTCCCATTATGACATCACAATGTCATTCTCATTATTAAACCACTTTAGTACTCCCATTATGACATCACAATGTCACTCGCATTATGATGTAACAATGTACACCCCATTTTAACATCAAATCTTAACATCCATTATGACATCACAATGTCATTCTCATTATTAAACCACTTTAGTACTCCCATTATGACATCACAATATCATTCTCATTATTAAACCACTTTCGTGCTGCATTATGACATCACAATGTCATTCGCATTATGATGTCACACTGTAAACACCATTTTAACATGAAATCTTATCTCCCATTATGACATCACATTGTCATTCTCATTATTTAACCACTTTTGTACTCCCAATATGACATCACAATGTCACTCACATGATGTCACAATGTCCATCCCATTTTTTGTCACATAGGCACTCCCATTATGACATGACAATGTTATTCTCATTATTAAACTACTTTAGTTCTTCCATTATGACATCACAATGTTACTCCCTTTATGAGGTCACACTGTAAACCCCATTTTAACATCAAATCTGAACTCACATTATGACATCACAATGACATTCTCATTTTTAAACCACTTTAGTACTCCCATTATGACATCACAATGTCACTCGCATTATGATGTCACAATGTAAACCCCATTTTAACATCAAATCTTAACTCACATTATGACATCACAATGTCATTATCATTAATAAACCACTTTAGTACTCCAATTATGACATCACAATGTTACTCCCATTATGATGTCACTCTGTAAACCCAATTTTAACATCAAATCTTAACTCCCACTATGACATCACAATGTCATTCTCATTATTAAACCACTTTAGTACTCCCATTATGACATCACAATGTCACTCGCATTATGATGTCACAATGTCCTTCCCATTTTTTGTCACATAGGCACTCCCATTATGACATCACAATGTCTTTCTCATTAATAAACCACTTTAGTTCTTCCATTATGACATCACAATGTTACTCCCATTATGATGTCACACTGTAAACCCCATTTTACATCAAATCTTAACTCCCATTATGACATCACAATGTCATTCTCATTATTAAACCACTTTAGTACTTCCACTTTGACATCACAATGTTACTCCCATTATGGTGTCACACTGTGAACCACCCATTTTAACATAAATTCTTAACTCCCATTATGACACCACAATGTCATTCTTCTTAATAAACCAATTTAGTACTTCCAATACGACATCACAATATTACTCCCATTATGATGTCACACTGTGAACCCCATTTTAACATCAAATCTTAACTCCCATTGTGACATCACAATGTCATTATCATTAATAAACCACTTTAGTACTCCCATTATGACATCACAATATCACTCGCATTATGATGACTCACTGTAAACCCCATTTTAACATCAAATATTAACTCCCATTATGACATCACATTGTCATTATCATTAATAAACCACTTTAGTACTACCATTATGACATCACAATGTCACTCACATTATGATGTCACAATGTCCTTCCCATTTTTTGTCACATAGGCACTCCCATTATGACATCACAATGACATTCTCATTAATAAACCACTTTAGTTCTTCCATTATCACATCACAATGTCATTCTCATTATTAAACCTCTTTAGTACTTCCACTTTGACATCACAATGTTACTCCCATTATGATGTCACACTGTGAACCACCCATTTTAACATCAATTCTTAACTCCCATTATGACATCACAATGTAATTCTTCTTAATAAACCCCTTTAGTACTTCCACTATGACATCACAATATTACTCCCATTATGATGTCACACTGTGAACCCCATTTTAACATCAAATCTTAACTCCCATTATAACATCACAATGTCATTCTCATTATTAAACCACTTAAGTACTCCCATTATGACATCACAATGTCACTCACATTATGATGTCACAATGTCCTTCCCATTTCTTGTTTCCTAGGCACTCCCATTATGACATCAAAATGTCATTCTCATTAATAAACCACTTTAGTACTTCCACTTTGACATCACAATGTTACTCCCATTATGATGTCACACTGTGAAACACCCATTTTAACATCAATTCTTAACTCCCATTATGACATCACAATGTCATTCTTCTTAATAAACCACTTTAGTACTTCCACTATGACATCACAATGTTACTCCCATTATGATATCACGCTGTGATCCCCATTTTAACATCAAATCTTAACTCCCATTAATACATCACAATGTCATTCTCATTATTAAACCACTGTAGTACTCCATTATGATATCACAATGTCACTCGCATTATGATGTCACACTGTAAACCCCATTTTAACATGAAATCTTAACTCCCATTATGACATCACAGTGTCATTCTCATTATTAAACAACTTTTGTACTCCCATTATGACATCACAATGTCACTCACATGATGTCACAATGTCCATCCCATTTTTTTCACATAGGCACTCCCATTATGACATCACAATGTCATTCTCATTAATAACCCACTTTAGTTCTTCCATTATGACATCACAATGTTACTCCCATTATGATGTCACTCTGTAAACCCAATTTTAACATCAAATCTTAACTCCCACTATGACATCACAATGTCATTCTCATTATTAAACAACTTTAGTACTCCCATTATGACATCACAATATCACTCGCATTATGATGACTCACTGTAAACCCCATTTTAACATCAAATATTAACTCCCATTATGACATCACAATGTCATTATCATTAATAAACCACTTTAGTACTTCCACTATGACATCACAATATTACTCCCATTATGATGTCACACTGTGAACCCCATTTTAACATCAAATCTTAACTCCCATTATAACATCACAATGTCATACTCATTATTAAACCACTTAAGTACTCCCATTATGACATCACAATGTCACTCACATTATGATGTCACAATGTCCTTCCCATTTCTTGTTTCCTAGGCACTCCCATTATGACATCAAAATGTCATTCTCATTAATAAACCACTTTAGTACTTCCACTTTGACATCACAATGTTACTCCCATTACGATGTCACACTGTGAAACACCCATTTTAACATCAATTCTTAACTCCCATTATGACATCACAATGTCATTCTTCTTAATAAACCACTTTAGTACTTCCACTATGACATCACAATGTTACTCCCATTATGATGTCACACTGTGAACCCCATTTTAACATCAAATCTTAACTCCCATTATAACATTACAATGTCATACTTATTATTAAACAACTTTAGTACTCCCATTATGACATCACAATGTCACTCACATTATGATGTCACAATGTCCTTCTCATTTTTTGTCACATAGGCACTCCCATTATGACATCACAATGTCATTCTCATTAATAAACCACTTTAGTACTTCCACTATCACATCACAATGTTACTCATATTATGATGTCACATTGTGACCCCCATTTTAACATCAAATCTTAACTCCCATTATGACATCACAATGTTATTATCATTAATAAACCACTTTTGTACTCCAATTATGACATCACAATGTCAATTGCATTATGATGTCACAATGTAAACCCCATTTTAACATCAAAACTTAACTCCCATTATGACATCACAATGTCACTCTCATTTTTAAACCACTTTAGTTCTCCCACTATGACATCACAATGTCACTCGCATTATGATGTCACAATGTCCATACCATTTTTTGTCACATAGGTACTCCCATTATGACATCACAATGACATTCTCATTAATAAACCACTTTAGTACTCCAATTATGACATCACAATGTCATTCTTCTTAATAAACCACTTTATTACTTCCACTATGACATCACAATGTTACTCCCATTATGATGTCACACTGTGAACCCCATTTTGACATCAAATCTTAACTCTCATTATAACATCACAATGTCATTCTCATTATTAAACCACTTTAGTACTATCAATATGACATCACAATGTCAATCGCATTATGATGTCACAATGTAAACCCAATTTTAACATCAAATCTTAACTCCCATTATGACATCACAATGTCACTCTCATTTTTAAAACACTTTAGTACTCCCATTATGACATCACAATGTCACTCGCATTATGATGTCACAATGTAAACCCCATTTTAACATCAAATCTTAACTCACATTATGACATCACAATGTCATTATCATTAATAAACCACTTTAGTACTCCAATTATGACATCACAATGTTACTCCCATTATGATGTCACTCTGTAAACCCAATTTTAACATCAAATCTTAACTCCCACTATGACATCACAATGTCATTCTCATTATTAAACCACTTTAGTACTCCCATTATGACATCACAATGTCACTCGCATTATGATGTCTCAATGTCCTTCCCATTTTTTGTCACATAGGCACTCCCATTATGACATCACAATGTCTTTCTCATTAATAAACCACTTTAGTTCTTCCATTATGACATCACAATGTTACTCCCATTATGATGTCACACTGTAAACCCCATTTTAACATCAATTCTTAACTCCCATTATGACATCACAATGTCATTCTCATTATTAAACCACTTTAGTACTTCCACTTTGACATCACAATGTTACTCCCATTATGCTGTCACACTGTGAACCACCCATTTTAACATAAATTCTTAACTCCCATTATGACACCACAATGTCATTCTTCTTAATAAACCACTTTAGTACTTCCACTACGACATCACAATATTACTCCCATTATGATGTCACACTGTGAACCCCATTTTAACATCAAATCTTAACTCCCATTGTGACATCACAATGTCATTATCATTAATAAACCACTTTAGTACTCCCATTATGACATCACAATGTCACTCGCATTATGACGTCACAATGTCCTTCACATTTTTTGTCACATAGGCACTCCCATTATGACATCACAATGTCTTTCTCATTAATAAACCACTTTAGTTCTTCCATTATGACATCACAATGTTACTCCCATTATGATGTCACACTGTAAACCCCATTTTAACATCAAATCTTAACTCCCATTATGACATCACAATGTCATTCTCATTATTAAACCACTTTAGTACTTCCACTTTGACATCATAATGTTACTCCCATTATGGTGTCACACTGTGAACCACCCATTTTAACATAAATTCTTAACTCCCATTATGACACCACAATGTCACTCTTCTTAATAAACCACTTTAGTACTTCCACTACGACATCACAATATTACTCCCATTATGATGTCACACTGTGAACCCCATTTTAACATCAAATCTTAACTCCCATTATGACATCACAATGTCATTATCATTAATAAACCACTTTAGTACTCCCATTTTGACATCACAATGTCACTCACATTATGATGTCACAATGTCTTTCCCATTTTTTTGTCACATAGGCACTCCCATTATGACATCACAATGTCACTCGCATTATGATGTCACACTGTAAACACCATTTTAACATCAAATCTTAACTACCATTATGACATCACAATGTCATTCTCATTATTTAACCACTTTTGTACTCCCATTATGACATCACAATGTCACTCACATGATATCACAATGTCCAACCTATTTTTTTCACATAGGCACTCCCATTATGACATCACAATGTCATTCTCATTAATAAACCACTTTAGTTCTTCCATTATGACATCACAATGTTACTCCCATTATGATGTCACTCTGTAAACCAAATTTTAACGTCAAATCTTAACTCCCATTATGACATCACAATGTCATTCTCATTATTAAACCACTTTAGTACTCCCATTATGACATCACAATGTCACTTGCATTATGATGTAACAATGTACACCCCATTTTAACATCAAATCTTAACACCCATTATGACATCACAATGTCAATCTCATTATTAAACCACTTTAGTACTCCCATTATGACATCACAATGTCATTCTCATTATTATCCACTTTCGTTCTCCATTATGACATCACAATGTCATTCGCATTATGATGTCACACTGTAAACAACATTTTAACATGAAATCTTAACTCCCATTATGACATCACAATGTCATTCTCATTATTTAACCACTTTTGTACTCCCATTATGACATCACAATGTCACTAACATGATGTCACAATGTCCAATCCATTTTTTTCACATAGGCACTCCCATTATGACATCACAATGTCATTCTCATTAATAAACCACTTTAGTTCTTCCATTATGACATCACAATGTTACTCCCTTTATGATGTCACTCTGTAAACCCAATTTTAACATCAAATCTTAACTCCCACTTTGACATCACAATGTCATTCTCATTATTAAACCACTTTAGTACTCCCATTATGACATCACAATGTCACTCGCATTATGATGTCACAATGTCCTTCCCATTTTTTGTCACATAGGCACTCCCGTTATGACATCACAATGTCATTCTCATTAATAAACCACTTTAGTTCTTCCATTATGACATCACAATGTTACTCCCATTAAGATGTCACACTGTAAACCTCATTGTAACGTCAAATCTTAACTCCCATTATGACATCACAATGTCATTCTCATTATTAAACCACTTTAGTACTCCCATTATGACATCACAATGTCACTCGCATTATGATGTAACAATGTACACTCCATTTTAACATCAAATCTTAACACCCATTATGACATCACAATGTCATTCTCATTATTAAACCACTTTTGTACTCCCATTCTGACATCACAATGTCACTCGCATTATGATGTCAAAATGTACACCCCATTTTAACATCAAATCTTAACTCCCATTATGACATCACAATGTCATTCTCATTATTAAACCACTTTAGTACCCCCATTAGAACATCACAATGTCACTCACATTTTGATGTCACAATGTCCTTCCCATTTTTTGTCACATAGGCACTCCCATTATGACATCACAATGTCATTCTCATTAATAAACCACTTTACTTCTTCCATTATGACATCACAATGTTACTCCCATTATGATGTCACACTGTAAATCCCATTTTAACATCAAATCTTAACTCCCATTATGACATCACAATGTCATTCTCATTATTAAACCACTTTAGTACTCCCATTATGACATCACAATGTCACTCGCATTATGATGTAACAATGTACACCCCATTTTAACATCAAATCTTAACATACATTATGACATCACAATGTCATTCTCATTATTAAACCACTTTAGTACTCCCATTATGACATCACAATATCATTCTCATTATTAAACCACTTTCGTGCTGCATTATGACATCACAATGTCATTCGCATTATGATGTCACACTGTAAACACCATTTTAACATGAAATCTTATCTCCCATTATGACATCACAATGTCATTCTCATTAATTAACCACTTTTGTACTCCCATTATGACATCACAATGTCACTCACATGATGTCACAATGTCCATCCCATTTTTTTTCACATAGGCACACCCATTATGACATCACAATGTCATTCTCATTAATACACCACTTTAGTTCTTCCGCTATGACATCACAATGTTAATCCCATTATGATGTCATACTGTAAACCCCATTTTAACATCAAATCTTATCTCCCATTATGACATCACAATGTCATTCTCATTATTTAACCACTTTTGTACTCCCAATATGACATCACAATGTCACTCACATGATGTCACAATGTCCATCCCATTTTTTGTCACATAGGCACTCCCATTATGACATGACAATGTTATTCTCATTATTAAACCACTTTAGTTCTTCCATTATGACATCACAATGTTACTCCCTTTATGAGGTCACACTGTAAACCCCATTTTAAACATCAAATCTGAACTCACATTATGACATCACAATGACATTCTCATTATTAAACCAGTTTAGTACTCCAATTATGACATCTCAATTTCACTCACATTATGATGTCACACTGTAAACCCCAATTTAACATCAAATCTTAACTCCCATTATGACATCACAATGTCATTCTCATTATTAAACAATTTTAGTACTCCCATTATGACATCACAATGTCATTCTCATTATTAAACCACTTTTGTACTCCCATTATGACATCACAATATCACTCGCATTATGAAGTCACACTGTAAACCCCAATTTAACATCAAATCTTAACTCCCATTATGACATCACAATGTCATTCTCATTATTAAACCATTTTAGTTCGACCAGTATGACATCACAATGTCACTCGCATTATGATGTCACAATGTCCTTCCCATTTCTTGTTTCCTAGGCACTCCCATTATGACATCAAAATGTCATTCTCATTAATAAACCACTTTAGTACTTCCACTTTGACATCACAATGTTACTCCCATTATGATGTCACACTGTGAACCACCCATTTTAACATCAATTCTTAACTCCCATTATGACATCACAAAGTCTTTCTTCTTAATAAACCACTTTAGTACTTCCACTATGACATCACAATGTTACTCCCATTATGATGTCACACTGTGAACCCCATTTTAACATCAAATCTTAACTCCCATTATAACATCACAATGTCATACTTATTATTAAACAACTTTAGTACTCCCATTAAGACATCACAATGTCACTCACATTATGATGTCACAATGTCCTTCCCATTTTTTGTCACATAGGCACTCCCATTATGACATCACCATGTCATTCTCATTAATAAACCACTTTAGTACTCCAATTATGACATCACAATGTCTCTCACATTATGATGTCACTCTGTAAACCCCAATTTAACATCAAATCTTAACTCCCATTATGACATCACAATGTCATTATCATTAATAAACCACTTTAGAACTTTAATTATGACATCACAATGTCACTCACATTATGATGTCACAATGTCTTTGCCATTTTTTTGTCACATAGACACTCCCATTATGACATCACAATGTTATTCTGATTAATAAACCACTTTGGTACTTCCACTATGACATCACAATGTTACTCCCATTATGATGTCACACTGTAAACCCCATTTTAACATCAAATCTTAACTTCCATTATGACATCACAATGTCATTCTCATTATTAAACCATTTTATTTCTCCCGTTATGACATCACAATTTCACTCGCATTATGATGTCACACTGTAAACACCATTTTAACATCAAATCTTTACTCCCATTATGACATCACAATGTTCTTCTCATTATTAAACCACTTTAGTTCTCCCACTATGACATCACAATGTCACTTGCATTATGATGTCACAATGTCCTTTCCATTTTTTGTTTCATAGGCACTCCCATTATGACATCACAATGTCATTCTCATTAATAAACCACTTTAGTACTTCCACTGTGACATCACAATGTTACTCCCATTATGATATCACGCTGTGATCCCCATTTTAACATCAAATCTTAACTCCCATTAATACATCACAATGTCATTCTCATTATTAAACCACTGTAGTACTCCATTATGATATCACAATGTCACTCGCATTATGATGTCACACTGTAAACCCCATTTTAACATGAAATCTTAACACACATTATGACATCACAGTGTCATTCTCATTATGAAACAACTTTTGTAATCCCATTATGACATCACAATGTCACTCACATGATGTCACAATGTCCATCCCATTTTTTTCACATAGGCACTCCCATTATGACATCACAATGTCATTCTCAATAGTAACCCACTTTAGTTCTTCCATTATGACATCACAATGTTACTCCCATTATGATGTCACTCTGTAAACCCAATTTTAACATCAAATCTTAACTCCCACTATGACATCACAATGTCATTCTCATTATTAAACAACTTTAGTACTCCCATTATGACATCACAATATCACTCGCATTATGATGTCTCACTGTAAACCCCATTTTAACATCAAATCTTAACTCCCATTATAACATCGCAATGTCATACTCATTATTAAACCACTTAAGTACTCCCATTATGACATCACAATGTCACTCACATTATGATGTCACAATGTCCTTCCCATTTCTTGTTTCCTAGGCACTCCCATTATGACATGAAAATGTCATTCTCATTAATAAACCACTTTAGTACTTCCACTTTAACATCACAATGTTACTCCCATTATGATGTCACACTGTGAACCACCCATTTTAACATCAATTCTTAACTCCCATTATGACATCACAATGTCATTCTTCTTAATAAACCACTTTAGTACTTCCACTATGACATCACAATGTTACTCCCATTATGATGTCACACTGTGAACCCCATTTTAACATCAAATCTTAACTCCCATTATAACATCACAATGTCATACTTATTATTAAACAACTTTAGTACTCCCATTATGACATCACAATGTCACTCACATTATGATGTCACAATGTCCTTCCCATTTTTTGTCACATAGGCACTCCCATTATGACATCACAATGTCATTCTCATTAATAAACCACTTTAGTACTTCCACTATCACATCACAATGTTACTCATATTATGATGTAATAGGCACTCCCATTTTAACATCAAATCTTAACTCCCATTATGACATCACAATGTCATTATCATTAATAAACCACTTTAGTACTCCAATTATGACATCACAATGTCAATTGCATTATGATGTCACAATGTAAACCCCATTTTAACATCAAATCTTAACTCCCATTATGACATCACAATGTCATTATCATTAATAAACCACTTTAGTACTCCCATTTTGACATCACAATGTCACTCACATTATGATGTCACAATGTCTTTCCCATTTTTTTGTCACATAGGCACTCCCATTATGACATCACAATGCACTCGCATTATGATGTCACACTGTAAACACCATTTTAACATCAAATCTTAACTACCATTATGACATCACAATGTCATTCTCATTATTTAACCACTTTTGTACTCCCATTATGACATCACAATGTCACTCACATGATATCACAATGTCCAACCTATTTTTTTCACATAGGCACTCCCATTATGACATCACAATGTCATTCTCATTAATAAACCACTTTAGTTCTTCCATTATGACATCACAATGTTACTCCCATTATGATGTCACTCTGTAAACCAAATTTTAACGTCAAATCTTAACTCCCATTATGACATCACAATGTCATTCTCATTATTAAACCACTTTAGTACTCCCATTATGACATCACAATGTCACTTGCATTATGATGTAACAATGTACACCCCATTTTAACATCAAATCTTAACACCCATTATGACATCACAATGTCAATCTCATTATTAAACCACTTTAGTACTCCCATTATGACATCACAATGTCATTCTCATTATTATCCACTTTCGTTCTCCATTATGACATCACAATGTCATTCGCATTATGATGTCACACTGTAAACACCATTTTAACATGAAATCTTAACTCCCATTATGACATCACAATGTCATTCTCATTATTTAACCACTTTTGTACTCCCATTATGACATCACAATGTCACTAACATGATGTCACAATGTCCAATCCATTTTTTTCACATAGGCACTCCCATTATGACATCACAATGTCATTCTCATTAATAAACCACTTTAGTTCTTCCATTATGACATCACAATGTTACTCCCTTTATGATGTCACTCTGTAAACCCAATTTTAACATCAAATCTTAACTCCCACTTTGACATCACAATGTCATTCTCATTATTAAACCACTTTAGTACTCCCATTATGACATCACAATGTCACTCGCATTATGATGTCACAATGTCCTTCCCATTTTTTGTCACATAGGCACTCCCGTTATGACATCACAATGTCATTCTCATTAATAAACCACTTTAGTTCTTCCATTATGACATCACAATGTTACTCCCATTAAGATGTCACACTGTAAACCTCATTGTAACGTCAAATCTTAACTCCCATTATGACATCACAATGTCATTCTCATTATTAAACCACTTTAGTACTCCCATTATGACATCACAATGTCACTCGCATTATGATGTAACAATGTACACTCCATTTTAACATCAAATCTTAACACCCATTATGACATCACAATGTCATTCTCATTATTAAACCACTTTTGTACTCCCATTCTGACATCACAATGTCACTCGCATTATGATGTCAAAATGTACACCCCATTTTAACATCAAATCTTAACTCCCATTATGACATCACAATGTCATTCTCATTATTAAACCACTTTAGTACCCCCATTAGAACATCACAATGTCACTCACATTTTGATGTCACAATGTCCTTCCCATTTTTTGTCACATAGGCACTCCCATTATGACATCACAATGTCATTCTCATTAATAAACCACTTTAGTTCTTCCATTATGACATCACAATGTTACTCCCATTATGATGTCACACTGTAAATCCCATTTTAACATCAAATCTTAACTCCCATTATGACATCACAATGTCATTCTCATTATTAAACCACTTTAGTACTCCCATTATGACATCACAATGTCACTCGCATTATGATGTAACAATGTACACCCCATTTTAACATCAAATCTTAACATCCATTATGACATCACAATGTCATTCTCATTATTAAACCACTTTAGTACTCCCATTATGACATCACAATATCATTCTCATTATTAAACCACTTTCGTGCTGCATTATGACATCACAATGTCATTCGCATTATGATGTCACACTGTAAACACCATTTTAACATGAAATCTTATCTCCCATTATGACATCACAATGTCATTCTCATTATTTAACCACTTTTGTACTCCCATTATGACATCACAATGTCACTCACATGATGTCACAATGTCCATCCCATTTTTTTCACATAGGCACACCCATTATGACATCACAATGTCATTCTCATTAATACACCACTTTAGTTCTTCCGCTATGACATCACAATGTTAATCCCATTATGATGTCATACTGTAAACCCCATTTTAACATCAAATCTTATCTCCCATTATGACATCACAATGTCATTCTCATTATTTAACCACTTTTGTACTCCCAATATGACATCACAATGTCACTCACATGATGTCACAATGTCCATCCCATTTTTTGTCACATAGGCACTCCCATTATGACATGACAATGTTATTCTCATTATTAAACCACTTTAGTTCTTCCATTATGACATCACAATGTTACTCCCTTTATGAGGTCACACTGTAAACCCCATTTTAACATCAAATCTGAACTCACATTATGACATCACAATGACATTCTCATTATTAAACCACTTTAGTACTCCAATTATGACATCTCAATGTCACTCACATTATGATGTCACACTGTAAACCCCAATTTAACATCAAATCTTAACTCCCATTATGACATCACAATGTCATTCTCATTATTAAACAATTTTAGTACTCCCATTATGACATCACAATGTCATTCTCATTATTAAACCACTTTTGTACTCCCATTATGACATCACAATATCACTCGCATTATGAAGTCACACTGTAAACCCCAATTTAACATCAAATCTTAACTCCCATTATGACATCACAATGTCATTCTCATTATTAAACCATTTTAGTTCGACCAGTATGACATCACAATGTCACTCGCATTATGATGTCACAATGTCCTTCCCATTTCTTGTTTCCTAGGCACTCCCATTATGACATCAAAATGTCATTCTCATTAATAAACCACTTTAGTACTTCCACTTTGACATCACAATGTTACTCCCATTATGATGTCACACTGTGAACCACCCATTTTAACATCAATTCTTAACTCCCATTATGACATCACAAAGTCTTTCTTCTTAATAAACCACTTTAGTACTTCCACTATGACATCACAATGTTACTCCCATTATGATGTCACACTGTGAACCCCATTTTAACATCAAATCTTAACTCCCATTATAACATCACAATGTCATACTTATTATTAAACAACTTTAGTACTCCCATTAAGACATCACAATGTCACTCACATTATGATGTCACAATGTCCTTCCCATTTTTTGTCACATAGGCACTCCCATTATGACATCACCATGTCATTCTCATTAATAAACCACTTTAGTACTCCAATTATGACATCACAATGTCTCTCACATTATGATGTCACTCTGTAAACCCCCAATTTAACATCAAATCTTAACTCCCATTATGACATCACAATGTCATTATCATTAATAAACCACTTTAGAACTTTAATTATGACATCACAATGTCACTCACATTATGATGTCACAATGTCTTTGCCATTTTTTTGTCACATAGACACTCCCATTATGACATCACAATGTTATTCTGATTAATAAACCACTTTGGTACTTCCACTATGACATCACAATGTTACTCCCATTATGATGTCACACTGTAAACCCCATTTTAACATCAAATCTTAACTTCCATTATGACATCACAATGTCATTCTCATTATTAAACCATTTTATTTCTCCCGTTATGACATCACAATTTCACTCGCATTATGATGTCACACTGTAAACACCATTTTAACATCAAATCTTTACTCCCATTATGACATCACAATGTTCTTCTCATTATTAAACCACTTTAGTTCTCCCACTATGACATCACAATGTCACTTGCATTATGATGTCACAATGTCCTTTCCATTTTTTGTTTCATAGGCACTCCCATTATGACATCACAATGTCATTCTCATTAATAAACCACTTTAGTACTTCCACTGTGACATCACAATGTTACTCCCATTATGATATCACGCTGTGATCCCCATTTTAACATCAAATCTTAACTCCCATTAATACATCACAATGTCATTCTCATTATTAAACCACTGTAGTACTCCATTATGATATCACAATGTCACTCGCATTATGATGTCACACTGTAAACCCCATTTTAACATGAAATCTTAACACACATTATGACATCACAGTGTCATTCTCATTATGAAACAACTTTTGTAATCCCATTATGACATCACAATGTCACTCACATGATGTCACAATGTCCATCCCATTTTTTTCACATAGGCACTCCCATTATGACATCACAATGTCATTCTCAATAGTAACCCACTTTAGTTCTTCCATTATGACATCACAATGTTACTCCCATTATGATGTCACTCTGTAAACCCAATTTTAACATCAAATCTTAACTCCCACTATGACATCACAATGTCATTCTCATTATTAAACAACTTTAGTACTCCCATTATGACATCACAATATCACTCGCATTATGATGTCTCACTGTAAACCCCATTTTAACATCAAATCTTAACTCCCATTATAACATCGCAATGTCATACTCATTATTAAACCACTTAAGTACTCCCATTATGACATCACAATGTCACTCACATTATGATGTCACAATGTCCTTCCCATTTCTTGTTTCCTAGGCACTCCCATTATGACATCAAAATGTCATTCTCATTAATAAACCACTTTAGTACTTCCACTTTAACATCACAATGTTACTCCCATTATGATGTCACACTGTGAACCACCCATTTTAACATCAATTCTTAACTCCCATTATGACATCACAATGTCATTCTTCTTAATAAACCACTTTAGTACTTCCACTATGACATCACAATGTTACTCCCATTATGATGTCACACTGTGAACCCCATTTTAACATCAAATCTTAACTCCCATTATAACATCACAATGTCATACTTATTATTAAACAACTTTAGTACTCCCATTATGACATCACAATGTCACTCACATTATGATGTCACAATGTCCTTCCCATTTTTTGTCACATAGGCACTCCCATTATGACATCACAATGTCATTCTCATTAATAAACCACTTTAGTACTTCCACTATCACATCACAATGTTACTCATATTATGATGTCACATTGTGACCCCCATTTTAACATCAAATCTTAACTCCCATTATGACATCACAATGTCATTATCATTAATAAACCACTTTAGTACTCCAATTATGACATCACAATGTCAATTGCATTATGATGTCACAATGTAAACCCCATTTTAACATCAAATCTTAACTCCCATTATGACATCACAATGTCATTCTCATTATTAAACCACTTTAGTACTTCCACTGTGACATCACAATGTTACTACCATTATGATATCACGCTGTGATCCCCATTTTAACATCAAATCTTAACTCCCATTAATACATCACAATGTCATTCTCATTATTAAACCACTGTAGTACTCCATTATGATATCACAATGTCACTCGCATTATGATGTCACACTGTAAACCCCATTTTAACATGAAATCTTAACTCCCATTATGACATCACAGTGTCATTCTCATTATTAAACAACTTTTGTACTCCCATTATGACATCACAATGTCACTCACATGATGTCACACTGTCCATCCCATTTTTTTCACATAGGCACTCCCATTATGACATCACAATGTCATTCTCAATAGTAACCCACTTTAGTTCTTCCATTATGACATCACAATGTTACTCCCATTATGATGTCACTCTGTAAACCCAATTTTAACATCAAATCTTAACTCCCACTATGACATCACAATGTCATTCTCATTATTAAACAACTTTAGTACTCCCATTATGACATCACAATATCACTCGCATTATGATGTCTCACTGTAAACCCCATTTTAACATCAAATCTTAACTCCCATTATAACATCGCAATGTCATACTCATTATTAAACCACTTAAGTACTCCCATTATGACATCACAATGTCACTCACATTATGATGTCACAATGTCCTTCCCATTTCTTGTTTCCTAGGCACTCCCATTATGACATCAAAATGTCATTCTCATTAATAAACCACTTTAGTACTTCCACTTTAACATCACAATGTTACTCCCATTATGATGTCACACTGTGAACCACCCATTTTAACATCAATTCTTAACTCCCATTATGACATCACAATGTCATTCTTCTTAATAAACCACTTTAGTACTTCCACTATGACATCACAATGTTACTCCCATTATGATGTCACACTGTGAACCCCATTTTAACATCAAATCTTAACTCCCATTATAACATCACAATGTCATACTTATTATTAAACAACTTTAGTACTCCCATTATGACATCACAATGTCACTCACATTATGATGTCACAATGTCCTTCCCATTTTTTGTCACATAGGCACTCCCATTATGACATCACAATGTCATTCTCATTAAAAAACCACTTTAGTACTTCCACTATCACATCACAATGTTACTCATATTATGATGTCACATTGTGACCCCCATTTTAACATCAAATCTTAACTCCCATTATGACATCACAATGTCATTATCATTAATAAACCACTTTAGTACTCCAATTATGACATCACAATGTCAATTGCATTATGATGTCACAATGTAAACCCCATTTTAACATCAAATCTTAACTCCCATTATGACATCACAATGTCATTCTCATTATTAAACCACTTTAGTACTTCCACTTTGACATCACAATGTTACTCCCATTATGGTGTCACACTGTGAACCACCCATTTTAACATAAATTCTTAACTCCCATTATGACACCACAATGTCATTCTTCTTAATAAACCACTTTAGTACTTCCACTACGACATCACAATATTACTCCCATTATGATGTCACACTGTGAACCCCATTTTAACATCAAATCTTAACTCCCATTGTGACATCACAATGTCATTATCATTAATAAACCACTTTAGTACTCCCATTATGACATCACAATGTCACTCGCATTATGATGTCACAATGTCCTTCCCATTTTTTGTCACATAGGCACTCCCATTATGACATCACAATGTCTTTCTCATTAATAAACCACTTTAGTTCTTCCATTATGACATCACAATGTTACTCCCATTATGATGTCACACTGTAAACCCCATTTTAACATCAAATCTTAACTCCCATTATGACATCACAATGTCATTCTCATTATTAAACCACTTTAGTACTTCCACTTTGACATCACAATATTACTCCCAATATGGTGTCACACTGTGAACCACCCATTTTAACATAAATTCTTAACTCCCATTATGACACCACAATGTCATTCTTCTTAAAAAACCACTTTAGTACTTCCACTACGACATCACAATATTACTCCCATTATGATGTCACACTGTGAACCCCATTTTAACATCAAATCTTAACTCCCATTATGACATCACAATGTCATTATCATTAATAAACCACTTTAGTACTCCCATTATGACATCACAATGTCACTCACATTATGATGTCACAATGTCTTTCCCATTTTTTTGTCACATAGGCACTCCCATTATGACATCACAATGTCATTCTGATTAAAAAACCACTTTAGTACTTCCACTATGACATCACAATGTTACTCCCATTATGAAGTCACACTGTAAACTCCGTTTTAACATCAAATCTTCACTTCCATTATGACATCACAATGTCATTCTCATTATTAAACCATTTTACTACTCCCGTTATGACATCACACTGTCACTCGCATTATGATGTCACACTGTAAACACCATTTTAACATCAAATCTTAACTACCATTATGACATCACAATGTCATTCTCATTATTTAACAACTTTTGTACTCCCATTATGACATCACAATGTCACTCACATGATATCACAATGTCCAACCTATTTTTTTCACATAGGCACTCCCATTATGACATCACAATGTCATTCTCATTAATAAACCACTTTAGTTCTTCCATTATGACATCACAATGTTACTCCCATTATGATGTCACTCTGTAAACCAAATTTTAACATCAAATCTTAACTCCCATTATGACATCACAATGTCATTCTCATTATTAAACCACTTTAGTACTCCCATTATGACATCACAATGTCACTTGCATTATGATGTAACAATGTACACCCCATTTTAACATCAAATCTTAACACCCATTATGACATCACAATGTCAATCTCATTATTAAACCACTTTAGTACTCCCATTATGACATCACAATGTCATTCTCATTATTAAACCACTTTCGTTCTCCAATATGACATCACAATGTCATTCGCATTATGATGTCACACTGTAAACACCATTTTAACATGAAATCTTAACTCCCATTATGACATCACAATGTCATTCTCATTATTTAACCACTTTTGTACTCCCATTATGACATCACAATGTCACTAACATGATGTCACAATGTCCAATCCATTTTTTTCACATAGGCACTCCCATTATGACATCACATTGTCATTCTCATTAATAAACCACTTTAGTTCTTCCATTATGACACCACAATGTTACTCCCTTTATGATGTCACTCTGTAAACCCAATTTTAACATCAAATCTTAACTCCCACTTTGACATCACAATGTCACTCGCATTATGATGTCACAATGTCCTTCCCATTTTTTGTCACATAGGCACTCCCGTTATGACTTCACAATGTCATTCTCATTAATAAACCACTTTAGTTCTTCCATTATGACATCACAATGTTACTCCCATTAAGATGTCACACTGTAAACCCCATTGTAACATCAAATCTTAACTCCCATTATGACATCACAATGTCATTCTCATTATTAAACCACTTTAGTACTCCCATTATGACATCACAATGTCACTCGCATTATGATGTAACAATGTACACTCCATTTTAACATCAAATCTTAACACCCATTATGACATCACAATGTCATTCTCATTATTAAAACACTTTTGTACTCCCATTATGACATCACAATGTCACTCGCATTATGATGTCAAAATGTACACCCCATTTTAACATCAAATCTTAACTCCCATTATGACATCACAATGTCATTCTCATTATTAAACCACTTTAGTACCCCCATTAGAACATCACAATGTCACTCACATTTTGATGTCACAATGTCCTTCCCATTTTTTGTCACATAGGCACTCCCATTATGACATCACAATGTCATTCTCATTAATAAACCACTTTAGTTCTTCCATTATGACATCACAATGTTACTCCCATTATGATGTCACACTGTAAATCCCATTTTAACATCAAATCTTAACTCCCATTATGACATCACAATGTCATTCTCATTATTAAACCACTTTAGTACTCCCATTATGACATCACAATGTCACTCGCATTATGATGTAACAATGTACACCCCATTTTAACATCAAATCTTAACACCCATTATGACATCACAATGTCATTCTCATTATTAAACCACTTTCGTGCTGCATTATGACATCACAATGTCATTCGCATTATGATGTCACACTGTAAACACCATTTTAACATGAAATCTTATCTCCCATTATGACATCACAATGTCATTCTCATTATTTAACCACTTTTGTACTCCCATTATGACATCACAATGTCACTCACATGATGTCACAATGTCCATCCCATTTTTTTCACATAGGCACACCCATTATGACATCACAATGTCATTCTCATTAATACACCACTTTAGTTCTTCCGCTATGACATCACAATGTTAATCCCATTATGATGTCATACTGTAAACCCCATTTTAACATCAAATCTTATCTCCCATTATGACATCACAATGTCATTCTCATTATTTAACCACTTTTGTACTCCCAATATGACATCACAATGTCACTCACATGATGTCACAATGTCCATCCCATTTTTTGTCACATAGGCACTCCCATTATGACATGACAATGTTATTCTCATTATTAAACCACTTTAGTTCTTCCATTATGACATCACAATGTTACTCCCTTTATGAGGTCACACTGTAAACCCCATTTTAACATCAAATCTGAACTCACATTATGACATCACAATGACATTCTCATTATTAAACCACTTTAGTACTCCAATTATGACATCTCAATGTCACTCACATTATGATGTCACACTGTAAACCCCAATTTAACATCAAATCTTAACTCCCATTATGACATCACAATGTCATTCTCATTATTAAACAATTTTAGTACTCCCATTATGACATCACAATGTCATTCTCATTATTAAACCACTTTTGTACTCCCATTATGACATCACAATATCACTCGCATTATGAAGTCACACTGTAAACCCCATTTTAACATCAAATCTTAACTCCCATTATGACATCACAATGTCATTCTCATTATTAAACCATTTTAGTTCGACCAGTATGACATCACAATGTCACTCGCATTATGATGTCACAATGTCCTTCCCATTTCTTGTTTCCTAGGCACTCCCATTATGACATCAAAATGTCATTCTCATTAATAAACCACTTTAGTACTTCCACTTTGACATCACAATGTTACTCCCATTATGATGTCACACTGTGAACCACCCATTTTAACATCAATTCTTAACTCCCATTATGACATCACAATGTCTTTCTTCTTAATAAACCACTTTAGTACTTCCACTATGACATCACAATGTTACTCCCATTATGATGTCACACTGTGAACCCCATTTTAACATCAAATCTTAACTCCCATTATAACATCACAATGTCATACTTATTATTAAACAACTCTAGTACTCCCATTAAGACATCACAATGTCACTCACATTATGATGTCACAATGTCCTTCCCATTTTTTGTCACATAGGCACTCCCATTATGACATCACCATGTCATTCTCATTAATAAACCACTTTAGTACTCCAATTATGACATCACAATGTCTCTCACATTATGATGTCACTCTGTAAACCCCAATTTAACATCAAATCTTAACTCCCATTATGACATCACAATGTCATTATCATTAATAAACCACTTTAGAACTTTCATTATGACATCACAATGTCACTCCCATTATGACGTCACAATGTCATTCTCATTAATAAACCACTTTAGTTCTTCCATTATGACATCACAATGTTACTCCCATTATGATGTCACTCTGTAAACCAAATTTTAACATCAAATCTTAACTCCCATTATGACATCACAATGTCATTCTCATTATTAAACCACTTTAGTACTCCCATTATGACATCACAATGTCACTTGCATTATGATGTAACAATGTACACCCCATTTTAACATCAAATCTTAACACCCATTATGACATCACAATGTCAATCTCATTATTAAACCACTTTAGTACTCCCATTATGACATCACAATGTCATTCTCATTATTAAACCACTTTCGTTCTCCAATATGACATCACAATGTCATTCGCATTATGATGTCACACTGTAAACACCATTTTAACATGAAATCTTAACTCCCATTATGACATCACAATGTCATTCTCATTATTTAACCACTTTTGTACTCCCATTATGACATCACAATGTCACTAACATGATGTCACAATGTCCAATCCATTTTTTTCACATAGGCACTCCCATTATGACATCACATTGTCATTCTCATTAATAAACCACTTTAGTTCTTCCATTATGACACCACAATGTTACTCCCTTTATGATGTCACTCTGTAAACCCAATTTTAACATCAAATCTTAACTCCCACTTTGACATCACAATGTCACTCGCATTATGATGTCACAATGTCCTTCCCATTTTTTGTCACATAGGCACTCCCGTTATGACTTCACAATGTCATTCTCATTAATAAACCACTTTAGTTCTTCCATTATGACATCACAATGTTACTCCCATTAAGATGTCACACTGTAAACCCCATTGTAACATCAAATCTTAACTCCCATTATGACATCACAATGTCATTCTCATTATTAAACCACTTTAGTACTCCCATTATGACATCACAATGTCACTCGCATTATGATGTAACAATGTACACTCCATTTTAACATCAAATCTTAACACCCATTATGACATCACAATGTCATTCTCATTATTAAAACACTTTTGTACTCCCATTATGACATCACAATGTCACTCGCATTATGATGTCAAAATGTACACCCCATTTTAACATCAAATCTTAACTCCCATTATGACATCACAATGTCATTCTTATTATTAAACCACTTTAGTACCCCCATTAGAACATCACAATGTCACTCACATTTTGATGTCACAATGTCCTTCCCATTTTTTGTCACATAGGCACTCCCATTATGACATCACAATGTCATTCTCATTAATAAACCACTTTAGTTCTTCCATTATGACATCACAATGTTACTCCCATTATGATGTCACACTGTAAATCCCATTTTAACATCAAATCTTAACTCCCATTATGACATCACAATGTCATTCTCATTATTAAACCACTTTAGTACTCCCATTATGACATCACAATGTCACTCGCATTATGATGTAACAATGTACACCCCATTTTAACATCAAATCTTAACACCCATTATGACATCACAATGTCATTCTCATTATTAAACCACTTTAGTACTCCCATTATGACATCACAATATCATTCTCATTATTAAACCACTTTCGTGCTGCATTATGACATCACAATGTCATTCGCATTATGATGTCACACTGTAAACACCATTTTAACATGAAATCTTATCTCCCATTATGACATCACAATGTCATTCTCATTATTTAACCACTTTTGTACTCCCATTATGACATCACAATGTCACTCACATGATGTCACAATGTCCATCCCATTTTTTTCACATAGGCACACCCATTATGACATCACAATGTCATTCTCATTAATACACCACTTTAGTTCTTCCGCTATGACATCACAATGTTAATCCCATTATGATGTCATACTGTAAACCCCATTTTAACATCAAATCTTATCTCCCATTATGACATCACAATGTCATTCTCATTATTTAACCACTTTTGTACTCCCAATATGACATCACAATGTCACTCACATGATGTCACAATGTCCATCCCATTTTTTGTCACATAGGCACTCCCATTATGACATGACAATGTTATTCTCATTATTAAACCACTTTAGTTCTTCCATTATGACATCACAATGTTACTCCCTTTATGAGGTCACACTGTAAACCCCATTTTAACATCAAATCTGAACTCACATTATGACATCACAATGACATTCTCATTATTAAACCACTTTAGTACTCCAATTATGACATCTCAATGTCACTCACATTATGATGTCACACTGTAAACCCCAATTTAACATCAAATCTTAACTCCCATTATGACATCACAATGTCATTCTCATTATTAAACAATTTTAGTACTCCCATTATGACATCACAATGTCATTCTCATTATTAAACCACTTTTGTACTCCCATTATGACATCACAATATCACTCGCATTATGAAGTCACACTGTAAACCCCATTTTAACATCAAATCTTAACTCCCATTATGACATCACAATGTCATTCTCATTATTAAACCATTTTAGTTCGACCAGTATGACATCACAATGTCACTCGCATTATGATGTCACAATGTCCTTCCCATTTCTTGTTTCCTAGGCACTCCCATTATGACATCAAAATGTCATTCTCATTAATAAACCACTTTAGTACTTCCACTTTGACATCACAATGTTACTCCCATTATGATGTCACACTGTGAACCACCCATTTTAACATCAATTCTTAACTCCCATTATGACATCACAATGTCTTTCTTCTTAATAAACCACTTTAGTACTTCCACTATGACATCACAATGTTACTCCCATTATGATGTCACACTGTGAACCCCATTTTAACATCAAATCTTAACTCCCATTATAACATCACAATGTCATACTTATTATTAAACAACTTTAGTACTCCCATTAAGACATCACAATGTCACTCACATTATGATGTCACAATGTCCTTCCCATTTCTTGTCACATAGGCACTCCCATTATGACATCACCATGTCATTCTCATTAATAAACCACTTTAGTACTCCAATTATGACATCACAATGTCTCTCACATTATGATGTCACTCTGTAAACCCCAATTTAACATCAAATCTTAACTCCCATTATGACATCACAATGTCATTATCATTAATAAACCACTTTAGAACTTTCATTATGACATCACAATGTCACTCACATTATGATGTCACAATGTCTTTGCCATTTTTTTGTCACATAGACACTCCCATTATGACATCACAATGTTATTCTGATTAATAAACCACTTTGGTACTTCCACTATGACATCACAATGTCACTCACATGATATCACAATGTCCAACCTATTTTTTTCACATAGGCACTCCCATTATGACATCACAATGTCATTCTCATTAATAAACCACTTTAGTTCTTCCATTATGACATCACAATGTTACTCCCATTATGATGTCACTCTGTAAACCAAATTTTAACATCAAATCTTAACTCCCATTATGACATCACAATGTCATTCTCATTATTAAACCACTTTAGTACTCCCATTATGACATCACAATGTCACTTGCATTATGATGTAACAATGTACACCCCATTTTAACATCAAATCTTAACACCCATTATGACATCACAATGTCAATCTCATTATTAAACCACTTTAGTACTCCCATTATGACATCACAATGTCATTCTCATTATTAAACCACTTTCGTTCTCCATTATGACATCACAATGTCATTCGCATTATGATGTCACACTGTAAACACCATTTTAACATGAAATCTTAACTCCCATTATGACATCACAATGTCATTCTCATTATTTAACCACTTTTGTACTCCCATTATGACATCACAATGTCACTAACATGATGTCACAATGTCCAATCCATTTATTTCACATAGGCACTCCCATTATGACATCACATTGTCATTCTCATTAATAAACCACTTTAGTTCTTCCATTATGACACCACAATGTTACTCCCTTTATGATGTCACTCTGTAAACCCAATTTTAACATCAAATCTTAACTCCCACTTTGACATCACAATGTCACTCGCATTATGATGTCACAATGTCCTTCCCATTTTTTGTCACATAGGCACTCCGTTATGACTTCACAATGTCATTCTCATTAATAAACCACTTTAGTTCTTCCATTATGACATCACAATGTTACTCCCATTAAGATGTCACACTGTAAACCCCATTGTAACATCAAATCTTAACTCCCATTATGACATCACAATGTCATTCTCATTATTAAACCACTTTAGTACTCCCATTATGACATCACAATGTCACTCGCATTATGATGTAACAATGTACACTCCATTTTAACATCAAATCTTAACACCCATTATGACATCACAATGTCATTCTCATTATTAAAACACTTTTGTACTCCCATTATGACATCACAATGTCACTCGCATTATGATGTCAAAATGTACACCCCATTTTAACATCAAATCTTAACTCCCATTATGACATCACAATGTCATTCTCATTATTAAACCACTTTAGTACCCCCATTAGAACATCACAATGTCACTAACATTTTGATGTCACAATGTCCTTCCCATTTTTTGTCACATAGGCACTCCCATTATGACATCACAATGTCATTCTCATTAATAAACCACTTTAGTTCTTCCATTATGACATCACAATGTTACTCCCATTATGATGTCACACTGTAAATCCCATTTTAACATCAAATCTTAACTCCCATTATATCATCACAATGTCATTCTCATTATTAAACCACTTTAGTACTCCCATTATGACATCACAATGTCACTCGCATTATGATGTAACAATGTACACCCCATTTTAACATCAAATCTTAACACCCATTATGACATCACAATGTCATTCTCATTATTAAACCACTTTAGTACTCCCATTATGACATCACAATATCATTCTCATTATTAAACCACTTTTGTGCTGCATTATGACATCACAATGTCATTCGCATTATGATGTCACACTTTAAACACCATTTTAACATGAAATCTTATCTCCCATTATGACATCACAATGTCATTCTCATTATTTAACCACTTTTGTACTCCCATTATGACATCACAATGTCACTCACATGATGTCACAATGTCCATCCCATTTTTTTCACATAGGCACACCCATTATGACATCACAATGTCATTCTCATTAATACACCACTTTAGTTCTTCCGCTATGACATCACAATGTTAATCCCATTATGATGTCATACTGTAAACCCCATTTTAACATCAAATCTTATCTCCAATTATGACATCACAATGTCATTCTCATTATTTAACCACTTTTGTACTCCCAATATGACATCACAATGTCACTCAAATGATGTCACAATGTCCATCCCATTTTTTGTCACATAGGCACTCCCATTATGACATGACAATATTATTCTCATTATTAAACCACTTTAGTTCTTCCATTATGACATCACAATGTTACTCCCTTTATGAGGTCACACTGTAAACCCCATTTTAACATCAAATCTGAACTCACATTATGACATCACAATGACATTCTCATTATTAAACCACTTTAGTACTCCAATTATGACATCTCAATGTCACTCACATTATGATGTCACACTGTAAACCCCAATTTAACATCAAATCTTAACTCCCATTATGACATCACAATGTCATTCTCATTATTAAACAATTTTAGTACTCCCATTATGACATCACAATGTCATTCTCATTATTAAACCACTTTTGTACTCCCATTATGACATCACAATATCACTCGCATTATGAAGTCACACTGTAAACCCCATTTTAACATCAAATCTTAACTCCCATTATGACATCACAATGTCATTCTCATTATTAAACCATTTTAGTTCGACCAGTATGACATCACAATGTCACTCGCATTATGATGTCACAATGTCCTTCCCATTTCTTGTTTCCTAGGCACTCCCATTATGACATCAAAATGTCATTCTCATTAAAAAACCACTTTAGTACTTCCACTTTGACATCACAATGTTACTCCCATTATGATGTCACACTGTGAACCACCCATTTTAACATCAATTCTTAACTCCCATTATGACATCACAATGTCTTTCTTCTTAATAAACCACTTTAGTACTTCCACTATGACATCACAATGTTACTCCCATTATGATGTCACACTGTGAACCCCATTTTAACATCAAATCTTAACTCCCATTATAACATCACAATGTCATACTTATTATTAAACAACTTTAGTACTCCCATTAAGACATCACAATGTCACTCACATTATGATGTCACAATGTCCTTCCCATTTTTTGTCACATAGGCACTCCCATTATGACATCACCATGTCATTCTCATTAATAAACCACATTAGTACTCCAATTATGACATCACAATGTCTCTCACATTATGATGTCACTCTGTAAACCCCAATTTAACATCAAATCTTAACTCCCATTATGACATCACAATGTCATTATCATTAATAAACCACTTTAGAACTTTCATTATGACATCACAATGTCACTCACATTATGATGTCACAATGTCTTTGCCATTTTTTTGTCACATAGACACTCCCATTATGACATCACAATGTTATTCTGATTAATAAACCACTTTGGTACTTCCACTATGACATCACAATGTTACTCCCATTATGATGTGACACTGTAAACCCCATTTTAACATCAAATCTTAACTTCCATTATGACATCACAATGTCATTCTCATTATTAAACCATTTTATTTCTCCCGTTATGACATCACAATTTCACTCGCATTATGATGTCACACTGTAAACACCATTTTAACATCAAATCTTTACTCCCATTATGACATCACAATGTTCTTCTCATTATTAAACCACTTTAGTTCTCCCACTATGACATCACAATGTCACTTGCATTATGATGTCACAATGTCCTTTCCATTTTTTGTTTCATAGGCACTCCCATTATGACATCACAATGTCATTCTCATTAATAAACCACTTTAGTACTTCCACTGTGACATCACAATGTTACTACCATTATGATATCACGCTGTGATCCCCATTTTAACATCAAATCTTAACTCCCATTAATACATCACAATGTCATTCTCATTATTAAACCACTGTAGTACTCCATTATGATATCACAATGTCACTCGCATTATGATGTCACACTGTAAACCCCATTTTAACATGAAATCTTAACTCCCATTATGACATCACAGTGTCATTCTCATTATTAAACAACTTTTGTACTCCCATTATGACATCACAATGTCACTCACATGATGTCACAATGTCCATCCCATTTTTTTCACATAGGCACACCCATTATGACATCACAATGTCATTCTCATTAATACACCACTTTAGTTCTTCCGCTATGACATCACAATGTTAATCCCATTATGATGTCATACTGTAAACCCCATTTTAACATCAAATCTTATCTCCCATTATGACATCACAATGTCATTCTCATTATTTAACCACTTTTGTACTCCCAATATGACATCACAATGTCACTCACATGATGTCACAATGTCCATCCCATTTTTTGTCACATAGGCACTCCCATTATGACATGACAATGTTATTCTCATTATTAAACCACTTTAGTTCTTCCATTATGACATCACAATGTTACTCCCTTTATGAGGTCACACTGTAAACCCCATTTTAACATCAAATCTGAACTCACATTATGACATCACAATGACATTCTCATTATTAAACCACTTTAGTACTCCAATTATGACATCTCAATGTCACTCACATTATGATGTCACACTGTAAACCCCAATTTAACATCAAATCTTAACTCCCATTATGACATCACAATGTCATTCTCATTATTAAACAATTTTAGTACTCCCATTATGACATCACAATGTCATTCTCATTATTAAACCACTTTTGTACTCCCATTATGACATCACAATATCACTCGCATTATGAAGTCACACTGTAAACCCCATTTTAACATCAAATCTTAACTCCCATTATGACATCACAATGTCATTCTCATTATTAAACCATTTTAGTTCGACCAGTATGACATCACAATGTCAGTCGCATTATGATGTCACAATGTCCTTCCCATTTCTTGTTTCCTAGGCACTCCCATTATGACATCAAAATGTCATTCTCATTAATAAACCACTTTAGTACTTCCACTTTGACATCACAATGTTACTCCCATTATGATGTCACACTGTGAACCACCCATTTTAACATCAATTCTTAACTCCCATTATGACATCACAATGTCTTTCTTCTTAATAAACCACTTTAGTACTTCCACTATGACATCACAATGTTACTCCCATTATGATGTCACACTGTGAACCCCATTTTAACATCAAATCTTAACTCCCATTATAACATCACAATGTCATACTTATTATTAAACAACTTTAGTACTCCCATTAAGACATCACAATGTCACTCACATTATGATGTCACAATGTCCTTCCCATTTTTTGTCACATAGGCACTCCCATTATGACATCACCATGTCATTCTCATTAATAAACCACTTTAGTACTCCAATTATGACATCACAATGTCTCTCACATTATGATGTCACTCTGTAAACCCCAATTTAACATCAAATCTTAACTCCCATTATGACATCACAATGTCATTATCATTAATAAACCACTTTAGAACTTTCATTATGACATCACAATGTCACTCACATTATGATGTCACAATGTCTTTGCCATTTTTTTGTCACATAGACACTCCCATTATGACATCACAATGTTATTCTGATTAATAAACCACTTTGGTACTTACACTATGACATCACAATGTTACTCCCATTATGATGTGACACTGTAAACCCCATTTTAACATCAAATCTTAACTTCCATTATGACATCACAATGTCATTCTCATTATTAAACCATTTTATTTCTCCCGTTATGACATCACAATTTCACTCGCATTATGATGTCACACTGTAAACACCATTTTAACATCAAATCTTTACTCCCATTATGACATCACAATGTTCTTCTCATTATTAAACCACTTTAGTTCTCCCACTATGACATCACAATGTCACTTGCATTATGATGTCACAATGTCCTTTCCATTTTTTGTTTCATAGGCACTCCCATTATGACATCACAATGTCATTCTCATTAATAAACCACTTTAGTACTTCCACTGTGACATCACAATGTTACTCCCATTATGATATCATGCTGTGATCCCCATTTTAACATCAAATCTTAACTCCCATTAATACATCACAATGTCATTCTCATTATTAAACCACTGTAGTACTCCATTATGATATCACAATGTCACTCGCATTATGATGTCACACTGTAAACCCCATTTTAACATGAAATCTTAACTCCCATTATGACATCACCGTGTCATTCTCATTATTAAACAACTTTTGTACTCCCATTATGACATCACAATGTCACTCACATGATGTCACAATGTCCATCCCATTTTTTTCACATAGGCACTCCCATTATGACATCACAATGTCATTCTCAATAGTAACCCACTTTAGTTCTTCCATTATGACATCACAATGTTACTCCAATTATGATGTCACTCTGTAAACCCAATTTTAACATCAAATCTTAACTCCCACTATGACATCACAATGTCATTCTCATTATTAAACAACTTTAGTACTCCCATTATGACATCACAATATCACTCGCATTATGATGTCTCACTGTAAACCCCACTTTAACATCAAATCTTAACTCCCATTATAACATCGCAATGTCATACTCATTATTAAACCACTTAAGTACTCCCATTATGACATCACAATGTCACTCACATTATGATGTCACAATGTCCTTGCCATTTCTTGTTTCCTAGGCACTCCCATTATGACATCAAAATGTCATTTTAATTTATAAACCACTTTAGTACTTCCACTTTGACATCACAATGTTACTCCCATTATGATGTCACACTGTGAACCACCCATTTTAACATAAATTCTTAACTCCCATTATGACACCACAATGTCATTCTTCTTAATAAACCACTTTAGTAATTCCACTACGACATCACAATATTACACCCATTATGATGTCACACTGTGAACCCCATTTTAACATAAAATCTTAACTCCCATTGTGACATCACAATGTCATTATCATTAATAAACCACTTTAGTACTCCCATTATGACATCACAATGTCACTCGCATTATGATGTCAAACTGTAAACACCATTTTAACATCAAATCTTAACTACCATTATGACATCACAATGTCATTCTCATTATTTAACCACTTTTGTACTCCCATTATGACATCACAATGTCACTCACATGATATCACAATGTCCAACCTATTTTTTTCACATAGGCACTCCCATTATGACATCACAATGTCATTCTCATTAATAAACCACTTTAGTTCTTCCATTATGACATCACAATGTTACTCCCATTATGATGTCACTCTGTAAACCAAATTTTAACATCAAATCTTAACTCCCATTATGACATCACAATGTCATTCTCATTATTAAACCACTTTAGTACTCCCATTATGACATCACAATGTCACTTGCATTATGATGTAACAATGTACACCCCATTTTAACATCAAATCTTAACACCCATTATGACATCACAATGTCAATCTCATTATTAAACCACTTTAGTACTCCCATTATGACATCACAATGTCATTCTCATTATTAAACCACTTTCGTTCTCCATTATGACATCACAATGTCATTCGCATTATGATGTCACACTGTAAACACCATTTTAACATGAAATCTTAACTCCCATTATGACATCACAATGTCATTCTCATTATTTAACCACTTTTGTACTCCCATTATGACATCACAATGTCACTAACATGATGTCACAATGTCCAATCCATTTTTTTCACATAGGCACTCCCATTATGACATCACTTTGTCATTCTCATTAATAAACCACTTTAGTTCTTCCATTATGACACCACAATGTTACTCCCTTTATGATGTCACTCTGTAAACCCAATTTTAACATCAAATCTTAACTCCCACTTTGACATCACAATGTCACTCGCATTATGATGTCACAATGTCCTTCCCATTTATTGTCACATAGGCACTCCCGTTATGACTTCACAATGTCATTCTCATTAATAAACCACTTTAGTTCTTCCATTATGACATCACAATGTTACTCCCATTAAGATGTCACACTGTAAACCCCATTGTAACATCAAATCTTAACTCCCATTATGACATCACAATGTCATTCTCATTATTAAACCACTTTAGTACTCCCATTATGACATCACAATGTCACTCGCATTATGATGTAACAATGTACACTCCATTTTAACATCAAATCTTAACACCCATTATGACATCACAATGTCATTCTCATTATTAAAACACTTTTGTACTCCCATTATGACATCACAATGTCACTCGCATTATGATGTCAAAATGTACACCCCATTTTAACATCAAATCTTAACTCCCATTATGACATCACAATGTCATTCTCATTATTAAACCACTTTAGTACCCCCATTAGAACATCACAATGTCACTCACATTTTGATGTCACAATGTCCTTCCCATTTTTTGTCACATAGGCACTCCCATTATCACATCACAATGTCATTCTCATTAATAAACCACTTTAGTTCTTCCATTATGACATCACAATGTTACTCCCATTATGATGTCACACTGTAAATCCCATTTTAACATCAAATCTTAACTCCCATTATGACATCACAATGTCATTCTCATTATTAAACCACTTTAGTACTCCCATTATGACATCACAATGTCACTCGCATTATGATGTAACAATGTACACCCCATTTTAACATCAAATCTTAACACCCATTATGACATCACAATGTCATTCTCATTATTAAACCACTTTAGTACTCCCATTATGACATCACAATATCATTCTCATTATTAAACCACTTTCGTGCTGCATTATGACATCACAATGTCATTCGCATTATGATGTCACACTGTAAACACCATTTTAACATGAAATCTTATCTCCCATTATGACATCACAATGTCATTCTCATTATTTAACCACTTTTGTACTCCCATTATGACATCACAATGTCACTCACATGATGTCACAATGTCCATCCCATTTTTTTCACATAGGCACACCCATTATGACATCACAATGTCATTCTCATTAATACACCACTTTAGTTCTTCCGCTATGACATCACAATGTTAATCCCATTATGATGTCATACTGTAAACCCCATTTAACATCAAATCTTATCTCCCATTATGACATCACAATGTCATTCTCATTATTTAACCACTTTTGTACTCCCAAAATGACATCACAATGTCACTCACATGATGTCACAATGTCCATCCCATTTTTTGTCACATAGGCACTCCCATTATGACATGACAATGTTATTCTCATTATTAAACCACTTTAGTTCTTCCATTATGACATCACAATGTTACTCCCTTTATGAGGTCACACTGTAAACCCCATTTTAACATCAAATCTGAACTCACATTATGACATCACAATGACATTCTCATTATTAAACCACTTTAGTACTCCAATTATGACATCTCAATGTCACTCACATTATGATGTCACACTGTAAACCACAATTTAACATCAAATCTTAACTCCCATTATGACATCACAATGTCATTCTCATTATTAAACAATTTTAGTACTCCCATTATGACATCACAATGTCATTCTCATTATTAAACCACTTTTGTACTCCCATTATGACATCACAATATCACTCGCATTATGAAGTCACACTGTAAACCCCATTTTAACATCAAATCTTAACTCCCATTATGACATCACAATGTCATTCTCATTATTAAACCATTTTAGTTCGACCAGTATGACATCACAATGTCACTCGCATTATGATGTCACAATGTCCTTCCCATTTCTTGTTTCCTAGGCACTCCCATTATGATATCAAAATGTCATTCTCATTAATAAACCACTTTAGTACTTCCACTTTGACATCACAATGTTACTCCCATTATGATGTCACACTGTGAACCACCCATTTTAACATCAATTCTTAACTCCCATTATGACATCACAATGTCTTTCTTCTTAATAAACCACTTTAGTACTTCCACTATGACATCACAATGTTACTCCCATTATGATGTCACACTGTGAACCCCATTTTAACATCAAATCTTAACTCCCATTATAACATCACAATGTCATACTTATTATTAAACAACTTTAGTACTCCCATTAAGACATCACAATGTCACTCACATTATGATGTCACAATGTCCTTCCCATTTTTTGTCACATAGGCACTCCCATTATGACATCACCATGTCATTCTCATTAATAAACCACTTTAGTACTCCAATTATGACATCACAATGTCTCTCACATTATGATGTCACTCTGTAAACCCCAATTTAACATCAAATCTTAACTCCCATTATGACATCACAATGTCATTATCATTAATAAACCACTTTAGAACTTTCATTATGACATCACAATGTCACTCACATTATGATGTCACAATGTCTTTGCCATTTTTTTGTCACATAGACACTCCCATTATGACATCACAATGTTATTCTGATTAATAAACCACTTTGGTACTTCCACTATGACATCACAATGTTACTCCCATTATGATGTCACACTGTAAACCCCATTTTAACATCAAATCTTAACTTCCATTATGACATCACAATGTCATTCTCATTATTAAACCATTTTATTTCTCCCGTTATGACCTCACAATGTTACTCGCATTATGATGTCACACTGTAAACACCATTTTAACATCAAATCTTTACTCCCATTATGACATCACAATGTTCTTCTCATTATTAAACCACTTTAGTTCTCCCACTATGACATCACAATGTCACTTGCATTATGATGTCACAATGTCCTTTCCATTTTTTGTTTCATAGGCACTCCCATTATGACATCACAATGTCATTCTCATTAATAAACCACTTTAGTACTTCCACTGTGACATCACAATGTTACTCCCATTATGATATCACGTTGTGATCCCCATTTTAACATCAAATCTTAACTCCCATTAATACATCACAATGTCATTCTCATTATTAAACCACTGTAGTACTCCATTATGATATCACAATGTCACTCGCATTATGATGTCACACTGTAAACCCCATTTTAACATGAAATCTTAACTCCCATTATGACATCACAGTGTCATTCTCATTATTAAACAACTTTTGTACTCCCATTATGACATCACAATGTCACTCACATGATGTCACAATGTCCATCCCATTTTTTTCACATAGGCACTCCCATTATGACATCACAATGTCATTCTCAATAGTAACCCACTTTAGTTCTTCCATTATGACATCACAATGTTACTCCCATTATGATGTCACTCTGTAAACCCAATTTTAACATCAAATCTTAACTCCCACTATGACATCACAATGTCATTCTCATTATTAAACAACTTTAGTACTCCCATTATGACATCACAATATCACTCGCATTATGATGTCTCACTGTAAACCCCATTTTAACATCAAATCTTAACTCCCATTATAACATCGCAATGTCATACTCATTATTAAACCACTTAAGTACTCCCATTATGACATCACAATGTCACTCACATTATGATGTCACAATGTCCTTGCCATTTCTTGTTTCCTAGGCACTCCTATTATGACATCAAAATGTCATTCTCATTAATAAACCACTTTAGTACTTCCACTTTGACATCACAATGTTACTCCCATTATGATGTCACACTGTGAACCACCCATTTTAACATCAATTCTTAACTCCCATTATGACATCACAATGTCATTCTTCTTAATAAACCACTTTAGTACTTCCACTATGACATCACAATGTTACTCCCATTATGATGTCACACTGTGAACCCCATTTTAACATCAAATCTTAACTCCCATTATAACATCACAATGTCATACTTATTATTAAACAACTTTAGTACTCCCATTATGACATCACAATGTCACTCACATTATGATGTCACAATGTCCTTCCCATTTTTTGTCACTTAGGCACTCCCATTATGACATCACAATGTCATTCTCATTAATAAACCACTTTAGTACTTCCACTATCACATCACAATGTTACTCATATTATGATGTCACATTGTGACCCCCATTTTAACATCAAATCTTAACTCCCATTATGACATCACAATGTCATTATCATTAATAAACCACTTTAGTACTCCAATTATGACATCACAATGTCAATTGCATTATAATGTCACAATGTAAACCCCATTTTAACATCAAATCTTAACTCCCATTATGACATCACAATGTCATTCTCATTATTAAACCACTTTAGTACTTCCACTTTGACATCACAATGTTACTCCCATTATGGTGTCACACTGTGAACCACCCATTTTAACATAAATTCTTAACTCCCATTATGACACCACAATGTCATTCTTCTTAATAAACCACTTTAGTACTTCCACTACGACATCACAATATTACTCCCATTATGATGTCACACTGTGAACCCCATTTTAACATCAAATCTTAACTCCCATTGTGACATCACAATGTCATTATCATTAATAAACCACTTTAGTACTCCCATTATGACATCACAATGTCACTCGCATTATGATGTCACAATGTCCTTCCCATTTTTTGTCACATAGGCACTCCCATTATGACATCACAATGTCTTTCTCATTAATAAACCACTTTAGTTCTTCCATTATGACATCACAATGTTATTCCCATTATGATGTCACACTGTAAACCCCATTTTAACATCAAATCTTAACTCCCATTATGACATCACAATGTCATTCTCATTATTAAACCACTTTAGTACTTCCACTTTGACATCACAATGTTACTCCCATTATGGTGTCACACTGTGAACCACCCATTTTTACATAAATTCTTAACTCTCATTATGACACCACAATGTCATTCTTCTTAATAAACCACTTTAGTACTTCCACTACGACATCACAATATTACTCCCATTATGATGTCACACTGTGAACCCCATTTTAACATCAAATCTTAACTCCCATTATGACATCACAATGTCATTCTCATTATTTAACCACTTTTGTACTCCCAATATGACATCACAATGTCACTCACATGATGTCACAATGTCCATCCCATTTTTTGTCACATAGGCACCCATTATGACATGACAATGTTATTCTCATTATTAAACCACTTTAGTTCTTCCATTATGACATCACAATGTTACTCCCTTTATGAGGTCACACTGTAAACCCCATTTTAACATCAAATCTGAACTCACATTATGACATCACAATGACATTCTCATTATTAAACCACTTTAGTACTCCAATTATGACATCTCAATGTCACTCACATTATGATGTCACACTGTAAACCCCAATTTAACATCAAATCTTAACTCCCATTATGACATCACAATGTCATTCTCATTATTAAACAATTTTAGTACTCCCATTATGACATCACAATGTCATTCTCATTATTAAACCACTTTTGTACTCCCATTATGACATCACAATATCACTCGCATTATGAAGTCACACTGTAAACCCCACTTTAACATCAAATCTTAACTCCCATTATGACATCACAATGTCATTCTCATTATTAAACCATTTTAGTTCGACCAGTATGACATCACAATGTCACTCGCATTATGATGTCACAATGTCCTTCCCATTTCTTGTTTCCTAGGCACTCCCAGTATGACATCAAAATGTCATTCTCATTAATAAACCACTTTAGTACTTCCACTTTGACATCACAATGTTACTCCCATTATGATGTCACACTGTGAACCACCCATTTTAACATCAATTCTTAACTCCCATTATGACATCACAATGTCTTTCTTCTTAATAAACCACTTTAGTACTTCCACTATGACATCACAATGTTACTCCCATTATGATGTCACACTGTGAACCCCATTTTAACATCAAATCTTAACTCCCATTATAACATCACAATGTCATACTTATTATTAAACAACTTTAGTACTCCCATTAAGACATCACAATGTCACTCACATTATGATGTCACAATGTTCTTCACATTTTTTGTCAAATAGGCACTCCCATTATGACATCACCATGTCATTCTCATTAATAAACCACTTTAGTACTCCAATTATGACATCACAATGTCTCTCACATTATGATGTCACTCTGTAAACCCCAATTTAACATCAAATCTTAACTCCCATTATGACATCACAATGTCATTATCATTAATAAACCACTTTAGAACTTTCATTATGACATCACAATGTCACTCACATTATGATGTCACAATGTCTTTGCCATTTTTTTGTCACATAGACACTCCCATTATGACATCACAATGTTATTCTGATTAATAAACTACTTTGGTACTTCCACTATGACATCACAATGTTACTCCCATTATGATGTCACACTGTAAACCCCATTTTAACATCAAATCTTAACTTCCATTATGACATCACAATGTCATTCTCATTATTAAACCATTTTATTTCTCCCGTTATGACATCACAATTTCACTCGCATTATGATGTCACACTGTAAACACCATTTTAACATCAAATCTTTACTCCCATTATGACATCACAATGTTCTTCTCATTATTAAACCACTTTAGTTCTCCCACTATGACATCACATTGTCACTTGCATTATGATGTCACAATGTCCTTTCCATTTTTTGTTTCATAGGCACTCCCATTATGACATCACAATGTCATTCTCATTAATAAACCACTTTAGTACTTCCACTGTGACATCACAATGTTACTCCCATTATGATATCACGCTGTGATCCCCATTTTAACATCAAATCTTAACTCCCATTAATACATCACAATGTCATTCTCATTATTAAACCACTGTAGTACTCCATTATGATATCACAATGTCACTCGCATTATGATGTCACACTGTAAACCCCATTTTAACATGAAATCTTAACTCCCATTATGACATCACAGTGTCATTCTCATTATTAAACAACTTTTGTACTCCCATTATGACATCACAATGTCACTCACATGATGTCACAATGTCCATCCCATTTTTTTCACATAGGCACTCCCATTATGACATCACATTGTCATTCTCAATAGTAACCCACTTTAGTTCTTCCATTATGACATCACAATGTTACTCCCATTATGATGTCACTCTGTAAACCCAATTTTAACATCAAATCTTAACTCCCACTATGACATCACAATGTCATTCTCATTATTAAACAACTTTAGTACTCCCAATATGACATCACAATATCACTCGCATTATGATGTCTCACTGTAAACCCCATTTTAACATCAAATCTTAACTTCCATTATAACATCGCAATGTCATACTCATTATTAAACCACTTAAGTACTCCCATTATGACATCACAATGTCACTCACATTATGATGTCACAATGTCCTTCCCATTTCTTGTTTCCTAGGCACTCCCATTATGACATCAAAATGTCATTCTCATTAATAAACCACTTTAGTACTTCCACTTTGACATCACAATGTTACTCCCATTATGATGTCACACTGTGAACCACCCATTATAACATCAATTCTTAACTCCCATTATGACATCACAATGTCATTCTTCTTAATAAACCACTTTAGTACTTCCACTATGACATCACAATGTTACTCCCATTATGATGTCACACTGTGAAACCCATTTTAACATCAAATCTTAACTCCCATTATAACATCACAATGTCATTATCATTAATAAACCACTTTAGTACTCCCTTTATGACATCACAATGTTACTCCCATTATGGTGTCACACTGTGAACCACCCATTTTAACATAAATTCTTAACTCCCATTATGACACCACAATGTCATTCTTCTTAATAAACCACTTTAGTACTTCCACTACGACATCACAATATTACTCCCATTATGATGTCACACTGTGAACCCCATTTTAACATCAAATCTTAACTCCCATTGTGACATCACAATGTCATCATCATTAATAAACCACTTTAGTACTCCCATTATGACATCACAATGTCACTCGCATTATGATGTCACAATGTCCTTCCCATTTTTTGTCACATAGGCACTCCCATTATGACATCACAATGTCTTTCTCATTAATAAACCACTTTAGTTCTTCCATTATGACATCACAATGTTACTCCCATTATGATGTCACACTGTAAACCACCCATTTTAACATAAATTCTTAACTCCCATTATGACACCACAATGTCATTCTTCTTAATAAACCACTTTAGTACTTCCACTACGACATCACAATATTACTCCCATTATGATGTCACACTGTGAACCCCATTTTAACATCAAATCTTAACTCCCATTGTGACATCACAATGTCATCATCATTAATAAACCACTGTAGTACTCCCATTTTGATATCACAATGTCACTCACATTATGATGTCACAATGTCTTTCCCATTTTTTTGTCACATAGGCACTCCCATTATGACATCACAATGTCATTCTGATTAATAAACCACTTTAGTACTTCCACTATGACATCACAATGTTACTCCCATTATGAAGTCACACTGTAAACCCCATTTTAACATCAAATCTTAACTTCCATTATGACATCACAATGTCATTCTCATTATTAAACCATTTTACTACTCACGTTATGACATCACACTGTCACTCGCATTATGATGTCACACTGTAAACACCATTTTAACATCAAATGTTAACTAGCATTATGACATCACAATGTCATTCTCATTATTTAACCACTTTTGTACTCCCATTATGACATCACAATGTCACTCACATGATATCACAATGTCCAACCTATTTTTTTCACATAGGCACTCCCATTATGACTTCACAATGTCATTCTCATTAATAAACCACTTTAGTTCTGCCATTATGACATCACAATGTTACTCCCATTATGATGTCACTCTGTAAACCAAATTTTAACATCAAATCTTAACTCCCATTATGACATCACAATGTCATTCTCATTATTAAACCACTTTAGTACTCCCATTATGACATCACAATGTCACTTGCATTATGATGTAACAATGTACACCCCATTTTAACATCAAATCTTAACATCCATTATGACATCACAATGTCAATCTCATTATTAAACCACTTTAGTACTCCCATTATGACATCACAATGTCATTCTCATTATTAAACCACTTTCGTTCTCCATTATGACATCACAATGTCATTCGCATTATGATGTCACACTGTAAACACCATTTTAACATGAAATCTTAACTCCCATTATGACATCACAATGTCATTCTCATTATTTAACCACTTTTGTACTCCCATTATGACATCACAATGTCACTAACATGATGTCACAATGTCCAATCCATTTTTTTCACATAGGCACTCCCATTATGACATCACAATGTCATTCTCATTAATAAACCACTTTAGTTCTTCCATTATGACATCACAATGTTACTCCCTTTATGATGTCACTCTGTAAACCCAATTTTAACATCAAATCTTAACTCCCACTTTGACATCACAATGTCATTCTCATTATTAAACCACTTTAGTACTCCCATTATGACATCACAATGTCACTCGCATTATGATGTCACAATGTCCTTCCCATTTTTTGTCACATAGGCACTCCCGTTATGACATCACAATGTCATTCTCATTAATAAACCACTTTAGTTCTTCCATTATGACATCACAATGTTACTCCCATTAAGATGTCACACTGTAAACCCCATTGTAACATCAAATCTTAACTCCCATTATGACATCACAATGTCATTCTCATTATTAAACCACTTTAGTACTCCCATTATGACATCACAATGTCACTCGCATTATGATGTAACAATGTACACTCCATTTTAACATCAAATCTTAACACCCATTATGACATCACAATGTCATTCTCATTATTAAACCACTTTTGTACTCCCATTATGACATCACAATGTCACTCGCATTATGATGTCAAAATGTACACCCCATTTTAACATCAAATCTTAACTCCCATTATGACATCACAATGTCATTCTCATTATTAAACCACTTTAGTACCCCCATTAGAACATCACAATGTCACTCACATTTTGATGTCACAATGTCCTTCCCATTTTTTGTCACATAGGCACTCCCATTATGACATCACAATGTCATTCTCATTAATAAACCACTTTAGTTCTTCCATTATGACATCACAATGTTACTCCCATTATGATGTCACACTGTAAATCCCATTTTAACATCAAATCTTAACTCCCATTATGACATCACAATGTCATTCTCATTATTAAACCACTTTAGTACTCCCATTATGACATCACAATGTCACTCGCATTATGATGTAACAATGTACACCCCATTTTAACATCAAATCTTAACACCCATTATGACATCACATTGTCATTCTCATTATTAAACCACTTTATTACTCCCATTATGACATCACAATATCATTCTCATTATTAAACCACTTTCGTGCTGCATTATGACATCACAATGTCATTCGCATTATGATGTCACACTGTAAACACCATTTTAACATGAAATCTAATCTCCCATTATGACATCACAATGTCATTCTCATTATTTAACCACTTTTGTACTCCCATTATGACATCACAATGTCACTCACATGATGTCACAATGTCCATCCCATTTTTTTCACATAGGCACACCCATTATGACATCACAATGTCATTCTCATTAATACACCACTTTAGTTCTTCCGCTATGACATCACAATGTTAATCCCATTATGATGTCATACTGTAAACCCCATTTTAACATCAAATCTTATCTCCCATTATGACATCACAATGTCATTCTCATTATTTAACCACTTTTGTACTCCCAATATGACATCACAATGTCACTCACATGATGTCACAATGTCCATCCCATTTTTTGTCACATAGGCACTCCCATTATGACATGACAATGTTATTCTCATTATTAAACCACTTTAGTTCTTCCATTATGACATCACAATGTTACTCCCTTTATGAGGTCACACTGTAAACCCCATTTTAACATCAAATCTGAACTCACATTATGACATCACAATGACATTCTCATTATTAAACCACTTTAGTACTCCAATTATGACATCTCAATGTCACTCACATTATGATGTCACACTGTAAACCCCAATTTAACATCAAATCTTAACTCCCATTATGACATCACAATGTCATTCTCATTATTAAACAATTTTAGTACTCCCATTATGACATCACAATGTCACTCGCATTATGATGTCACAATGTCCTTCCCATTTCTTGTTCCTAGGCACTCCCATTATGACATCAAAATGTCATTCTCATTAATAAACCACTTTAGTACTTCCACTTTGACATCACAATGTTACTCCCATTATGATGTCACACTGTGAACCACCCATTTTAACATCAATTCTTAACTCCCATCATGACATCACAATGTCTTTCTTCTTAATAAACCACTTTAGTACTTCCACTATGACATCACAATGTTACTCCCATTATGATGTCACACTGTGAACCCCATTTTAACATCAAATCTTAACTCCCATTATAACATCACAATGTCATACTTATTATTAAACAACTTTAGTACTCCCATTAAGACATCACAATATCACTCACATTATGATGTCACAATGTCCTTCCCATTTTTTGTCACATAGGCACTCCCATTATGACATCACCATGTCATTCTCATTAATAAACCACTTTAGTACTCCAATTATGACATCACAATGTCTCTCACATTATGATGTCACTCTGTAAACCCCAATTTAACATCAAATCTTAACTCCCATTATGACATCACAATGTCATTATCATTAATAAACCACTTTAGAACTTTCATTATGACATCACAATGTCACTCACATTATGATGTCACAATGTCTTTGCCATTTTTTTGTCACATAGACACTCCCATTATGACATCACAATGTTATTCTGATTAATAAACCACTTTGGTACTTCCACTATGACATCACAATGTTACTCCCATTATGATGTCACACTGTAAACCCCATTTTAACATCAAATCTTAACTTCCATTATGACATCACAATGTCATTCTCATTATTAAACCATTTTATTTCTCCCGTTATGACATCACAATTTCACTCGCATTATGATGTCACACTGTAAACACCATTTTAACATCAAATCTTTACTCCCATTATGACATCACAATGTTCTTCTCATTTTTAAACCACTTTAGTTCTCCCACTATGACATCACATTGTCACTTGCATTATGATGTCACAATGTCCTTTCCATTTTTTGTTTCATAGGCACTCCCATTATGACATCACAATGTCATTCTTCTTAATAAACCACTTTAGTACTTCCACTATGACATCACAATGTTACTCCCATTATGATGTCACACTGTGAACCCCATTTTAACATCAAATCTTAACTCCCATTATAACATCACAATGTCATTATCATTAATAAACCACTTTAATACTCCCTTTATGACATCACAATGTTACTCCCATTATGGTGTCACACTGTGAACCACCCATTTTAACATAAATTCTTAACTCCCATTATGACACCACAATGTCATTCTTCTTAATAAACCACTTTAGTACTTCCACTACGACATCACAATATTACTCCCATTATGATGTCACACTGTGAACCCCATTTTAACATCAAATCTTAACTCCCATTGTGACATCACAATGTCATCATCATTAATAAACCACTTTAGTACTCCCATTATGACATCACAATGTCACTCGCATTATGATGTCACAATGTCCTTCCCATTTTTTGTCACATAGGCACTCCCATTATGACATCACAATGTCTTTCTCATTAATAAACCACTTTAGTTCTTCCATTATGACATCACAATGTTACTCCCATTATGATGTCACACTGTAAACCACCCATTTTAACATAAATTCTTAACTCCCATTATGACACCACAATGTCATTCTTCTTAATAAACCACTTTAGTACTTCCACTACGACATCACAATATTACTCCCATTATGATGTCACACTGTGAACCCCATTTTAACATCAAATCTTAACTCCCATTGTGACATCACAATGTCATCATCATTAATAAACCACTGTAGTACTCCCATTTTGATATCACAATGTCACTCACATTATGATGTCACAATGTCTTTCCCATTTTTTTGTCACATAGGCACTCCCATTATGACATCACAATGTCATTCTGATTAATAAACCACTTTAGTACTTCCACTATGACATCACAATGTTACTCCCATTATGAAGTCACACTGTAAACCCCATTTTAACATCAAATCTTAACTTCCATTATGACATCACAATGTCATTCTCATTATTAAACCATTTTACTACTCACGTTATGACATCACACTGTCACTCGCATTATGATGTCACACTGTAAACACCATTTTAACATCAAATCTTAACTAGCATTATGACATCACAATGTCATTCTCATTATTTAACCACTTTTGTACTCCCATTATGACATCACAATGTCACTCACATGATATCACAATGTCCAACCTATTTTTTTCACATAGGCACTCCCATTATGACTTCACAATGTCATTCTCATTAATAAACCACTTTAGTTCTGCCATTATGACATCACAATGTTACTCCCATTATGATGTCACTCTGTAAACCAAATTTTAACATCAAATCTTAACTCCCATTATGACATCACAATGTCATTCTCATTATTAAACCACTTTAGTACTCCCATTATGACATCACAATGTCACTTGCATTATGATGTAACAATGTACACCCCATTTTAACATCAAATCTTAACATCCATTATGACATCACAATGTCAATCTCATTATTAAACCACTTTAGTACTCCCATTATGACATCACAATGTCATTCTCATTATTAAACCACTTTCGTTCTCCATTATGACATCACAATGTCATTCGCATTATGATGTCACACTGTAAACACCATTTTAACATGAAATCTTAACTCCCATTATGACATCACAATGTCATTCTCATTATTTAACCACTTTTGTACTCCCATTATGACATCACAATGTCACTAACATGATGTCACAATGTCCAATCCATTTTTTTCACATAGGCACTCCCATTATGACATCACAATGTCATTCTCATTAATAAACCACTTTAGTTCTTCCATTATGACATCACAATGTTACTCCCTTTATGATGTCACTCTGTAAACCCAATTTTAACATCAAATCTTAACTCCCACTTTGACATCACAATGTCATTCTCATTATTAAACCACTTTAGTACTCCCATTATGACATCACAATGTCACTCGCATTATGATGTCACAATGTCCTTCCCATTTTTTGTCACATAGGCACTCCCGTTATGACATCACAATGTCATTCTCATTAATAAACCACTTTAGTTCTTCCATTATGACATCACAATGTTACTCCCATTAAGATGTCACACTGTAAACCCCATTGTAACATCAAATCTTAACTCCCATTATGACATCACAATGTCATTCTCATTATTAAACCACTTTAGTACTCCCATTATGACATCACAATGTCACTCGCATTATGATGTAACAATGTACACTCCATTTTAACATCAAATCTTAACACCCATTATGACATCACAATGTCATTCTCATTATTAAACCACTTTTGTACTCCCATTATGACATCACAATGTCACTCGCATTATGATGTCAAAATGTACACCCCATTTTAACATCAAATCTTAACTCCCATTATGACATCACAATGTCATTCTCATTATTAAACCACTTTAGTACCCCCATTAGAACATCACAATGTCACTCACATTTTGATGTCACAATGTCCTTCCCATTTTTTGTCACATAGGCACTCCCATTATGACATCACAATGTCATTCTCATTAATAAACCACTTTAGTTCTTCCATTATGACATCACAATGTTACTCCCATTATGATGTCACACTGTAAATCCCATTTTAACATCAAATCTTAACTCCCATTATGACATCACAATGTCATTCTCATTATTAAACCACTTTAGTACTCCCATTATGACATCACAATGTCACTCGCATTATGATGTAACAATGTAAACCACATTTTAACATCAAATCTTAACACCCATTATGACATCACATTGTCATTCTCATTATTAAACCACTTTATTACTCCCATTATGACATCACAATATCATTCTCATTATTAAACCACTTTCGTGCTGCATTATGACATCACAATGTCATTCGCATTATGATGTCACACTGTAAACACCATTTTAACATGAAATCTAATCTCCCATTATGACATCACAATGTCATTCTCATTATTTAACCACTTTTGTACTCCCATTATGACATCACAATGTCACTCACATGATGTCACAATGTCCATCCCATTTTTTTCACATAGGCACACCCATTATGACATCACAATGTCATTCTCATTAATACACCACTTTAGTTCTTCCGCTATGACATCACAATGTTAATCCCATTATGATGTCATACTGTAAACCCCATTTTAACATCAAATCTTATCTCCCATTATGACATCACAATGTCATTCTCATTATTTAACCACTTTTGTACTCCCAATATGACATCACAATGTCACTCACATGATGTCACAATGTCCATCCCATTTTTTGTCACATAGGCACTCCCATTATGACATGACAATGTTATTCTCATTATTAAACCACTTTAGTTCTTCCATTATGACATCACAATGTTACTCCCTTTATGAGGTCACACTGTAAACCCCATTTTAACATCAAATCTGAACTCACATTATGACATCACAATGACATTCTCATTATTAAACCACTTTAGTACTCCAATTATGACATCTCAATGTCACTCACATTATGATGTCACACTGTAAACCCCAATTTAACATCAAATCTTAACTCCCATTATGACATCACAATGTCATTCTCATTATTAAACAATTTTAGTACTCCCATTATGACATCACAATGTCACTCGCATTATGATGTCACAATGTCCTTCCCATTTCTTGTTCCTAGGCACTCCCATTATGACATCAAAATGTCATTCTCATTAATAAACCACTTTAGTACTTCCACTTTGACATCACAATGTTACTCCCATTATGATGTCACACTGTGAACCACCCATTTTAACATCAATTCTTAACTCCCATCATGACATCACAATGTCTTTCTTCTTAATAAACCACTTTAGTACTTCCACTATGACATCACAATGTTACTCCCATTATGATGTCACACTGTGAACCCCATTTTAACATCAAATCTTAACTCCCATTATAACATCACAATGTCATACTTATTATTAAACAACTTTAGTACTCCCATTAAGACATCACAATATCACTCACATTATGATGTCACAATGTCCTTCCCATTTTTTGTCACATAGGCACTCCCATTATGACATCACCATGTCATTCTCATTAATAAACCACTTTAGTACTCCAATTATGACATCACAATGTCTCTCACATTATGATGTCACTCTGTAAACCCCAATTTAACATCAAATCTTAACTCCCATTATGACATCACAATGTCATTATCATTAATAAACCACTTTAGAACTTTCATTATGACATCACAATGTCACTCACATTATGATGTCACAATGTCTTTGCCATTTTTTTGTCACATAGACACTCCCATTATGACATCACAATGTTATTCTGATTAATAAACCACTTTGGTACTTCCACTATGACATCACAATGTTACTCCCATTATGATGTCACACTGTAAACCCCATTTTAACATCAAATCTTAACTTCCATTATGACATCACAATGTCATTCTCATTATTAAACCATTTTATTTCTCCCGTTATGACATCACAATTTCACTCGCATTATGATGTCACACTGTAAACACCATTTTAACATCAAATCTTTACTCCCATTATGACATCACAATGTTCTTCTCATTTTTAAACCACTTTAGTTCTCCCACTATGACATCACATTGTCACTTGCATTATGATGTCACAATGTCCTTTCCATTTTTTGTTTCATAGGCACTCCCATTATGACATCACAATGTCATTCTCATTAATAAACCACTTTAGTACTTCCACTGTGACATCACAATGTTACTCCCATTATGATATCACGCTGTGATCCCCATTTTAACATCAAATCTTAACTCCCATTAATACATCACAATGTCATTCTCATTATTAAACCACTGTAGTACTCCATTATGATATCACAATGTCACTCGCATTATGATGTCACACTGTAAACCCCATTTTAACATGAAATCTTAACTCCCATTATGACATCACAATGTCATTATCATTAATAAACCACTTTAGTACTCCCATTATGACATCACAATGTCACTCGCATTATGATGTCACAATGTCCTTCCCATTTTTTGTCACATAGGCACTCCCATTATGACATCACAATGTCTTTCTCATTAATAAACCACTTTAGTTCTTCCATTATGACATCACAATGTTATTCCCATTATGATGTCACACTGTAAACCCCATTTTAACATCAAATCTTAACTCCCATTATGACACCACAATGTCATTCTCATTATTAAACCACTTTAGTACTTCCACTTTGACATCACAATGTTACTCCCATTATGGTGTCACACTGTGAACCACCCATTTTAACATGAATTCTTAACTCCCATTATGACACCACAATGTCATTCTTCTTAATAAACCACTTTAGTACTTCCACTACGACATCACAATATTACTCCCATTATGATGTCACACTGTGAACCCCATTTTAACATCAAATCTTAACTCCCATTATGACATCACAATGTCATTCTCATTATTTAACCACTTTTGTACTCCCAATATGACATCACAATGTCACTCACATGATGTCACAATGTCCATCCCATTTTTTGTCACATAGGCACTCCCATTATGACATGACAATGTTATTCTCATTATTAAACCACTTTAGTTCTTCCATTATGACATCACAATGTTACTCCCTTTATGAGGTCACACTGTAAACCCCATTTTAACATCAAATCTGAACTCACATTATGACATCACAATGACATTCTCATTATTAAACCACTTTAGTACTCCAATTATGACATCTCAATGTCACTCACATTATGATGTCACACTGTAAACCCCAATTTAACATCAAATCTTAACTCCCATTATGACATCACAATGTCATTCTCATTATTAAACAATTTTAGTACTCCCATTATGACATCACAATGTCATTCTCATTATTAAACCACTTTTGTACTCCCATTATGACATCACAATATCACTCGCATTATGAAGTCACACTGTAAACCCCATTTTAACATCAAATCTTAACTCCCATTATGACATCACAATGTCATTCTCATTATTAAACCATTTTAGTTCGACCAGTATGACATCACAATGTCACTCGCATTATGATGTCACAATGTCCTTCCCATTTCTTGTTTCCTAGGCACTCCCATTATGACATCAAAATGTCATTCTCATTAATAAACCACTTTAGTACTTCTACTTTGACATCACAAAGTTACTCCCATTATGATGTCACACTGTGAACCACCCATTTTAACATCAATTCTTAACTCCCATTATGACATCACAATGTCTTTCTTCTTAATAAACCACTTTAGTACTTCCACTATGACATCACAATGTTACTCCCATTATGATGTCAAACTGTGAACCCCATTTTAACATCAAATCTTAACTCTCATTATAACATCACAATGTCATACTTATTATTAAACAACTTTAGTACTCCCATTAAGACATCACAATGTCACTCACATTATGATGTCACAATGTTCTTCACATTTTTTGTCAAATAGGCACTCCCATTATGACATCACCATGTCATTCTCATTAATAAACCACTTTAGTACTCCAATTATGACATCACAATGTCTCTCACATTATGATGTCACTCTGTAAACCCCAATTTAACATCAAATCTTAACTCCCATTATGACATCACAATGTCATTATCATTAATAAACCACTTTAGAACTTTCATTATGACATCACAATGTCACTCACATTATGATGTCACAATGTCTTTGCCATTTTTTTGTCACATAGACACTCCCATTATGACATCACAATGTTCTTCTCATTATTAAACCACTTTAGTTCTCCCACTATGACATCACATTGTCACTTGCATTATGATGTCACAATGTCCTTTCCATTTTTTGTTTCATAGGCACTCCCATTATGACATCACAATGTCATTCTCATTAATAAACCACTTTAGTACTTCCACTGTGACATCACAATGTTACTCCCATTATGATATCACGCTGTGATCCCCATTTTAACATCAAATCTTAACTCCCATTAATACATCACAATGTCATTCTCATTATTAAACCACTGTAGTACTCCATTATGATATCACAATGTCACTCGCATTATGATGTCACACTGTAAACCCCATTTTAACATGAAATCTTAACTCCCATTATGACATCACAGTATCATTCTCATTATTAAACAACTTTTGTACTCCCATTATGACATCACAATGTCACTCACATGATGTCACAATGTCCATACCATTTTTTTCACATAGGCACTCCCATTATGACATCACAATGTCATTCTCAATAGTAACCCACTTTAGTTCTTCCATTATGACATCACAATGTTACTCCCATTATGATGTCACTCTGTAAACCCAATTTTAACATCAAATCTTAACTCCCACTATGACATCACAATGTCATTCTCATTATTAAACAACTTTAGTACTCCCATTATGACATCACAATATCACTCGCATTATGATGTCTCACTGTAAACCCCATTTTAACATCAAATCTTAACTCCCATTATAACATCGCAATGTCATACTCATTATTAAACCACTTAAGTACTCCCATTATGACATCACAATGTCACTCACATTATGATGTCACAATGTCCTTGCCATTTCTTGTTTCCTAGGCACTCCCATTATGACATCAAAATGTCATTCTCATTAATAAACCACTTTAGTACTTCCACTTTGACATCACAATATTACTCCCATTATGATGTCACACTGTGAACCACCCATTTTAACATCAATTCTTAACTCCCATTATGACATCACAATGTCATACTTATTATTAAACAACTTTAGTACTCCCATTATGACATCACAATGTCACTCACATTATGATGTCACAATGTCCTTCCCATTTTTTGTCACTTAGGCACTCCCATTATGACATCACAATGTCATTCTCATTAATAAACCACTTTAGTACTTCCACTATCACATCACAATGTTACTCATATTATGATGTCACATTGTGACCCCCATTTTAACATCAAATCTTAACTCCCATTATGACATCACAATGTCATTATCATTAATAAACCACTTTAGTACTCCAATTATGACATCACAATGTCTCTCACATTATGATGTCACTCTGTAAACCCCAATTTAACATCAAATCTTAACTCCCATTATGACATCACAATGTCATTATCATTAATAAACCACTTTAGAACTTTCATTATGACATCACAATGTCACTCACATTATGATGTCACAATGTCTTTGCCATTTTTTTGTCACATAGACACTCCCATTATGACATCACAATGTTCTTCTCATTATTAAACCACTTTAGTTCTCCCACTATGACATCACATTGTCACTTGCATTATGATGTCACAATGTCCTTTCCATTTTTTGTTTCATAGGCACTCCCATTATGACATCACAATGTCATTCTCATTAATAAACCACTTTAGTACTTCCACTGTGACATCACAATGTTACTCCCATTATGATATCACGCTGTGATCCCCATTTTAACATCAAATCTTAACTCCCATTAATACATCACAATGTCATTCTCATTATTAAACCACTGTAGTACTCCATTATGATATCACAATGTCACTCGCATTATGATGTCACACTGTAAACCCCATTTTAACATGAAATCTTAACTCCCATTATGACATCACAGTATCATTCTCATTATTAAACAACTTTTGTACTCCCATTATGACATCACAATGTCACTCACATGATGTCACAATGTCCATCCCATTTTTTTCACATAGGCACTCCCATTATGACATCACAATGTCATTCTCAATAGTAACCCACTTTAGTTCTTCCATTATGACATCACAATGTTACTCCCATTATGATGTCACTCTGTAAACCCAATTTTAACATCAAATCTTAACTCCCACTATGACATCACAATGTCATTCTCATTATTAAACAACTTTAGTACTCCCATTATGACATCACAATATCACTCGCATTATGATGTCTCACTGTAAACCCCATTTTAACATCAAATCTTAACTCCCATTATAACATCGCAATGTCATACTCATTATTAAACCACTTAAGTACTCCCATTATGACATCACAATGTCACTCACATTATGATGTCACAATGTCCTTGCCATTTCTTGTTTCCTAGGCACTCCCATTATGACATCAAAATGTCATTCTCATTAATAAACCACTTTAGTACTTCCACTTTGACATCACAATATTACTCCCATTATGATGTCACACTGTGAACCACCCATTTTAACATCAATTCTTAACTCCCATTATGACATCACAATGTCATACTTATTATTAAACAACTTTAGTACTCCCATTATGACATCACAATGTCACTCACATTATGATGTCACAATGTCCTTCCCATTTTTTGTCACTTAGGCACTCCCATTATGACATCACAATGTCATTCTCATTAATAAACCACTTTAGTACTTCCACTATCACATCACAATGTTACTCATATTATGATGTCACATTGTGACCCCCATTTTAACATCAAATCTTAACTCCCATTATGACATCACAATGTCATTATCATTAATAAACCACTTTAGTACTCCAATTATGACATCACAATGTCAATTGCATTATGATGTCACAATGTAAACCCCATTTTAACATCAAATCTTAACTCCCATTATGACATCACAATGTCATTCTCATTATTAAACCACTTTAGTACTTCCACTTTGACATCACAATGTTACTCCCATTATGGTGTCACACTGTGAACCACCCATTTTAACATAAATTCTTAACTCCCATTATGACACCACAATGTCATTCTTCTTAATAAACCACTTTAGTACTTCCACTACGACATCACAATATTACTCCCATTATGATGTCACATTGTGAACCCCATTTTAACATCAAATCTTAACTCCCATTGTGACATCACAATGTCATTATCATTAATAAACCACTTTAGTACTCCCATTATGACATCACAATGTCACTCGCATTATGATGTCACAATGTCCTTCCCATTTTTTGTCACATAGGCACTCCCATTATGACATCACAATGTCTTTCTCATTAATAAACCACTTTAGTTCTTCCATTATGACATCACAATGTTATTCCCATTATGATGTCACACTGTAAACCCCATTTTAACATCAAATCTTAACTCCCATTATGACATCACAATGTCATTCTCATTATTAAACCACTTTAGTACTTCCACTTTGACATCACAATGTTACTCCCATTATGGTGTCACACTGTGAACCACCCATTTTAACATAAATTCTTAACTCCCATTATGACACCACAATGTCATTCTTCTTAATAAACCACTTTAGTACTTCCACTACGACATCACAATATTACTCCCATTATGATGTCACACTGTGAACCCCATTTTAACATCAAATCTTAACTCCCATTATGACATCACAATGTCATTCTCATTATTTAACCACTTTTGTACTCCCAATATGACATCACAATGTCACTCACATGATGTCACAATGTCCATCCCATTTTTTGTCACATAGGCACTCCCATTATGACATGACAATGTTATTCTCATTATTAAACCACTTTAGTTCTTCCATTATGACATCACAATGTTACTCCCTTTATGAGGTCACACTGTAAACCCCATTTTAACATCAAATCTGAACTCACATTATGACATCACAATGACATTCTCATTATTAAACCACTTTAGTACTCCAATTATGACATCTCAATGTCACTCACATTATGATGTCACACTGTAAACCCCAATTTAACATCAAATCTTAACTCCCATTATGACATCACAATGTCATTCTCATTATTAAACAATTTTAGTACTCCCATTATGACATCACAATGTCATTCTCATTATTAAACCACTTTTGTACTCCCATTATGACATCACAATATCACTCGCATTATGAAGTCACACTGTAAACCCCATTTTAACATCAAATCTTAACTCCCATTATGACATCACAATGTCATTCTCATTATTAAACCATTTTAGTTTGACCAGTATGACATCACAATGTCACTCGCATTATGATGTCACAATGTCCTTCCCATTTCTTGTTTCCTAGGCACTCCCATTATGACATCAAAATGTCATTCTCATTAATAAACCACTTTAGTACTTCCACTTTGACATCACAATGTTACTCCCATTATGATGTCACACTGTGAACCACCCATTTTAACATCAATTCTTAACTCCCATTATGACATCACAATGTATTTCTTCTTAATAAACCACTTTAGTACTTCCACTATGACATCACAATGTTACTCCCATTATGATGTCACACTGTGAACCCCATTATAACATCAAATCTTAACTCCCATTATAACATCACAATGTCATACTTATTATTAAACAACTTTAGTACTCCCATTAAGACATCACAATGTCACTCACATTATGATGTCACAATGTTCTTCACATTTTTTGTCAAATAGGCACTCCCATTATGACATCACCATGTCATTCTCATTAATAAACCACTTTAGTACTCCAATTATGACATCACAATGTCTCTCACATTATGATGTCACTCTGTAAACCCCAATTTAACATCAAATCTTAACTCCCATTATGACATCACAATGTCATTATCATTAATAAACCACTTTAGAACTTTCATTATGACATCACAATGTCACTCACATTATGATGTCACAATGTCTTTGCCATTTTTTTGTCACATAGACACTCCCATTATGACATCACAATGTTATTCTGATTAATAAACCACTTTGGTACTTCCACTATGACATCACAATGTTACTCCCATTATGATGTCACACTGTAAACCCCATTTTAACATCAAATCTTAACTTCCATTATGACATCACAATTACATTCTCATTATTAAACCATTTTATTTCTCCCGTTATGACATCACAATTTCACTCGCATTATGATGTCACACTGTAAACACCATTTTAACATCAAATCTTTACTCCCATTATGACATCACAATGTTCTTCTCATTATTAAACCACTTTAGTTCTCCCACTATGACATCACATTGTCACTTGCATTATGATGTCACAATGTCCTTTCCATTTTTTGTTTCATAGGCACTCCCATTATGACATCACAATGTCATTCTCATTAATAAACCACTTTAGTACTTCCACTGTGACATCACAATGTTACTCCCATTATGATATCACGCTGTGATCCCCATTTTAACATCAAATCTTAACTCCCATTAATACATCACAATGTCATTCTCATTATTAAACCACTGTAGTACTCCATTATGATATCACAATGTCACTCGCATTATGATGTCACACTGTAAACCCCATTTTAACATGAAATCTTAACTCCCATTATGACATCACAGTGTCATTCTCATTATTAAACAACTTTTGTACTCCCATTATGACATCACAATGTCACTCACATGATGTCACAATGTCCATCCCATTTTTTTCACATAGGCACTCCCATTATGACATCACATTGTCATTCTCAATAGTAACCCACTTTAGTTCTTCCATTATGACATCACAATGTTACCCCCATTATGATGTCACTCTGTAAACCCAATTTTAACATCAAATCTTAACTCCCACTATGACATCACAATGTCATTCTCATTATTAAACAACTTTAGTACTCCCAATATGACATCACAATATCACTCGCATTATGATGTCTCACTGTAAACCCCATTTTAACATCAAATCTTAACTTCCATTATAACATCGCAATGTCATACTCATTATTAAACCACTTAAGTACTCCCATTATGACATCACAATGTCACTCACATTATGATGTCACAATGTCCTTCCCATTTCTTGTTTCCTAGGCACTCCCATTATGACATCAAAATGTCATTCTCATTAATAAACCACTTTAGTACTTCCACTTTGACATCACAATGTTACTCCCATTATGATGTCACACTGTGAACCACCCATTATAACATCAATTCTTAACTCCCATTATGACATCACAATGTCATTCTTCTTAATAAACCACTTTAGTACTTCCACTATGACATCACAATGTTACTCCCATTATGATGTCACACTGTGAACCCCATTTTAACATCAAATCTTAACTCCCATTATAACATCACAATGTCATTATCATTAATAAACCACTTTAGTACTCCCATTATGACATCACAATGTTACTCCCATTATGGTGTCACACTGTGAACCACCCATTTTAACATAAATTCTTAACTCCCATTATGACACCACAATGTCATTCTTCTTAATAAACCACTTTAGTACTTCCACTACGACATCACGCTATTACTCCCATTATGATGTCACACTGTGAACCCCATTTTAACATCAAATCTTAACTCCCATTGTGACATCACAATGTCATTATCATTAATAAACCACTTTAGTACTCCCATTATGACATCACAATGTCACTCGCATTATGATGTCACAATGTCCTTCCCATTTTCTGTCACATAGGCACTCCCATTATGACATCACAATGTCTTTCTCATTAATAAACCACTTTAGTTCTTCCATTATGACATCACAATGTTACTCCCATTATGATGTCACACTGTAAACCCCATTTTAACATCAAATCTTAACTCCCATTATGACATCACAATGTCATTCTCATTATTAAACCACTTTAGTACTTCCACTTTGACATCACAATGTTACTCCCATTATGGTGTCACACTGTGAACCACCCATTTTAACATAAATTCTTAACTCCCATTATGACACCACAATGTCATTCTTCTTAATAAACCACTTTAGTACTTCCACTACGACATCACAATATTACTCCCATTATGATGTCACACTGTGAACCCCATTTTAACATCAAATCTTAACTCCCATTATGACATCACAATGTCATTATCATTAATAAACCACTTTAGTACTCCCATTATGACATCACAATGTCACTCACATTATGATGTCACAATGTCTTTCCCATTTTTTTGTCACATAGGCCCTCCCATTATGACATCACAATGTCATTCTGATTAATAAACCACTTTAGTACTTCCACTATGACATCACAATGTTACTCCCATTATGAAGTCACACTGTAAACCCCATTTTAACATCAAATCTTAACTTCCATTATGACATCACAATGTCATTCTCATTATTAAACCATTTTACTACTCACGTTATGACATCACACTGTCACTCGCATTATGATGTCACACTGTAAACACCATTTTAACATCAAATCTTAACTACCATTATGACATCACAATGTCATTCTCATTATTTAACCACTTTTGTACTCCCATTATGACATCACAATGTCACTCACATGATATCACAATGTCCAACCTATTTTTTTCACATAGGCACTCCCATTATGACTTCACAATGTCATTCTCATTAATAAACCACTTTAGTTCTTCCATTATGACATCACAATGTTACTCCCATTATGATGTCACTCTGTAAACCAAATTTTAACATCAAATCTTAACTCCCATTATGACATCACAATGTCATTCTCATTATTAAACCACTTTAGTACTCCCATTATGACATCACAATGTCACTAGCATTATGATGTAACAATGTACACCCCATTTTAACATCAAATCTTAACATCCATTATGACATCACAATGTCAATCTCATTATTAAACCACTTTAGTACTCCCATTATGACATCACAATGTCATTCTCATTATTAAACCACTTTCGTTCTCCATTATGACATCACAATGTCATTCGCATTATGATGTCACACTGTAAACACCATTTTAACATGAAATCTTAACTCCCATTATGACATCACAATGTCATTCTCATTATTTAACCACTTTTGTACTCCCATTATGACATCACAATGTCACTAACATGATGTCACAATGTCCAATCCATTTTTTTCACATAGGCACTCCCATTATGACATCACAATGTCATTCTCATTAATAAACCACTTTAGTTCTTCCATTATGACATCACAATGTTACTCCCTTTATGATGTCACTCTGTAAACCCAATTTTAACATCAAATCTTAACTCCCACTTTGACATCACAATGTCATTCTCATTATTAAACCACTTTAGTACTCCCATTATGACATCACAATGTCACTCGCATTATGATGTCACAATGTCCTTCCCATTTTTTGTCACATAGGCACTCCCGTTATGACATCACAATGTCATTCTCATTAATAAACCACTTTAGTTCTTCCATTATGACATCACAATGTTACTCCCATTAAGATGTCACACTGTAAACCCCATTGTAACATCAAATCTTAACTCCCATTATGACATCACAATGTCATTCTCATTATTAAACCACTTTAGTACTCCCATTATGACATCACAATGTCACTCGCATTATGATGTAACAATGTACACTCCATTTTAACATCAAATCTTAACACCCATTATGACATCACAATGTCATTCTCATTATTAAACCACTTTTGTACTCCCATTATGACATCACAATGTCACTCGCATTATGATGTCAAAATGTACACCCCATTTTAACATCAAATCTTAACTCCCATTATGACATCACAATGTCATTCTCATTATTAAACCACTTTAGTACCCCCATTAGAACATCACAATGTCACTCACATTTTGATGTCACAATGTCCTTCCCATTTTTTGTCACATAGGCACTCCCATTATGACATCACAATGTCATTCTCATTAATAAACCACTTTAGTTCTTCCATTATGACATCACAATGTTACTCCCATTATGATGTCACACTGTAAATCCCATTTTAACATCAAATCTTAACTCCCATTATGACATCACAATGTCATTCTCATTATTAAACCACTTTAGTACTCCCATTATGACATCACAATGTCACTCGCATTATGATGTAACAATGTACACCCCATTTTAACATCAAATCTTAACACCCATTATGACATCACATTGTCATTCTCATTATTAAACCACTTTATTACTCCCATTATGACATCACAATATCATTCTCATTATTAAACCACTTTCGTGCTGCATTATGACATCACAATGTCATTCGCATTATGATGTCACACTGTAAACACCATTTTAACATGAAATCTAATCTCCCATTATGACATCACAATGTCATTCTCATTATTTAACCACTTTTGTACTCCCATTATGACATCACAATGTCACTCACATGATGTCACAATGTCCATCCCATTTTTTTCACATAGGCACACCCATTATGACATCACAATGTCATTCTCATTAATACACCACTTTAGTTCTTCCGCTATGACATCACAATGTTAATCCCATTATGATGTCATACTGTAAACCCCATTTTAACATCAAATCTTATCTCCCATTATGACATCACAATGTCATTCTCATTATTTAACCACTTTTGTACTCCCAATATGACATCACAATGTCACTCACATGATGTCACAATGTCCATCCCATTTTTTGTCACATAGGCACTCCCATTATGACATGACAATGTTATTCTCATTATTAAACCACTTTAGTTCTTCCATTATGACATCACAATGTTACTCCCTTTATGAGGTCACACTGTAATCCCCATTTTAACATCAAATCTGAACTCACATTATGACATCACAATGACATTCTCATTATTAAACCACTTTAGTACTCCAATTATGACATCTCAATGTCACTCACATTATGATGTCACACTGTAAACCCCAATTTAACATCAAATCTTAACTCCCATTATGACATCACAATGTCATTCTCATTATTAAACCATTTTAGTTCGACCAGTATGACATCACAATGTCACTCGCATTATGATGTCACAATGTCCTTCCCATTTCTTGTTCCTAGGCACTCCCATTATGACATCAAAATGTCATTCTCATTAATAAACCACTTTAGTACTTCCACTTTGACATCACAATGTTACTCCCATTATGATGTCACACTGTGAACCACCCATTTTAACATCAATTCTTAACTCCCATCATGACATCACAATGTCTTTCTTCTTAATAAACCACTTTAGTACTTCCACTATGACATCACAATGTTACTCCCATTATGATGTCACACTGTGAACCCCATTTTAACATCAAATCTTAACTCCCATTATAACATCACAATGTCATACTTATTATTAAACAACTTTAGTACTCCCATTAAGACATCACAATATCACTCACATTATGATGTCACAATGTCCTTCCCATTTTTTGTCACATAGGCACTCCCATTATGACATCACCATGTCATTCTCATTAATAAACCACTTTAGTACTCCAATTATGACATCACAATGTCTCTCACATTATGATGTCACTCTGTAAACCCCAATTTAACATCAAATCTTAACTCCCATTATGACATCACAATGTCATTATCATTAATAAACCACTTTAGAACTTTCATTATGACATCACAATGTCACTCACATTATGATGTCACAATGTCTTTGCCATTTTTTTGTCACATAGACACTCCCATTATGACATCACAATGTCATTCTCATTAATAAACCACTTTAGTACTTCCACTGTGACATCACAATGTTACTCCCATTATGATATCACGCTGTGATCCCCATTTTAACATCAAATCTTAACTCCCATTAATACATCACAATGTCATTCTCATTATTAAACCACTGTAGTACTCCATTATGATATCACAATGTCACTCGCATTATGATGTCACACTGTAAACCCCATTTTAACATGAAATCTTAACTCCCATTATGACATCACAGTGTCATTCTCATTATTAAACAACTTTTGTACTCCCATTATGACATCACAATGTCACTCACATGATGTCACAATGTCCATCCCATTTTTTTCACATAGGCACTCCCATTATGACATCACAATGTAATTCTCAATAGTAACCCACTTTAGTTCTTCCATTATGACATCACAATGTTACTCCCATTATGATGTCACTCTGTAAACCCAATTTTAACATCAAATCTTAACTCCCACTATGACATCACAATGTCATTCTCATTATTAAACAACTTTAGTACTCCCATTATGACATCACAATATCACTCGCATTCTGATGTCACACTGTGAACCCCATTTTAACATCAAATCTTAACTCCCATTATAACATCGCAATGTCATACTCATTATTAAACCACTTAAGTACTCCCATTATGACATCACAATGTCACTCACATTATGATGTCACCATGTCCTTCCCATTTCTTGTTTCCTAGGCACTCCCATTATGACATCAAAATGTCATTCTCATTAATAAACCACTTTAGTACTTCCACTTTGACATCACAATGTTACTCCCATTATGATGTCACACTGTGAACCACCCATTTTAACATCAATTCTTAACTCCCATTATGACATCACAATGTCATTCTTCTTAATAAACCACTTTAGTACTTCCACTATGACATCACAATGTTACTCCCATTATGATGTCACACTGTGAACCCCATTTTAACATCAAATCTTAACTCCCATTATAACATCACAATGTCATACTTATTATTAAACAACTTTAGTACTCCCATTATGACATCACAATGTCATTCTCATTAATAAACCACTTTAGTACTTACACTATCACATCACAATGTTACTCATATTATGATGTCACATTGTGACCCCCATTTTAACATCAAATCTTAACTCCCATTATGACATCACAATGTCATTATCATTAATAAACCACTTTAATACTCCAATTATGACATCACAATGTCAATTGCATTATGATGTCACAATGTAAACCCCATTTTAACATCAAAACTTAACTCCCATTATGACATCACAATGTCACTCTCATTTTTAAACCACTTTAGTTCTCCCACTATGACATCACAATGTCACTCGCATTATGATGTCACAATGTCCATACCATTTTTTGTCACATAGGAACTCCCATTATGACATCACAATGACATTCTCATTAATAAACCACTTTAGTACTCCAATTATGACATCACAATGTCATTCTTCTTAATAAACCACTTTATTACTTCCACTATGACATCACAATGTTACTCCCATTATGATGTCACACTGTGAACCCCATTTTAACATCAAATCTTAACTCCCATTATAACATCACAATGTCATTGTCATTATTAAACCACTTTAGTACTATCAATATGACATCACAATGTCAATTGCATTATGATGTCACAATGTAAACCCCATTTTAACATCAAATCTTAACTCCCATTATGACATCACAATGTCACTCTCATTTTTAAACCACTTTAGTACTCCTATTATGACATCACAATGCCACTCGCATTATGATGTCACAATGTAAACCCCATTTTAACATCAAATCTTAACTCACATTATGACATCACAATGTCATTATCATTAATAAACCACTTTAGTACTCCAATTATGACATCACAATGTTACTCCCATTATGATGTCACACTGTAAACCCCAATTTAACATCAAATCTTAACTCCCATTATGACATCACAATGTCATTCTCATTTTTAAACAATTTTAGTACTCCCATTATGACATCACAATGTCATTCTCATTATTAAACCACTTTTGTACTCCCATTATGACATCACAATATCACTCGCATTATGAAGTCACACTGTAAACCCCAATTTAACATCAAATCATAACTCCCATTATGACATCACAATGTCATTCTCATTATTAAACCATTTTAGTTCGACCAGTATGACATCACAATGTCACTCGCATTATGATGTCACAATGTCCTTCCCATTTCTTGTTCCTAGGCACTCCCATTATGACATCAAAATGTCATTCTCATTAATAAACCACTTTAGTACTTCCACTTTGACATCACAATGTTACTCCCATTATGATGTCACACTGTGAACCACCCATTTTAACATCAATTCTTAACTCCCATCATGACATCACAATGTCTTTCTTCTTAATAAACCACTTTAGTACTTCCACTATGACATCACAATGTTACTCCCATTATGATGTCACACTGTGAACCCCATTTTAACATCAAATCTTAACTCCCATTATAACATCACAATGTCATACTTATTATTAAACAACTTTAGTACTCCCATTAAGACATCACAATATCACTCACATTATGATGTCACAATGTCCTTCCCATTTTTTGTCACATAGGCACTCCCATTATGACATCACCATGTCATTCTCATTAATAAACCACTTTAGTACTCCAATTATGACATCACAATGTCTCTCACATTATGATGTCACTCTGTAAACCCCAATTTAACATCAAATCTTAACTCCCATTATGACATCACAATGTCATTATCATTAATAAACCACTTTAGAACTTTCATTATGACATCACAATGTCACTCACATTATGATGTCACAATGTCTTTGCCATTTTTTTGTCACATAGACACTCCCATTATGACATCACAATGTTATTCTGATTAATAAACCACTTTGGTACTTCCACTATGACATCACAATGTTACTCCCATTATGATGTCACACTGTAAACCCCATTTTAACATCAAATCTTAACTTCCATTATGACATCACAATTACATTCTCATTATTAAACCATTTTATTTCTCCCGTTATGACATCACAATTTCACTCGCATTATGATGTCACACTGTAAACACCATTTTAACATCAAATCTTTACTCCCATTATGACATCACAATGTTCTTCTCATTATTAAACCACTTTAGTTCTCCCACTATGACATCACATTGTCACTTGCATTATGATGTCACAATGTCCTTTCCATTTTTTGTTTCATAGGCACTCCCATTATGACATCACAATGTCATTCTCATTAATAAACCACTTTAGTACTTCCACTGTGACATCACAATGTTACTCCCATTATGATATCACGCTGTGATCCCCATTTTAACATCAAATCTTAACTCCCATTAATACATCACAATGTCATTCTCATTATTAAACCACTGTAGTACTCCATTATGATATCACAATGTCACTCGCATTATGATGTCACACTGTAAACCCCATTTTAACATGAAATCTTAACTCCCATTATGACATCACAGTGTCATTCTCATTATTAAACAACTTTTGTACTCCCATTATGACATCACAATGTCACTCACATGATGTCACAATGTCCATCCCATTTTTTTCACATAGGCACTCCCATTATGACATCACATTGTCATTCTCAATAGTAACCCACTTTAGTTCTTCCATTATGACATCACAATGTTACTCCCATTATGATGTCACTCTGTAAACCCAATTTTAACATCAAATCTTAACTCCCACTATGACATCACAATGTCATTCTCATTATTAAACAACTTTAGTACTCCCAATATGACATCACAATATCACTCGCATTATGATGTCTCACTGTAAACCCCATTTTAACATCAAATCTTAACTTCCATTATAACATCGCAATGTCATACTCATTATTAAACCACTTAAGTACTCCCATTATGACATCACAATGTCACTCACATTATGATGTCACAATGTCCTTCCCATTTCTTGTTTCCTAGGCACTCCCATTATGACATCAAAATGTCATTCTCATTAATAAACCACTTTAGTACTTCCACTTTGACATCACAATGTTACTCCCATTATGATGTCACACTGTGAACCACCCATTATAACATCAATTCTTAACTCCCATTATGACATCACAATGTCATTCTTCTTAATAAACCACTTTAGTACTTCCACTATGACATCACAATGTTACTCCCATTATGATGTCACACTGTGAACCCCATTTTAACATCAAATCTTAACTCCCATTATAACATCACAATGTCATACTTATTATTAAACAACTTTAGTACTCCCATTATGACATCACAATGTCACTCACATTATGATGTCACAATGTCCTTCCCATTTTTTGTCACATAGGCACTCCCATTATGACATCACAATGTCATTCTCATTAATAAACCACTTTAGTACTTACACTATCACATCACAATGTTACTCATATTATGATGTCACATTGTGACCCCCATTTTAACATCAAATCTTAACTCCCATTATGACATCACAATGTCATTATCATTAATAAACCACTTTAATACTCCAATTATGACATCACAATGTCAATTGCATTATGATGTCACAATGTAAACCCCATTTTAACATCAAAACTTAACTCCCATTATGACATCACAATGTCACTCTCATTTTTAAACCACTTTAGTTCTCCCACTATGACATCACAATGTCACTCGCATTATGATGTCACAATGTCCATACCATTTTTTGTCACATAGGAACTCCCATTATGACATCACAATGACATTCTCATTAATAAACCACTTTAGTACTCCAATTATGACATCACAATGTCATTCTTCTTAATAAACCACTTTATTACTTCCACTATGACATCACAATGTTACTCCCATTATGATCTCACACTGTGAACCCCATTTTAACATAAAATCTTAACTCCCATTATAACATCACAATGTCATTGTCATTATTAAACCACTTTAGTACTATCAATATGACATCACAATGTCAATTGCATTATGATGTCACAATGTAAACCCCATTTTAACATCAAATCTTAACTCCCATTATGACATCACAATGTCACTCTCATTTTTAAACCACTTTAGTACTCCTATTATGACATCACAATGCCACTCGCATTATGATGTCACAATGTAAACCCCATTTTAACATCAAATCTTAACTCACATTATGACATCACAATGTCATTATCATTAATAAACCACTTTAGTACTCCAATTATGACATCACAATGTTACTCCCATTATGATGTCACACTGTAAACCCCAATTTAACATCAAATCTTAACTCCCATTATGACATCACAATGTCATTCTCATTTTTAAACAATTTTAGTACTCCCATTATGACATCACAATGTCATTCTCATTATTAAACCACTTTTGTACTCCCATTATGACATCACAATATCACTCGCATTATGAAGTCACACTGTAAACCCCAATTTAACATCAAATCTTAACTCCCATTATGACATCACAATGTCATTCTCATTATTAAACCATTTTAGTTCGACCAGTATGACATCACAATGTCACTCGCATTATGATGTCACAATGTCCTTCCCATTTCTTGTTCCTAGGCACTCCCATTATGACATCAAAATGTCATTCTCATTAATAAACCACTTTAGTACTTCCACTTTGACATCACAATGTTACTCCCATTATGATGTCACACTGTGAACCACCCATTTTAACATCAATTCTTAACTCCCATCATGACATCACAATGTCTTTCTTCTTAATAAACCACTTTAGTACTTCCACTATGACATCACAATGTTACTCCCATTATGATGTCACACTGTGAACCCCATTTTAACATCAAATCTTAACTCCCATTATAACATCACAATGTCATACTTATTATTAAACAACTTTAGTACTCCCATTAAGACATCACAATATCACTCACATTATGATGTCACAATGTCCTTCCCATTTTTTGTCACATAGGCACTCCCATTATGACATCACCATGTCATTCTCATTAATAAACCACTTTAGTACTCCAATTATGACATCACAATGTCTCTCACATTATGATGTCACTCTGTAAACCCCAATTTAACATCAAATCTTAACTCCCATTATGACATCACAATGTCATTATCATTAATAAACCACTTTAGAACTTTCATTATGACATCACAATGTCACTCACATTATGATGTCACAATGTCTTTGCCATTTTTTTGTCACATAGACACTCCCATTATGACATCACAATGTCATTCTCATTAATAAACCACTTTAGTACTTCCACTGTGACATCACAATGTTACTCCCATTATGATATCACGCTGTGATCCCCATTTTAACATCAAATCTTAACTCCCATTAATACATCACAATGTCATTCTCATTATTAAACCACTGTAGTACTCCATTATGATATCACAATGTCACTCGCATTATGATGTCACACTGTAAACCCCATTTTAACATGAAATCTTAACTCCCATTATGACATCACAGTGTCATTCTCATTATTAAACAACTTTTGTACTCCCATTATGACATCACAATGTCACTCACATGATGTCACAATGTCCATCCCATTTTTTTCACATAGGCACTCCCATTATGACATCACAATGTAATTCTCAATAGTAACCCACTTTAGTTCTTCCATTATGACATCACAATGTTACTCCCATTATGATGTCACTCTGTAAACCCAATTTTAACATCAAATCTTAACTCCCACTATGACATCACAATGTCATTCTCATTATTAAACAACTTTAGTACTCCCATTATGACATCACAATATCACTCGCATTCTGATGTCACACTGTGAACCCCATTTTAACATCAAATCTTAACTCCCATTATAACATCGCAATGTCATACTCATTATTAAACCACTTAAGTACTCCCATTATGACATCACAATGTCACTCACATTATGATGTCACCATGTCCTTCCCATTTCTTGTTTCCTAGGCACTCCCATTATGACATCAAAATGTCATTCTCATTAATAAACCACTTTAGTACTTCCACTTTGACATCACAATGTTACTCCCATTATGATGTCACACTGTGAACCACCCATTTTAACATCAATTCTTAACTCCCATTATGACATCACAATGTCATTCTTCTTAATAAACCACTTTAGTACTTCCACTATGACATCACAATGTTACTCCCATTATGATGTCACACTGTGAACCCCATTTTAACATCAAATCTTAACTCCCATTATAACATCACAATGTCATACTTATTATTAAACAACTTTAGTACTCCCATTATGACATCACAATGTCACTCACATTATGATGTCACAATGTCCTTCCCATTTTTTGTCACATAGGCACTCCCATTATGACATCACAATGTCATTCTCATTAATAAACCACTTTAGTACTTACACTATCGCATCACAATGTTACTCATATTATGATGTCACATTGTGACCCCCATTTTAACATCAAATCTTAACTCCCATTATGACATCACAATGTCATTATCATTAATAAACCACTTTAATACTCCAATTATGACATCACAATGTCAATTGCATTATGATGTCACAATGTAAACCCCATTTTAACATCAAAACTTAACTCCCATTATGACATCACAATGTCACTCTCATTTTTAAACCACTTTAGTTCTCCCACTATGACATCACAATGTCACTCGCATTATGATGTCACAATGTCCATACCATTTTTTGTCACATAGGAACTCCCATTATGACATCACAATGACATTCTCATTAATAAACCACTTTAGTACTCCAATTATGACATCACAATGTCATTCTTCTTAATAAACCACTTTATTACTTCCACTATGACATCACAATGTTACTCCCATTATGATGTCACACTGTGAACCCCATTTTAACATCAAATCTTAACTCCCATTATAACATCACAATGTCATTGTCATTATTAAACCACTTTAGTACTATCAATATGACATCACAATGTCAATTGCATTATGATGTCACAATGTAAACCCCATTTTAACATCAAATCTTAACTCCCATTATGACATCACAATGTCACTCTCATTTTTAAACCACTTTAGTACTCCGATTATGACATCACAATGCCACTCGCATTATGATGTCACAATGTAAACCCCATTTTAACATCAAATCTTAACTCACATTATGACATCACAATGTCATTATCATTAATAAACCACTTTAGTACTCCAATTATGACATCACAATGTTACTCCCATTATGATGTCACACTGTAAACCCCAATTTAACATCAAATCTTAACTCCCATTATGACATCACAATGTCATTCTCATTTTTAAACAATTTTAGTACTCCCATTATGACATCACAATGTCATTCTCATTATTAAACCACTTTTGTACTCCCATTATGACATCACAATATCACTCGCATTATGAAGTCACACTGTAAACCCCAATTTAACATCAAATCTTAACTCCCATTATGACATCACAATGTCATTCTCATTATTAAACCATTTTAGTTCGACCAGTATGACATCACAATGTCACTCGCATTATGATGTCACAATGTCCTTCCCATTTCTTGTTCCTAGGCACTCCCATTATGACAACAAAATGTCATTCTCATTAATAAACCACTTTAGTACTTCCACTTTGACATCACAATGTTACTCCCATTATGATGTCACACTGTGAACCACCCATTTTAACATCAATTCTTAACTCCCATCATGACATCACAATGTCTTTCTTCTTAATAAACCACTTTAGTACTTCCACTATGACATCACAATGTTACTCCCATTATGATGTCACACTGTGAACCCCATTTTAACATCAAATCTTAACTCCCATTATAACATCACAATGTCATACTTATTATTAAACCACTTTAGTACTCCCATTAAGACATCACAATATCACTCACATTATGATGTCACAATGTCCTTCCCATTTTTTGTCACATAGGCACTCCCATTATGACATCACCATGTCATTCTCATTAATAAACCACTTTAGTACTCCAATTATGACATCACAATGTCTCTCACATTATGATGTCACTCTGTAAACCCCAATTTAACATCAAATCTTAACTCCCATTATGACATCACAATGTCATTATCATTAATAAACCACTTTAGAACTTTCATTATGACATCACAATGTCACTCACATTATGATGTCACAATGTCTTTGCCATTTTTTTGTCACATAGACACTCCCATTATGACATCACAATGTTATTCTGATTAATAAACCACTTTGGTACTTCCACTATGACATCACAATGTTACTCCCATTATGATGTCACACTGTAAACCCCATTTTAACATCAAATCTTAACTTCCATTATGACATCACAATGTCATTCTCATTATTAAACCATTTTATTTCTCCCGTTATGACATCACAATTTCACTCGCATTATGATGTCACACTGTAAACACCATTTTAACATCAAATCTTTACTCCCATTATGACATCACAATGTTCTTCTCATTATTAAACCACTTTAGTTCTCCCACTATGACATAACAATGTCACTTGCATTATGATGTCACAATGTCCTTTCCATTTTTTGTTTCATAGGCACTCCCATTATGACATCACAATGTCATTCTCATTAATAAACCACTTTAGTACTTCCACTGTGACATCACAATGTTACTCCCATTATGATATCACGCTGTGATCCCCATTTTAACATCAAATCTTAACTCCCATTAATACATCACAATGTCATTCTCATTATTAAACCACTGTAGTACTCCATTATGATATCACAATGTCACTCGCATTATGATGTCACACTGTAAACCCCATTTTAACATGAAATCTTAACTCCCATTATGACATCACAGTGTCATTCTCATTATTAAACAACTTTTGTACTCCCATTATGACATCACAATGTCACTCACATGATGTCACAATGTCCATCCCATTTTTTTCACATAGGCACTCCCATTATGACATCACAATGTAATTCTCAATAGTAACCCACTTTAGTTCTTCCATTATGACATCACAATGTTACTCCCATTATGATGTCACTCTGTAAACCCAATTTTAACATCAAATCTTAACTCCCACTATGACATCACAATGTCATTCTCATTATTAAACAACTTTAGTACTCCCATTATGACATCACAATATCACTCGCATTATGATGTCTCACTGTAAACCCCATTTTAACATCAAATCTTAACTCCCATTATAACATCGCAATGTCATACTCATTATTAAACCACTTAAGTACTCCCATTATGACATCACAATGTCACTCACATTATGATGTCACCATGTCCTTCCCATTTCTTGTTTCCTAGGCACTCCCATTATGACATCAAAATGTCATTCTCATTAATAAACCACTTTAGTACTTCCACTTTGACATCACAATGTTACTCCCATTATGATGTCACACTGTGAACCACCCATTTTAACATCAATTCTTAACTCCCATTATGACATCACAATGTCATTCTTCTTAATAAACCACTTTAGTACTTCCACTATGACATCACAATGTTACTCCCATTATGATGTCACACTGTGAACCCCATTTTAACATCAAATCTTAACTCCCATTATAACATCACAATGTCATACTTATTATTAAACAACTTTAGTACTCCCATTATGACATCACAATGTCACTCACATTATGATGTCACAATGTCCTTCCCATTTTTTGTCACATAGGCACTCCCATTATGACATCACAATGTCATTCTCATTAATAAACCACTTTAGTACTTACACTATCACATCACAATGTTACTCATATTATGATGTCACATTGTGACCCCCATTTTAACATCAAATCTTAACTCCCATTATGACATCACAATGTCATTATCATTAATAAACCACTTTAATACTCCAATTATGACATCACAATGTCAATTGCATTATGATGTCACAATGTAAACCCCATTTTAACATCAAAACTTAACTCCCATTATGACATCACAATGTCACTCTCATTTTTAAACCACTTTAGTTCTCCCACTATGACATCACAATGTCACTCGCATTATGATGTCACAATGTCCATACCATTTTTTGTCACATAGGAACTCCCATTATGACATCACAATGACATTCTCATTAATAAACCACTTTAGTACTCCAATTATGACATCACAATGTCATTCTTCTTAATAAACCACTTTATTACTTCCACTATGACATCACAATGTTACTCCCATTATGATCTCACACTGTGAACCCCATTTTAACATCAAATCTTAACTCCCATTATAACATCACAATGTCATTGTCATTATTAAACCACTTTAGTACTATCAATATGACATCACAATGTCAATTGCATTATGATGTCACAATGTAAACCCCATTTTAACATCAAATCTTAACTCCCATTATGACATCACAATGTCACTCTCATTTTTAAACCACTTTAGTACTCCTATTATGACATCACAATGCCACTCGCATTATGATGTCACAATGTAAACCCCATTTTAACATCAAATCTTAACTCACATTATGACATCACAATGTCATTATCATTAATAAACCACTTTAGTACTCCAATTATGACATCACAATGTTACTCCCATTATGATGTCACACTGTAAACCCCAATTTAACATCAAATCTTAACTCCCATTATGACATCACAATGTCATTCTCATTTTTAAACAATTTTAGTACTCCCATTATGACATCACAATGTCATTCTCATTATTAAACCACTTTTGTACTCCCATTATGACATCACAATATCACTCGCATTATGAAGTCACACTGTAAACCCCAATTTAACATCAAATCTTAACTCCCATTATGACATCACAATGTCATTCTCATTATTAAACCATTTTAGTTCGACCAGTATGACATCACAATGTCACTCGCATTATGATGTCACAATGTCCTTCCCATTTCTTGTTCCTAGGCACTCCCATTATGACATCAAAATGTCATTCTCATTAATAAACCACTTTAGTACTTCCACTTTGACATCACAATGTTACTCCCATTATGATGTCACACTGTGAACCACCCATTTTAACATCAATTCTTAACTCCCATCATGACATCACAATGTCTTTCTTCTTAATAAACCACTTTAGTACTTCCACTATGACATCACAATGTTACTCCCATTATGATGTCACACTGTGAACCCCATTTTAACATCAAATCTTAACTCCCATTATAACATCACAATGTCATACTTATTATTAAACAACTTTAGTACTCCCATTAAGACATCACAATATCACTCACATTATGATGTCACAATGTCCTTCCCATTTTTTGTCACATAGGCACTCCCATTATGACATCACCATGTCATTCTCATTAATAAACCACTTTCATACTCCAATTATGACATCACAATGTCTATCACATTATGATGTCACTCTGTAAACCCCAATTTAACATCAAATCTTAACTCCCATTATGACATCACAATGTCATTATCATTAATAAACCACTTTAGAACTTTCATTATGACATCACAATGTCACTCACATTATGATGTCACAATGTCTTTGCCATTTTTTTGTCACATAGACACTCCCATTATGACATCACAATGTTATTCTGATTAATAAACCACTTTGGTACTTCCACTATGACATCACAATGTTACTCCCATTATGATGTCACACTGTAAACCCCATTTTAACATCAAATCTTAACTTCCATTATGACATCACAATGTCATTCTCATTATTAAACCATTTTATTTCTCCCGTTATGACATCACAATTTCACTCGCATTATGATGTCACACTGTAAACACCATTTTAACATCAAATCTTTACTCCCATTATGACATCACAATGTTCTTCTCATTATTAAACCACTTTAGTTCTCCCACTATGACATAACAATGTCACTTGCATTATGATGTCACAATGTCCTTTCCATTTTTTGTTTCATAGGCACTCCCATTATGACATCACAATGTCATTCTCATTAATAAACCACTTTAGTACTTCCACTGTGACATCACAATGTTACTCCCATTATGATATCACGCTGTGATCCCCATTTTAACATCAAATCTTAACTCCCATTAATACATCACAATGTCATTCTCATTATTAAACCACTGTAGTACTCCATTATGATATCACAATGTCACTCGCATTATGATGTCACACTGTAAACCCCATTTTAACATGAAATCTTAACACCCATTATGACATCACAGTGTCATTCTCATTATTAAACAACTTTTGTACTCCCATTATGACATCACAATGTCACTCACATGATGTCACAATGTCCATCCCATTTTTTTCACATAGGCACTCCCATTATGACATCACAATGTAATTCTCAATAGTAACCCACTTTAGTTCTTCCATTATGACATCACAATGTTACTCCCATTATGATGTCACTCTGTAAACCCAATTTTAACATCAAATCTTAACTCCCACTATGACATCACAATGTCATTCTCATTATTAAACAACTTTAGTACTCCCATTATGACATCACAATATCACTCGCATTATGATGTCTCACTGTAAACCCCATTTTAACATCAAATCTTAACTCCCATTATAACATCGCAATGTCATACTCATTATTAAACCACTTAAGTACTCCCATTATGACATCACAATGTCACTCACATTATGATGTCACCATGTCCTTCCCATTTCTTGTTTCCTAGGCACTCCCATTATGACATCAAAATGTCATTCTCATTAATAAACCACTTTAGTACTTCCACTTTGACATCACAATGTTACTCCCATTATGATGTCACACTGTGAACCACCCATTTTAACATCAATTCTTAACTCCCATTATGACATCACAATGTCATTCTTCTTAATAAACCACTTTAGTACTTCCACTTTGACATCACAATGTTACTCCCATTATGATGTCACACTGTGAACCCCATTTTAACATCAAATCTTAACTCCCATTATAACATCACAATGTCATACTTATTATTAAACAACTTTAGTACTCCCATTATGACATCACAATGTCACTCACATTATGATGTCACAATGTCCTTCCCATTTTTTGTCACATAGGCACTCCCATTATGACATCACAATGTCATTCTCATTAATAAACCACTTTAGTACTTACACTATCACATCACAATGTTACTCATATTATGATGTCACATTGTGACCCCCATTTTAACATCAAATCTTAACTCCCATTATGACATCACAATGTCATTATCATTAATAAACCACTTTAATACTCCAATTATGACATCACAATGTCAATTGCATTATGATGTCACAATGTAAACCCCATTTTAACATCAAAACTTAACTCCCATTATGACATCACAATGTCACTCTCATTTTTAAACCACTTTAGTTCTCCCACTATGACATCACAATGTCACTCGCATTATGATGTCACAATGTCCATACCATTTTTTGTCACATAGGAACTCCCATTATGACATCACAATGACATTCTCATTAATAAACCACTTTAGTACTCCAATTATGACATCACAATGTCATTCTTCTTAATAAACCACTTTATTACTTCCACTATGACATCACAATGTTACTCCCATTATGATGTCACACTGTGAACCCCATTTTAACATCAAATCTTAACTCCCATTATAACATCACAATGTCATTGTCATTATTAAACCACTTTAGTACTATCAATATGACATCACAATGTCAATTGCATTATGATGTCACAATGTAAACCCCATTTTAACATCAAATCTTAACTCCCATTATGACATCACAATGTCACTCTCATTTTTAAACCACTTTAGTACTCCTATTATGACATCACAATGCCACTTGCATTATGATGTCACAATGTAAACCCCATTTTAACATCAAATCTTAACTCACATTATGACATCACAATGTCATTATCATTAATAAACCACTTTAGTACTCCAATTATGACATCACAATGTTACTCCCATTATGATGTCACTCTGTAAACCCAATTTTAACATCAAATCTTAACTCCCACTATGACATCACAATGTTATTCTCATTATTAAACCACTTTAGTACTCCCATTATGACATCACAATGTCACTCGCATTATGATGTCACAATGTCCTTCCCATTTTTTGTCACATAGGCACTCCCATTATGACATCACAATGTCTTTCTCATTAATAAACCACTTTAGTTCTTCCATTATGACATCACAATGTTACTCCCATTATGATGTCACACTGTAAACCCCATTTTAACATCAAATCTTAACTCCCATTATGACATCACAATGTCATTCTCATTATTAAACCATTTTAGTACTTCCACTTTGACATCACAATGTCACTCACATTATGATGTCACAATGTGAACCCCATTTTAACATCAAATCTTAACTCCCATTATAACATCACAATGTCATACTCATTATTAAACCACTTTAGTACTCCCATTATGACATCACAATGTCACTCACATTATGATGTCACAATGTCCTTCCCAGTTTTTGTCACATAGGCACTCCCATTATGAAATCACAATGTCATTCTCATTAATAAACCACTTTAGTACTTCCACTATGACATCACAATGTTACTCCCATTATGATGTCACACTGTGACCCCCATTTTAACATCAAATATTAACTCCCATTATGACAACACAATGTCATTATCATTAATAAACCACTTTCATACTCCAATTATGACATCACAATGTCACTCACATTATGATGTCACTCTGAAAACCCCAATTTAACATCAAATCTTAACTCCCATTATGACATCACAATGTCATTCTCATTAATAAACCACTTTATTACTTCCACTATGACATCACAATGTTACTCCCATTATGATGTCACACTGTGAACCCCATTTTAACATCAAATCTTAACTCCCATTATAACATCACAATATCATTCTCATTATTAAACCACTTTAGTACTATCAATATGACATCACAATGTCAATCACATTATGATGTCACAATGTCCTTCCCAGTTTTTGTCACATAGGCACTCCCATTATGAAATCACAATGTCATTCTCATTAATAAACCACTTTAGTACTTCCACTATGACATCACAATGTTATTCCCATTATGATGTCACACTGTGACCCCCATTTTAACATCAAATCTTAACTCCCATTATGACATCACAATGTCACTCTCATTTTTAAACCACTTTAGTACTCCCATTATGACATCACAATGTCACTCGCATTATGATGTCACACTGTAAACCCCATTTTAACATCAAATCTTAACTCACATTATGACATCACAATGTCATTCTCATTATTAAAGCACTTTAGTTCTCCCTCTTTGACATCACAATGTCACTCACATTATGATGTCACAATGTCCTTACCATTTTTTGTCACATAGTTACTCCCATTATGACATCAAAATGTCAGTTTCATTAATAAACCTCTTTAGTTCTACCATTATGACATCACAATGTTACTCCCATTATGATGTCACACTGTAAACCAAATTTTAACATCAAATCTTAACTCCCATTATGACATCATAATGACATTCTCATTATTAAACCACTTTAGTACTCCAATTATGATATCACAATGTCTCTCGCATTATGATGTCACTCTGTAAACCCCAATTAAACATCAAATCTTAACTCCCATTATGACATCACAATGTCATTCTCATTAATAAACCACTTTATTACTTCCACTATGACATCACAATGTTACTCCCATTATGATGTCACACTGTGAACCCCATTTTAACATCAAATCTTAACTCCCATTATAACATCACAATATCATTCTCATTATTAAACCACTTTAGTACTATCAATATGACATCACAATGTCAATCACATTATGATGTCACAATGTCCTTCCCAGTTTTTGTCACATAGGCACTCCCATTATGAAATCACAATGTCATTCTCATTAATAAACCACTTTAGTACTTCCACTATGACATCACAATGTTACTCCCATTATGATGTCACACTGTGACCCCCATTTTAACATCAAATCTTAACTCCCATTATGACATCACAATGTCACTCTCATTTTTAAACCACTTTAGTACTCCCATTATGACATCACAATGTCACTCGCATTATGATGTCACACTGTAAACCCCATTTTAACATCAAATCTTAACTCACATTATGACATCACAATGTCATTCTCATTATTAAAGCACTTTAGTTCTCCCTCTTTGACATCACAATGTCACTCACATTATGATGTCACAATGTCCTTACCATTTTTTGTCACATAGTTACTCCCATTATGACATCAAAATGTCAGTTTCATTAATAAACCTCTTTAGTTCTACCATTATGACATCACAATGTTACTCCCATTATGATGTCACACTGTAAACCAAATTTTAACATCAAATCTTAACTCCCATTATGACATCATAATGACATTCTCATTATTAAACCACTTTAGTACTCCAATTATGATATCACAATGTCTCTCGCATTATGATGTCACTCTGTAAACCCCAATTAAACATCAAATCTTAACTCCCATTATGACATCACAATGTCACTCTCATTTTTAAACCACTTTAGTTCTCCCACTATGACATCACAATGTCACTCGCATTATGATGTCACAATGTCCTTACCTTTTTTTGTCACATAGGTACTCCCATTATAACATCACAATGTCATACTTTTTATTAAACAACTTTAGTACTCCCATTATGACATTACAATGTCACTCACATTATGATGTCACAATGTCCTTCCCATTTTTTGACTCATAGGCACTCCCATTATGACATCACAATGTCATTCTCATTAATAAACCACTTTAGTACTTCCACTATGACATCACAATGTTACTCCCATTATGATGTCACACTGTAAACCCCATTTTAACATCAAATCTTAACTCACATTATGACATAACAATGTTCTCATTATTAAAGCACTTTAGTTCTCCCACTATGACATCACAATGTCAATCGCATTATGATGTCACAATGTCCTTACCAATTTTTGTCACATAGGCACTCCCATTATGACATCACAATGTCATTCTCATTAATAAACCACTTTAGTACTCCAATTATGACATCACAATGTCTCTCACATTATGATGTCACTCTGTAAACCCCAATTTAACATAAAATCTTAACTCCCATTATGACATCACAATGTCATTATCATTAATAAACCACTTTAGTACTCCCATTATGACATCACAATGTCACTCACATTATGATGTCACAATGTCTTTGCCATTTTTTTGTCACATAGACACTCCCATTATGACATCACAATGTCATTCTGATTAATAAACCACTTTAGTACTTCCACTATGACATCACAATGTTACTCCGATTATGATGTCACACTGTAAACCCCATTTTAACATCAAATCTTAACTTCCATTATGACATCACAATGTCATTGTCATTATTAAACCACTTTAGTACTCCCATTATGACATCACAATGTCATTCTCATTATTAAACCACTTTCGTGCTCCATTATGACATCACAATGTCATTCGCATTATGATGTCACACTGTAAACACCATTTTCACATGAAATCTTAACTCCCATTATGACATGACAATGTCATTCTCATTATTTAACCACTTTTGTTCTCCTATTATGACATCACAATGTCACTCACATGATGTCACAATGTCCAACCCATTTTTTTCACATAGGCACTCCCATTATGACATCACAATGTCATTCTCATTAATAAACCACTTTAGTTCTTCCATTATGACATCACAATGTTACTCCCATTAGGTCAGACTGTAAACCCCATTTTAACATCATATCTTAACTCCCATTATGACATCACAATGTCATTCTCATTATTAAACCACTTTAGTACTCCCATTATGAAATCACAATGTCACTCGCATTATGATGTAACAATGTACACCCCATTTTAACATCAAATCTTAACACCCATTATGACATCACAATGTCATTCTCATTATTAAACCACTTTCGTGCTCCATTATGACATCACAATGTCATTCGCATTATGATGTCACACTGTAAACACCATTTTAACATGAAATCTTAACTACCATTTTGACATCACAATGTCATTCTCATTATTTAACCACTTTTGTACTCCCATTATGATATCACAATGTCACTCACATGATGTCACAATGTCCATCCCATTTTTTTCACATAGGCACTCCCATTATGACATCACAATGTCATTCTCATTTATAAACCACTTTAGTTCTTCCATTATGACATCACAATGTTACTCCCATTATGATGTCACTCTGTAAACCCAATTTTAACATCAAATCTTAACTCCCACGATGACATCACAATGTCATTCTCATTATTAAACCACTTTAGTACTCCCTTTATGACATCACAATGTCACTTGCATTATGATGTCACAATGTCCTTCCCATTTTTTGTCACATAGGCACTCCCATTATGACATCACAATGTCATTCTCATTAATAAACCACTTTAGTTCTTCCATTATGACATCACAATGTTACTCCCATTATGATGTGACACTGTAAACCCCATTTTAACATCAAATCTTAACTCCCATTATGACATCACAATGTCATTCTCATTATTAAACCACTTTAGTACTCCCATTATGACATCACAATGTCACTCGCATTATGATGTAACAATGTACAACCAATTTTAACATCAAATCTTAACACCCATTATGACATCACAATGTCATTCTCATTATTAAACCACTTTAGTACTCCCATTATGACATCACAATGTCATTCTCATTATTAAACCTCTTTCGTGCTCCATTATGACATCACAATGTCATTCGCATTATGATGTCACACTGTAAACACCATTTTAACATGAAATCTTAACTCCCATTATGACATCACAATGTCATTCTCATTATTTAACCACTTTTGTACTCCCATTATGACATCACAATGTCACTCACATGATGTCACAATCTCCATCCCATTTTTTTCACATAGGCACTCCCATTATGACATCACAATGTCATTCTCATTATTAAACCTCTTTCGTGCTCCATTATGACATCACAATGTCATTCGCATTATGATGTCACACTGTAAACACCATTTTAACATGAAATCTTAACTCCCATTATGACATCACAATGTCATTCTCATTAATAAACCACTTTAGTTCTTCCATTATGACATCACAATGTTACTCCCATTATGATGTCACTCTGTAAACCCAATTTTAACATCAAATCTTAACTCCCGCTATGACATCACAATGTCATTCTCATTATTAAACCACTTTAGTACTCCCATTATGACATCACAATGTCACTCGCATTATGATGTCACAATGTCCCCCATTTTTTGTTACATAGGCACTCCCATTATGACATCACAATGTCATTCTCATTAATAAACCACTTTAGTTCTTCCATTATGACATCACAATGTTACTCCCATTATGATGTCACTCTGTAAACCCAATTTTATCATCAAATCTTAACTCCCGCTATGACATCACAATGTCATTCTCATTATTAAACCACTTTAGTACTCCCATTATGACATCACAATGTCACTCGCATTATGATGTCACAATGTCCTTCCCATTTTTTGTCACATAGGCACTCCCATTATGACATCACAATGTCATTCTCATTAATAAACCACTTTAGTTCTTCCATTATGACATCACAATTTTACTCCCATTATGATGTGACACTGTAAACCCCATTTTAACATCAAATCTTAACTCCCATTATGACATCACAATGTCATTCTCATTATTAAACCACTTTAGTACTCCCATTATGACATCACAATGTCACTCGCATTATGATGTAACAATGTACAACCAATTTTAACATCAAATCTTAACACCCATTATGACATCACAATGTCATTCTCATTATTAAACCACTTTAGTACTCCCATTATGACATCACAATGTCATTCTCATTATTAAACCTCTTTCGTGCTCCATTATGACATCACAATGTCATTCGCATTATGATGTCACACTGTAAACCCCATTTTAACATCAAATCTTAACTTCCATTATGACATCACAATGTCATTCTCATTATTAAACCATTTTACTCCTCCCGTTAAGACATCACAATGTCACTCGCATTATGATGTCACACTGTAAACACCATTTTAACATCAAATCTTAACTCCCATTATGACATCACAATGTCATTCTCATTATTAAACCACTTTAGTTCTCCCACTATGACTTCACAATGTCACTTGAATTATGATGTCACAATGTCATTCCCATTTTTTGTTTCATAGGCACTCCCATTATGACATCACAATGTCATTCTCATTAATAAACCACTTTAGTACTTCCACTATGACATCACAATGTTACTCCCATTATGATATTACGCTGTGAACCCCATTTTAACATCAAATCTTAACTCCCATTATAACATCACAATGTCATACTCATTATTAAAACTCTTTAATACTATCAATATGACATCACAATGTCATTCGCATTATGATGTCACACTGTAAACACCATTTTAACATGAAATCTTAACTCCCATTATGACATCACAATGTCATTCTCATTATTTAACCACTTTTGTACTCCCATTATGACATCACAATGTCACTCACATGATGTCACAATGTCCATCCCATTTTTTTCACATAGGCACTCCCATTATGACATCACAATGTCATTCTCATTAATAAACCACTTTAGTTCTTCCATTATGACATCACAATGTTACTCCCATTATGATGTCACTCTGTAAACCCAATTTTAACATCAAATCTTAACTCCCGCTATGACATCACAATGTCATTCTCATTATTAAACCACTTTAGTACTCCCATTATGACATCACAATGTCACTCGCATTATGATGTAACAATGTACACCCCATTTTAACATCAAATCTTAACACCCATTATGACATCACAATGTCATTCTCATTATTAAACCACTTTAGTACTCCCATTATGACATCACAATGTCACTCGCATTATTAAACCTCTTTCGAGCTCCATTATGACATCACAATGTCATTCGCATTATGATGTCACACTGTAAACACCATTTTAACATGAAATCTTAACTCCCATTATGACATCACAATGTCATTCTCATTATTTAACCACTTTTGTACTCCCATTATGACATCACAATGTCACTCGCATTATGATGTCACAATGTCCTTCCCATTTTTTGTCACATAGGCACTCCCATTATGACATCACAATGTCTTTCTCATTAATAAACCACTTTAGTTCTTCCATTATGACATCACAATGTTACTCCCATTATGATGTCACACTGTAAACCCCATTTTAACATCAAATCTTAACTCCCATTATGACATCACAATGTCATTCTCATTATTAAACCACTTTAGTACTCCCATTATGACATCACAATGTCATTCTCATTATTAAACCACTTTCGTGCTCCATTAAGACATCACAATGTCATCCGCACTATGATGTCACACTGTAAACACAATTTTAACATGAAATCTTAACTCCCATTATGACATCACAATGTCATTCTCATTATTTAACCACTTTTGTACTCCCATTATGACATCACAATGTCACTCACATGATGTCACAATGTCCAACCCATTTTTTTCACATAGGCACTCCCATTATGACATCACAATGTCATTCTCATTAATAAACCACTTTAGTTCTTCCATTATGACATCACAATGTCATTCTCATTATTAAACCACTTTAGTACTCCCATTATGACATCACAATGTCACTCGCATTATGATGTCACAATGTCCTTCCCATTTTTTGTCACATAGGCACTCCGATTATGACATCACAATGTCATTCTCATTAATAAACAACTTTAGTTCTTCCATTATGACATCACAATGTTACTCCCATTATGATGTGACACTGTAAACCCCATTTTAACATCAAATCTTAACTCCCATTATGACATCACAATGTCATTCTCATTATTAAACCACTTTAGTACTCCCATTATGACATCACAATGTCATTCTCATTATTAAACCACTTTAGTACTCCCATTATGACATCACAATGTCACTCGCATTATGATGTCACAATGTCCTTCCCATTTTTTGTCACATAGGCACTCCGATTATGACATCACAATGTCATTCTCATTAATAAACAACTTTAGTTCTTCCATTATGACATCACAATGTTACTTTCATTATGATGTGACACTGTAAACCCCATTTTAACATCAAATCTTAACTCCCATTATGACATCACAATGTCATTCTCATTATTAAACCACTTTAGTACTCCCATTATGACATCACAATGTCATTCTCATTATTAAATGTCTTTCGTGCTCCATTATGACATCACAATGTCATTCGCATTATGATGTCACACTGTAAACACCATTTTAACATGAAATCTTAACTCCCATTATGACATCACAATGTCATTCTCATTATTTAACCACTTTTGTACTCCCATTATGACATCACAATGTCACTCACATGATGTCACAATGTCCATCCCATTTTTTTCACATAGGCACTCCCATTATGACATCACAATGTCATTCTCATGAATAAACCACTTTAGTTCTTCCATTATGACATCACAATGTTACTCCCATTATGATGTGACACTGTAAACCCCATTTTAACATCAAATCTTAACTCCCATTATGACATCACAATGTAACTCTAATTATTAAACCACTTTAGTACTCCCATTATGACATCACAATGTCACTCGCATTATGATGTAACAATGTACAACCAATTTTAACATCAAATCTTAACACCCATTATGACATTACAATATCATACTCATTATTAAACCACTTTAGTACTCCCATTATGACATCACAATATCATTCTCATTATTAAACCTCTTTCGTGCTCCATTATGACATCACAATGTCACTCACATGATGTCACAATGCCAATCCCATTTTTTTCACATAGGCACTCCCATTATGACATCACAATGTCATTCTCATTAATAAACCACTTTAGTTCTTCCATTATGACATCACAATGTTACTCCCATTATGATGTCACTCTGTAAACCTAATTTTAACATCAAATCTTAACTCCCGCTATGACATCACAATGTCATTCTCATTATTAAACCACTTTAGTACTCTCATTATGACATCACAATGTCACTCGCATTATGATGTCACAATGTCCTTCCCATTTTTTGTCAAATAGGCACTCCCATTATGACATCACAATGTCATTCTCATTAATAATCCACTTTAGTTCTTCCATTATGACATCACAATGTTACTCCCATTATGATGTGACACTGTAAACCCCATTTTAACATCAAATCTTAACTCCCATTATGACATCACAATGTCATTCTCATTATTAAACCACTTTAGTACTCCCATTATGACATCACAATGTCACTCGCATTATGATGTAACAATGTACAACCAATTTTAACATCAAATCTTAACACCCATTATGACATCACAATGTCATTCTCATTATTAAACCACTTTAGTACTCCCATTATGACATCACAATGTCATTCTCATTATTAAACCTCTTTCGTGCTCCATTATGACATCACAATGTCATTCGCATTATGATGTCACACTGTAAACACCATTTTAACATGAAATCTTAACTCCCATTATGACATCACAATGTCATTCTCATTATTTAAGCACTTTTGTACTCCCATTATGACATCACAATGTCACTCACATGATGTCACAATCTCCATCCCATTTTTTTCACATAGGCACTCCCATTATGACATCACAATGTCATTCTCATTAATAAACCACTTTAGTTCTTCCATTATGACATCACAATGTTACTCCCATTATGATGTCACTCTGTAAACCCAATTTTAACATCAAATCTTAACTCCCGCTATGACATCACAATGTCATTCTCATTATTAAACCACTTTAGTACTCCCATTATGACATCACAATGTCACTCGCATTATGATGTCACAATGTCCTTCCCATTTTTTGTCACATAGGCACTCCCATTATGACATCACAATGTCATTCTCATTAATAAACCACTTTAGTTCTTCCATTATGACATCACAATGTTACTCCCATTATGATGTGACACTGTAAACCCCATTTTAACATCAAATCTTAACTCCCATTATGACATCACAATGTCATTCTCATTATTAAACCACTTTAGTACTCCCATTATGACATCACAATGTCACTCGCATTATGATGTAACAATGTACAACCAATTTTAACATCAAATCTAAACACCCATTATGACATCACAATGTCATTCTCATTATTAAACCACTTTAGTACTCCCATTATGACATCACAATGTCATTCTCAATATTAAACCTCTTTCGTGCTCCATTATGACATCACAATGTCATTCGCATTATGATGTCACACTGTAAACACCATTTTAACATGAAATCTTAACTCCCATTATGACATCACAATGTCATTCTCATTATTTAACCACTTTTGTACTCCCATTATGACATCACAATGTCACTCACATGATGTCACAATGTCCATCTCATTTTTTTCACATAGGCACTCCCATTATGACATCACAATGTCATTCTCATTAATAAACCACTTTAGTTCTTCCATTATGACATCACAATGTTACTCCCATTATGATGTCACTCTGTAAACCCAATTTTAACATCAAATCTTAACTCCCGCTATGACATCACAATGTCATTCTCATTATTAAACCACTTTAGTACTCCCATTATGACATCACAATGTCACTCGCATTATTAAACCACTTTCGTGCTCCATTAAGACATCACAATGTCATCCACATTATGATGTCACACTATAAACACCATTTTAACATGAAATCTTAACTCCCATTATGACATCACAATGTCATTCTCATTATTTAACCACTTTTGTACTCCCATTATGACATCAAAATGTCACTCACATGATGTCACAATGTCCAACCCATTTTTTTCACATAGGCACTCCCATTATGACATCACAATGTCATTCTCATTAATAAACCACTTTAGTTCTTCCATTATGACATCACAATGTTACTCCCATTATGATGTCACTCTGTAAACCCAATTTTAACATCAAATCTTAACTCCCACTTTGACATCACAATGTCATTCTCATTATTAAACCACTTTAGTACTCCCATTATGACATCACAATATCACTCGCATTATGATGTAACAATGTACACCCCATTTTAACATCAAATCTTAACACCCATTATGACATCACAATGTCATTCTCATTATTAAACCACTTTAGTACTCCCATTATGACATCACAATGTCATTCTCATTATTAAACCTCTTTCGTGCTCCATTATGACATCACAATGTCATTCGCATTATGATGTCACACTGTAAACACCATTTTAACATGAAATCTTAACTCCCATTATGACATCACAATGTCATTCTCATTATTTAACCAATTTTGTACTCCCATTATGACATCACAATGTCACTCACATGATGTCACAATGTCCATCCCATTTCTTTCACATAGGCACTCCCATTATGACATCACAATGTCATTCTCATTAATAAACCACTTTAGTTCTTCCATTATGACATCACAATGTTACTCCCATTATGATGTCACTCTGTAAACCCAATTTTAACATCAAATCTTAACTCCCGCTATGACATCACAATGTCATTCTCATTATTAAACCACTTTAGTACTCCCATTATGACATCACAATGTCACTCGCATTATGATGTCACAATGTCCTTCCCATTTTTTGTCACATAGGCACTCCCATTATGACATCACAATGTCATTCTCATTAATAATCCACTTTAGTTCTTCCATTATGACATCACAATGTTACTCCCATTATGATGTCACACTGTAAACCCCATTTTAACATCAAATCTTAACTCCTATTATGACATCACAATGTCATTGTCATTATTAAACCACTTTAGTACTCCCATTATGACATCACAATGTCATTCTCATTATTAAACCACTTTCGTGCTCCATTAAGACATCACAATGTCATCCGCATTATGATGTCACACTATAAACACCATTTTAACATGAAATCTTAACTCCCATTATGACATCACAATGTCATTCTCATTATTTAACCACTTTTGTACTCCCATTATGACATCACAATGTCACTCACATGATGTCACAATGTCCAACCCGTTTTTTTCACATAGGCACTCCCATTATGACATCACAATGTCATTCTCATTAATAAACCACTTTAGTTCTTCCATTATGACATCACAATGTTACTCCCATTATGATGTCACTCTGTAAACCCAATTTTAACATCAAATCTTAACTCCCACTTTGACATCACAATGTCATTCTAATTATTAAACCACTTTAGTACTCCCATTATGACATCACAATGTCACTCGCATTATGATGTAACAATGTACAACCAATTTTAACATCAAATCTTAACACCCATTATGACATTACAATGTCATTCTCATTATTAAACCACTTTAGTACTCCCATTATGACATCACAATATCATTCTCATTATTAAACCTCTTTCGTGCTCCATTATGACATCACAATGTCACTCACATGATGTCACAATGCCAATCCCATTTTTTTCACATAGGCACTCCCATTATGACATCACAATGTCATTCTCATTAATAAACCACTTTAGTTCTTCCATTATGACATCACAATGTTACTCCCATTATGATGTCACTCTGTAAACCCAATTTTAACATCAAATCTTAACTCCCGCTATGACATCACAATGTCATTCTCATTATTAAACCACTTTAGTACTCCCATTATGACATTACAATGTCACTCGCATTATGATGTCACAATGTCCTTCCCATTTTTTGTCACATAGGCACTCCCATTATGACATCACAATGTCATTCTCATTAATAAACCACTTTAGTTCTTCCATTATGACATCACAATGTTACTCCCATTATGATGTGACACTGTAAACCCCATTTTAACATCAAATCTTAACTCCCATTATGACATCACAATGTCATTCTCATTATTAAACCACTTTAGTACTCCCATTATGACATCACAATGTCACTCGCATTATGATGTAACAATGTACAACCAATTTTAACATCAAATCTTAACACCCATTATGACATCACAATGTCATTCTCATTATTAAACCACTTTAGTACTCCCATTATGACATCACAATGTCATTCTCAATATTAAACCTCTTTCGTGCTCCATTATGACATCACAATGTCATTTGCATTATGATGTCACACTGTAAACACCATTTTAACATGAAATCTTAACTCCCATTATGACATCACAATGTCATTCTCATTATTTAACCACTTTTGTACTCCCATTATGACATCACAATGTCACTCACATGATGTCACAATGTCCATCCCATTTTTTTCACATAGGCACTCCCATTATGACATCACAATGTCATTCTCATTAATAAACCACTTTAGTTCTTCAATTATGACATCACAATGTTACTCCCATTATGATGTCACTCTGTAAACCCAATTTTAACATCAAATCTTAACTCCCGCTATGACATCACAATGTCATTCTCATTATTAAACCACTTTAGTACTCCCATTATGACATCACAATGTCACTCGCATTATGATGTCACAATGTCCTTCCCATTTTTTGTCACATAGGCACTCCCATTATGACTTCACAATGTCATTCTCATTAATAAACCACTTTAGTTCTTCCATTATGACATCACAATGTTACTCGAATTATGATGTCACACTGTAAGCCCCATTTTAACATCAAATCTTAACTCCCATTATGACATCACAATGTCATTCTCATTATTAAACCACTTTAGTACTCCCATTATGACATCACAATGTCACTCACATTATGATGTCACAATGTCCTTCCCAGTGTTTGTCACATAGGCACTCCCATTATGACATCACACTGTAATTCTCATTATTAAACCACTTTAGTACTTCCACTATGACATCACAATGTTACTCCCATTATGATGTCACACTGTGACCCCCATTTAAACATCAAATATTAACTCCCATTATGACAACACAATGTCATTATCATTAATAAACCACTTTCGTACTCCAATTATGACATCACAATGTCACTCACTTTATGATGTCACACTGAAAACCCCAATTTAACATCAAATCTTAACTCCCATTATGACATCACAATGTCATTCTCATTAATAAACCACTTTATTACTTCCACTATGACATCACAATGTTACTCCCATTATGATGTCACACTGTGAACCCCATTTTAACATCAAATCTTAACTCCCATTATAACATCACAATGTCATTCTCATTATTAAACCACTTTAGTACTATCAATATGACATCACAATGTCAATCGCATTATGATGTCACAATGTAATCCCCATTTTAACATCAAATCTTAAGTCCCATTATGACATCACAATGTCACTCTCATTTTTAAACCACTTTAGTACTCCCATTATGACATCACAATGTCACTCTCATTATGATGTCACAATGTCTTTCCCATTTTTTTGTCACATAGGCACTCCCATTATGACATCACAATGTCATTCTGATTAATAAACCACTTTAGTACTTCCACTATGACATCACAATGTTACTCCCATTATGAAGTCACACTGTAAACCCCATTTTAACATCAAATCTTAACTTCCATTATGACATCACAATGTCATTCTCATTATTAAACCATTTTACTCCTCCCGTTATGACATCACAATGTCACTCGCATTATGATGTCACACTGTAAACACCATTTTAACATGAAATCTTAACTCCCATTATGACATCACAATGTCATTCTCATTATTAAACCACTTTAGTTCTCCCACTATGACTTCACAATGTCACTTGAATTATGATGTCACAATGTCATTCCCATTTTTTGTTTCATAGGCACTCCCATTATGACATCACAATGTCATTCTCATTAATAAACCACTTTAGTACTTCCACTATGACATCACAATGTTACTCCCATTATGATATTACGCTGTGAACCCCATTTTAACATCAAATCTTAACTCCCATTATAACATCACAATGTCATACTCATTATTAAACCACTTTAGTGCTCCATTATGACATCACAATGTCATTTGCATTATGATGTCACACTGTAAACATCATTTTAACATGAAATCTTAACTCCCATTATGACATCACAATGTCATTCGCATTATGATGTCACACTGTAAACACCATTTTAACATGAAATCTTAACTCCCATTATGACATCACAATGTCATTCTCATTATTTAACCACTTTTGTACTCCCATTATGACATCACAATGTCACTCACATGATGTCACAATCTCCATCCCATTTTTTTCACGTAGGCACTCCCATTATGACATCACAATGTCATTCTCATTAATAAACCACTTTAGTTCTTCCATTATGACATCACAATGTTACTCCCATTATGATGTCACTCTGTAAACCCAATTTTAACATCAAATCTTAACTCTCGCTATGACATCACAATGTCATTCTCATTATTAAACCACTTTAGTACTCCCATTATGACATCACAATGTCACTCGCATTATGATGTCACAATGTCCTTCCCATTTTTTGTCACATAGGCACTCCCATTATGACATCACAATGTCATTCTCATTAATAAACCACTTTAGTTCTTCCATTATGACATCACAATGTTACTCCCATTATGATGTGACACAGTAAACCCCATTTTAACATCAAATCTTAACTCCCATTATGACATCACAATGTCATTCTCATTATTAAACCACTTTAGTACTCCCATTATGACATCACAATGTCACTCGCATTATGATGTAACAATGTACAACCAATTTTAACATCAAATCTTAACACCCATTATGACATCACAATGTAATTCTCATTATTAAACCACTTTAGTACTCCCATTATGACATCACAATGTCATTCTCATTATTAAACCTCTTTCGTGCTCCATTATGACATCACAATGTCATTCGCATTATGATGTCACACTGTAAACACCATTTTAACATGAAATCTTAACTCCCATTATGACATCACAATGTCATTCTCATTATTTAACCACTTTTGTACTCCCATTATGACATCACAATGTCACTCACATGATGTCGCAATGTCCATCCCATTTTTTTCACATAGGCACTCCCATTATGACATCACAATGTCATTCTCATTAATAAACCACTTTAGTTCTTCCATTATGACATCACAATGTTACTCCCATTATGATGTCTCTCTGTAAACCCAATTTTAACATCAAATCTTAACTCCCGCTATGACATCACAATGTCATTCTCATTATTAAACCACTTTAGTACTCCCATTATGACATCACAATGTCACTCGCATTATGATGTCACAATGTCCTTCCCATTTTTTGTCACATTGGCACTCCCATTATGACTTCACAATGTCATTCTCATTAATAAACCACTTTAGTTCTTCCATTATGACATCACAATGTTACTCCCATTATGATGTCACTCTGTAAACCCAATTTTAACATCAAATCTTAACTCCCACTTTGACATCACAATGTCATTCTCATTATTAAACCACTTTAGTACTCCCATTATGACATCACAATATCACTCGCATTATGATGTAACAATGTACACCCAATTTTAACATCAAATCTTAACACCCATTATGACATCACAATGTCATTCTCATTATTAAACCACTTTAGTACTCCCATTATGACATCACAATGTCATTCTTATTATTAAACCTCTTTCGTGCTCCATTATGACATCACAATGTCATTCGCATTATGATGTCACACTGTAAACACCATTTTAACATGAAATCTTAACTTCCATTATGACATCACAATGTCATTCTCATTATTTAACCACTTTTGTACTCCCATTATGACATCACAATGTCACTCACATGATGTCACAATGTCCATCCCATTTTTTTCACATAGGCACTCCCATTATGACATCACAATGTCATTCTCATTAATAAACCACTTTAGTTCTTCCATTATGACATCACAATGTTACTCCCATTATGATGTCACTCTGTAAACCCAATTTTAACATTAAATCTTAACTCCCGCTATGACATCACAATGTCATTCTCATTATTAAACCACTTTAGTACTCCCATTATGACATCACAATGTCACTCGCATTATGATGTCACAATGTCCTTCCCATTTTTTGTCACATAGGCACTCCCATTATGACATCACAATGTAATTCTCAATACTAAACCACTTTAGTTCTTCCATTATGACATCACAATGTTACTTTCATTATGATGTGACACTGAAAACCCCATTTTAACATCAAATCTTAACTCCCATTATGACATCACAATGTCATTCTCATTATTAAACCACTTTAGTACTCCCATTATGACATCACAATGTCACTCGCATTATGATGTAACAATGTACAACCAATTTTAACATCAAATCTTAACACCCATTATGACATCACAATGTCATTCTCATTATTAAACCACTTTAGTACTCCCATTATGACATCACAATGTCACTCGCATTATGATGTCACAATGTCCTTCCCATTTTTTGTCACATAGGCACTCCCATTATGACTTCACAATGTCATTCTCATTAATAAACCACTTTAGTTCTTCCATTATGACATCACAATGTTACTCGAATTATGATGTCACACTGTAAACCCCATTTTAACATCAAATCTTAACTCCTATTATGACATCACAATGTCATTGTCATTATTAAACCACTTTAGTACTCCCATTATGACATCACAATGTCATTCTCATTATTAAACCACTTTCGTGCTCCATTAAGACATCACAATGTCATCCGCATTATGATGTCACACTATAAACACCATTTTAACATGAAATCTTAACTCCCATTATGACATCACAATGTCATTCTCATTATTTAACCACTTTTGTACTCCCATTATGACATCACAATGTCACTCACATGATGTCACAATGTCCAACCCATTTTTTTCACATAGGCACTCCCATTATGACATCACAATGTCATTCTCATTAATAAACCACTTTAGTTCTTCCATTATGACATCACAATGTTACTCCCATTATGATGTCACTCTGTAAACCCCATTTTAACATCAAATCTTAACTCCCACTTTGACATCACAATGTCATTCTCATTATTAAACCACTTTAGTACTCCCATTATGACATCACAATATCACTCGCATTATGATGTAACAATGTACAACCAATTTTAACATCAAATCTTAACACCCATTATGACATCACAATGTCATTCTCATTATTAAACCACTTTAGTACTCCCATTATGACATCACAATGTCACTCGCATTATGATGTCACAATGTCCTTCCCATTTTTTGTCACATAGGCACTCCCATTATGACTTCACAATGTCATTCTCATTAATAAACCACTTTAGTTCTTCCATTATGACATCACAATGTTACTCGAATTATGATGTCACACTGTAAACCCCATTTTAACATCAAATCTTAACTCCTATTATGACATCACAATGTCATTGTCATTATTAAACCACTTTAGTACTCCCATTATGACATCACAATGTCATTCTCATTATTAAACCACTTTCGTGCTCCATTAAGACATCACAATGTCATCCGCATTATGATGTCACACTATAAACACCATTTTAACATGAAATCTTAACTCCCATTATGACATCACAATGTCATTCTCATTATTTAACCACTTTTGTACTCCCATTATGACATCACAATGTCACTCACATGATGTCACAATGTCCAACCCATTTTTTTCACATAGGCACTCCCATTATGACATCACAATGTCATTCTCATTAATAAACCACTTTAGTTCTTCCATTATGACATCACAATGTTACTCCCATTATGATGTCACTCTGTAAACCCCATTTTAACATCAAATCTTAACTCCCACTTTGACATCACAATGTCATTCTCATTATTAAACCACTTTAGTACTCCCATTATGACATCACAATATCACTCGCATTATGATGTAACAATGTACACCCCATTTTAACATCAAATCTTAACACCCATTATGACATCACAATGTCATTCTCATTATTAAACCACTTTAGTACTCCCATTATGACATCACAATGTCATTCTCATTATTAAACCTCTTTCGTGCTCCATTATGACATCACAATGTCATTCGCATTATGATGTCACACTGTAAACACCATTTTAACATGAAATCTTAACTCCCATTATGACATCACAATGTCATTCTCATTATTTAACCACTTTTGTACTCCCATTATGACATCACAATGTCACTCACATGATGTCACAATGTCCATCCCATTTCTTTCACATAGGCACTCCCATTATGACATCACAATGTCAATCTCAGTAATAAACCACTTTAGTTCTTCCATTATGACATCACAATGTTACTCCCATTATGATGTCACTCTGTAAACCCAATTTTAACATCAAATCTTAACTCCCACTTTGACATCACAATGTCATTCTAATTATTAAACGACTTTAGTACTCCCATTATGACATCACAATGTCACTCGCATTATGATGTAACAATGTACAACCAATTTTAACATCAAATCTTAACACCCATTATGACATTACAATGTCATTCTCATTATTAAACCACTTTAGTACTCCCATTATGACATCACAATATCATTCTCATTATTAAACCTCTTTCGTGCTCCATTATGACATCACAATGTCACTCACATGATGTCACAATGCCAATCCCATTTTTTTCACATAGGCACTCCCATTATGACATCACAATGTCATTCTCATTAATAAACCACTTTAGTTCTTCCATTATGACATCACAATGTTACTCCCATTATGATGTCACTCTGTAAACCCAATTTTAACATCAAATCTTAACTCCCGCTATGACATCACAATGTCATTCTCATTATTAAACCACTTTAGTACTCCCATTATGACATCACAATGTCACTCGCATTATGATGTCACAATGTCCTTCCCATTTTTTGTCACATAGGCACTCCCATTATGACATCACAATGTCATTCTCATTAATAATCCACTTTAGTTCTTCCATTATGACATCACAATGTTACTCCCATTATGATGTGACACTGTAAACCCCATTTTAACATCAAATCTTAACTCCCATTATGACATCACAATGTCATTCTCATTATTAAACCACTTTAGTACTCCCATTATGACATCACAATGTCACTCACATTATGATGTCACAATGTCCTTCCCAGTGTTTGTCACATAGGCACTCCCATTATGACATCACACTGTAATTCTCATTATTAAACCACTTTAGTACTTCCACTATGACATCACAATGTTACTCCCATTATGATGTCACACTGTGACCCCCATTTAATCATCAAATATTAACTCCCATTATGACAACACAATGTCATTATCATTAATAAACCACTTTTGTACTCCAATTATGACATCACAATGTCACTCACTTTATGATGTCACACTGAAAACCCCAATTTAACATCAAATCTTAACTCCCATTATGACATCACAATGTCACTCTCATTATGATGTCACAATGTCTTTCCCATTTTTTTGTCACATAGGCACTCCCATTATGACATCACAATGTCATTCTGATTAATAAACCACTTTAGTACTTCCACTATGACATCACAATGTTACTCCCATTATGAAGTCACACTGTAAACCCCATTTTAACATCAAATCTTAACTTCCATTATGACATCACAATGTCATTCTCATTATTAAACCATTTTACTCCTCCCGTTATGACATCACAATGTCACTCGCATTATGATGTCACACTGTAAACACCATTTTAACATGAAATCTTAACTCCCATTATGACATCACAATGTCATTCTCATTATTAAACCACTTTAGTTCTCCCACTATGACTTCACATTGTCACTTGAATTATGATGTCACAATGTCATTCCCATTTTTTGTTTCATAGGCACTCCCATTATGACATCACAATGTCATTCTCATTAATAAACCACTTTAGTACTTCCACTATGACATCACAATGTTACTCCCATTATGATATTACGCTGTGAACCCCATTTTAACATCAAATCTTAACTCCCATTATAACATCACAATGTCATACTCATTATTAAACCACTTTAGTGCTCCATTATGACATCACAATGTCATTTGCATTATGATGTCACACTGTAAACATCATTTTAACATGAAATCTTAACTCCCATTATGACATCACAATGTCATTCGCATTATGATGTCACACTGTAAACACCATTTTAACATGAAATCTTAACTCCCATTATGACATCACAATGTCATTCTCATTATTTAACCACTTTTGTACTCCCATTATGACATCACAATGTCACTCACATGATGTCACAATCTCCATCCCATTTTTTTCACGTAGGCACTCCCATTATGACATCACAATGTCATTCTCATTAATAAACCACTTTAGTTCTTCCATTATGACATCACAATGTTACTCCCATTATGATGTCACTCTGTAAACCCAATTTTAACATCAAATCTTAACTCCCGCTATGACATCACAATGTCATTCTCATTATTAAACCACTTTAGTACTCCCATTATGACATCACAATGTCACTCGCATTATGATGTCACAATGTCCTTCCCATTTTTTGTCACATAGGCACTCCCATTATGACATCACAATGTCATTCTCATTAATAAACCACTTTAGTTCTTCCATTATGACATCACAATGTTACTCCCATTATGATGTGACACAGTAAACCCCATTTTAACATCAAATCTTAACTCCCATTATGACATCACAATGTCATTCTCATTATTAAACCACTTTAGTACTCCCATTATGACATCACAATGTCACTCGCATTATGATGTAACAATGTACAACCAATTTTAACATCAAATCTTAACACCCATTATGACATCACAATGTAATTCTCATTATTAAACCACTTTAGTACTCCCATTATGACATCACAATGTCATTCTCATTATTAAACCTCTTTCGTGCTCCATTATGACATCACAATGTCATTCGCATTATGATGTCACACTGTAAACACCATTTTAACATGAAATCTTAACTCCCATTATGACATCACAATGTCATTCTCATTATTTAACCACTTTTGTACTCCCATTATGACATCACAATGTCACTCACATGATGTCACAATGTCCATCCCATTTTTTTCACATAGGCACTCCCATTATGACATCACAATGTCATTCTCATTAATAAACCACTTTAGTTCTTCCATTATGACATCACAATGTTACTCCCATTATGATGTCACTCTGTAAACCCAATTTTAACATCAAATCTTAACTCCCGCTATGACATCACAATGTCATTCTCATTATTAAACCACTTTAGTACTCCCATTATTACATCACAATGTCACTCGCATTATGATGTAACAATGTACACCCAATTTTAACATCAAATCTTAACACCCATTATGACATCACAATGTCATTCTCATTATTAAACCACTTTAGTACTCCCATTATGACATCACAATGTCATTCTTATTATTAAACCTCTTTCGTGCTCCATTATGACATCACAATGTCATTCGCATTATGATGTCACACTGTAAACACCATTTTAACATGAAATCTTAACTTCCATTATGACATCACAATGTCATTCTCATTATTTAACCACTTTTGTACTCCCATTATGACATCACAATGTCACTCACATGATGTCACAATGTCCATCCCATTTTTTTCACATAGGCACTCCCATTATGACATCACAATGTCATTCTCATTAATAAACCACTTTAGTTCTTCCATTATGACATCACAATGTTACTCCCATTATGATGTCACTCTGTAAACCCAATTTTAACATTAAATCTTAACTCCCGCTATGACATCACAATGTCATTCTCATTATTAAACCACTTTAGTACTCCAATTATGACATCACAATGTCACTCGCATTATGATGTCACAATGTCCTTCCCTTTTTTTGTCACATAGGCACTCCCATTATGACATCACAATGTCATTCTCATTAATAAACCACTTTAGTTCTTCCATTATGACATCACAATGTTACTTTCATTATGATGTGACACTGAAAACCCCATTTTAACATCAAATCTTAACTCCCATTATGACATCACAATGTCATTCTCATTATTAAACCACTTTAGTACTCCCATTATGACATCACAATGTCACTCGCATTATGATGTAACAATGTACAACCAATTTTAACATCAAATCTTAACACCCATTATGACATCACAATGTCATTCTCATTATTAAACCACTTTAGTACTCCCATTATGACATCACAATGTCATTCTCATTATTAAACGTCTTTCGTGCTCCATTATGACATCACAATGTCATTCGCATTATGATGTCACACTGTAAACACCATTTTAACATGAAATCTTAACTCCCATTATGACATCACAAAGTCATTCTCATTATTTAACCACTTTTGTACTCCCATTATGACATCACAATGTCACTCACATGATGTCACAATGTCCATCCCATTTTTTTCACATATGCACTCCCATTATGACATCACAATGTCATTCTCATGAATAAACCACTTTAGTTCTTCCATTATGACATCACAATGTTACTCCCATTATGATGTGACACTGTAAACCCCATTTTAACATCAAATCTTAACTCCCATTATGACATCACAATGTCATTCTAATTATTAAACCACTTTAGTACTCCCATTATGACATCACAATGTCACTCGCATTATGATGTAACAATGTACAACCAATTTTAACATCAAATCTTAACACCCATTATGACATTACAATGTCATTCTCATTATTAAACCACTTTAGTACTCCCATTATGACATCACAATGTCATTCTCATTATTAAACCTCTTTCGTGCTCCATTATGACATCACAATGTCACTCACATGATGTCACAATGCCAATCCCATTTTTTTCACATAGGCACTCCCATTATGACATCACAATGTCATTCTCATTAATAAACCACTTTAGTTCTTCCATTATGACATCACAATGTTACTCCCATTATGATGTCACTCTGTAAACCCAATTTTAACATCAAATCTTAACTCCCGCTATGACATCACAATGTCATTCTCATTATTAAACCACTTTAGTACTCCCATTATGACATCACAATGTCACTCGCATTATGATGTCACAATGTCCTTCCCATTTTTTGTCACATAGGCACTCCCATTATGACATCACAATGTCATTCTCATTAATAATCCACTTTAGTTCTTCCATTATGACATCACAATGTTACTCCCATTATGATGTCACACTGTAAACCCCATTTTAACATCAAATCTTAACTCCTATTATGACATCACAATGTCATTGTCATTATTAAACCACTTTAGTACTCCCATTATGACATCACAATGTCATTCTCATTATTAAACCACTTTCGTGCTCCATTAAGACATCACAATGTCATCCGCATTATGATGTCACACTATAAACACCATTTTAACATGAAATCTTAACTCCCATTATGACATCACAATGTCATTCTCATTATTTAACCACTTTTGTACTCCCATTATGACATCACAATGTCACTCACATGATGTCACAATGTCCATCCCATTTTTTTCACATAGGCACTCCCATTATGACATCACAATGTCATTCTCATTAATAAACCACTTTAGTTCTTCCATTATGACATCACAATGTTACTCCCATTATGATGTCACTCTGTAAACCCAATTTTAACATCAAATCTTAACTCCCACTTTGACATCACAATGTCATTCTCATTATTAAAACACTTTAGTACTCCCATTATGACATCACAATATCACTCGCATTATGATGTAACAATGTACACCCCATTTTAACATCAAATCTTAACACCCATTATGACATCACAATGTCATTCTCATTATTAAACCACTTTAGTACTCCCATTATGACATCACAATGTCATTCTCATTATTAAACCTCTTTCGTGCTCCATTATGACATCACAATGTCATTCGCATTATGATGTCACACTGTAAACACCATTTTAACATGAAATCTTAACTCCCATTATGACATCACAATGTCATTCTCATTATTTAACCACTTTTGTACTCCCATTATGACATCACAATGTCACTCACATGATGTCACAATGTCCATCCCATTTTTTTCACATAGGCACTCCCATTATGACATCACAATGTCATTCTCATTAATAAACCACTTTAGTTCTTCCATTATGACATCACAATGTTACTCCCATTATGATGTCACTCTGTAAACCCAATTTTAACATCAAATCTTAACTCCCGCTATGACATCACAATGTCATTCTCATTATTAAACCACTTTAGTACTCCCATTATGACATCACAATGTCACTCGCATTATGATGTCACAATGTCCTTCCCATTTTTTGTCACATAGGCACTCCCATTATGACATCACAATGTCACTCTCATTAATAAACCACTTTAGTTCTTCCATTATGACATCACAATGTTACTTTCATTATGATGTGACACTGTAAACCCCATTTTAACATCAAATCTTAACTCCCATTATGACATCACAATGTCATTCTCATTATTAAACCACTTTAGTACTCCCATTATGACATCACAATGTCATTCTCATTATTAAACGTCTTTTGTGCTCCATTATGACATCACAATGTCATTCGCATTATGATGTCACACTGTAAACACCATTTTAACATGAAATCTTAACTCCCATTATGACATCACAAAGTCATTCTCATTATTTAACCACTTTTGTACTCCCATTATGACATCACAATGTCACTCACATGATGTCACAATGTCCATCCCATTTTTTTCACATATGCACTCCCATTATGACATCACAATGTCATTCTCATGAATAAACCACTTTAGTTCTTCCATTATGACATCACAATGTTACTCCCATTATGATGTGACACTGTAAACCCCATTTTAACATCAAATCTTAACACCCATTATGACATTACAATGTCATTCTCATTATTAAACCATTTTACTCCTCCCGTTATTACATCACAATGTCACTCGCATTATGAAGTCACACTGTAAACCCCATTTTAACATCAAATCTTAACTTCCATTATGACATCACAATGTCATTCTCATTATTAAACCATTTTACTCCTCCCGTTATGACATCACAATGTCACTCGCATTATGATGTCACACTGTAAACACCATTTTAACATCAAATCTTAACTCCCATTATGACATCACAATGTCATTCTCATTATTAAACCACTTTAGTTCTCCCACTATGACTTCACAATGTCACTTGAATTATGATGTCACAATGTCATTCCCATTTTTTGTTTCATAGGCACTCCCATTATGACATCACAATGTCATTCTCATTAATAAACCACTTTAGTACTTCCACTATGACATCACAATGTTACTCCCATTATGATATTACGCTGTGAACCCCATTTTAACATCAAATCTTAACTCCCATTATGACATCACAATGTCATTCTCATTATTAAACCACTTTAGTACTCCCATTATGACATCACAATGTCACTCGCATTATGATGTAACAATGTACAACCAATTTTAACATCAAATCTTAACACCCATTATGACATCACAATGTCATTCTCATTATTAAACCACTTTAGTACTCCCATTATGACATCACAATGTCATTCTCATTATTAAACGTCTTTCGTGCTCCATTATGACATCACAATGTCATTCGCATTATGATGTCACACTGTAAACACCATTTTAACATGAAATCTTAACTCCCATTATGACATCACAAAGTCATTCTCATTATTTAACCACTTTTGTACTCCCATTATGACATCACAATGTCACTCACATGATGTCACAATGTCCATCCCATTTTTTTCACATATGCACTCCCATTATGACATCACAATGTCATTCTCATGAATAAACCACTTTAGTTCTTCCATTATGACATCACAATGTTACTCCCATTATGATGTGACACTGTAAACCCCATTTTAACATCAAATCTTAACACCCATTATGACATTACAATGTCATTCTCATTATTAAACCATTTTACTCCTCCCGTTATGACATCACAATGTCACTCGCATTATGAAGTCACACTGTAAACCCCATTTTAACATCAAATCTTAACTTCCATTATGACATCACAATGTCATTCTCATTATTAAACCATTTTACTCCTCCCGTTATGACATCACAATGTCACTCGCATTATGATGTCACACTGTAATCACCATTTTAACATCAAATCTTAACTCCCATTATGACATCACAATGTCATTCTCATTATTAAACCACTTTAGTTCTCCCACTATGACTTCACAATGTCACTTGAATTATGATGTCACAATGTCATTCCCATTTTTTGTTTCATAGGCACTCCCATTATGACATCACAATGTCATTCTCATTAATAAACCACTTTAGTACTTCCACTATGACATCACAATGTTACTCCCATTATGATATTACGCTGTGAACCCCATTTTAACATCAAATCTTAACTCCCATTATAACATCACAATGTCATACTCATTATTAAACCACTTTAGTACTATCAATATGACATCACAATGTCAATCGCATTATGATGTCACAATGTAAACCCCATTTTAACATCAAATCTTAACTCCCATTATGACATCACAATGTCACTCTCATTTTTAAACCACTTTAGTTCTCCCACTATGACTTCACAATGTCACTCGCATTATGATGTCACAATGTCCTTCCCATTTTTTGTCACATAGGCACTCCCATTATGACTTCACAATGTCATTCTAATTAATAAACCACTTTAGTTCTTCCATTATGACATCACAATGTTACTCCCATTATGATGTCACACTGTAAACCCCATTTTAACATCAAATCTTAACTCCCATTATGACATCACAATGTCATTGTCATTATTAAACCACTTTAGCACTCCCATTATGACATCACAATGTCATTCTCATTATTAAACCACTTTCGTGCTCCATTATGACATCACAATGTCATTCGCATTATGATGTCACACTGTAAACACCATTTTCACATGAAATCTTAACTCCCATTATGACATCACAATGTCATTCTCATTATTTAACCACTTTTGTACTCCCATTATGACATCACAATGTCACTCGCATTATGATGTAACAATGTACAACCAATTTTAACATCAAATCTTAACATCCATTATGACATTACAATGTCATTCTCATTATTAAACCACTTTAGTACTCCCATTATGACATCACAATGTCATTCTCATTATTAAACCTCTTTCGTGCTCCATTATGACATCACAATGTCACTCACATGATGTCACAATGCCAATCCCATTTTTTTCACATAGGCACTCCCATTATGACATCACAATGTCATTCTCATTAATAAACCACTTTAGTTCTTCCATTATGACATCACAATGTTACTCCCATTATCCCATTATGATGTCACTCTGTAAACCCAATTTTAACATCAAATCTTAACTCCCGCTATGACATCACAATGTCACTCTCATTATTAAACCACTTTGGTACTCCCATTATGACATCACAATGTCACTCGCATTATGATGTCACAATGTCCTTCCCATTTTTTGTCACATAGGCACTCCCATTATGACATCACAATGTCATTCTCATTAATAATCCACTTTAGTTCTTCCATTATGACATCACAATGTTACTCCCATTATGATGTGACACTGTAAACCCCATTTTAACATCAAATCTTAACTCCCATTATGACATCACAATGTCATTCTCATTATTAAACCACTTTAGTACTCCCATTATGACATCACAATGTCACTCGCATTATGATGTAACAATGTACAACCAATTTTAACATCAAATCTTAACACCCATTATGACATCACAATGTCATTCTCATTATTAAACCACTTTAGTACTCCCATTATGACATCACAATGTCATTCTCATTATTAAACGTCTTTCGTGCTCCATTATGACATCACAATGTCATTCGCATTATGATGTCACACTGTAAACACCATTTTAACATGAAATCTTAACTCCCATTATGACATCACAATGTCATTCTCATTATTTAACCACTTTTGTACTCCCATTATGACATCACAATGTCACTCACATGATGTCACAATCTCCATCCCATTTTTTTCACATAGGCACTCCCATTATGACATCACAATCTCATTCTCATTGATAAACCACTTTAGTTCTTCCATTATGACATCACAATATTACTCCCATTATGATGTCACTCTGTAAACCCAATTTTAACATCAAATCTTAACTCCCGCTATGACATCACAATGTCATTCTCATTATTAAACCACTTTAGTACTCCCATTATGACATCACAATGTCACTCTCATTATGATGTCACAATGTCCTTCCCATTTTTTGTCACATAGGCACTCCCATTATGACATCACAATGTCATTCTCATTAATAAACCACTTTAGTTCTTCCATTATGACATCACAATGTTACTCCCATTATGATGTGACACTGTAAACCCCATTTTAACATCAAATCTTAACTCCCATTATGACATCACAATGTCATTCTCATTATTAAACCACTTTAGTACTCCCATTATGACATCACAATGTCACTCGCATTATGATGTAACAATGTACAACCAATTTTAACATCAAATCTTAACACCCATTATGACATCACAATGTCATTCTCATTATTAAACCACTTTAGTACTCCCATTATGACATCACAATGTCATTCTCATTATTAAACCTCTTTCGTGCTCCATTATGACATCACAATGTCATTCGCATTATGATGTCACACTGTAAACACCATTTTAACATGAAATCTTAACTCCCATTATGACATCACAATGTCACTCGCATTATGATGTAACAATGTACAACCAATTTTAACATCAAATCTTAACACCCATTATGACATTACAATGTCATTCTCATTATTAAACCACTTTAGTACTCCCATTATGACATCACAATATCATTCTCATTATTAAACCTCTTTCGTGCTCCATTATGACATCACAATGTCACTCACATGATGTCACAATGCCAATCCCATTTTTTTCACATAGGCACTCCCATTATGACATCACAATGTCATTCTCATTAATAAACCACTTTAGTTCTTCCATTATGACATCACAATGTTCTTCCTATTATGATGTCACTCTGTAAACCCAATTTTAACATCAAATCTTAACTCCCGCTATGACATCACAATGTCATTCTCATTATTAAACCACTTTAGTACTCCCATTATGACATCACAATGTCACTCGCATTATGATGTCACAATGTCCTTCCCATTTTTTGTCACATAGGCACTCCCATTATGACATCACAATGTCATTCTCATTAATAATCCACTTTTGTTCTTCCATTATGACATCACAATGTTACTCCCATTATGATGTGACACTGTAAACCCCATTTTAACATCAAATCTTAACTCCCATTATGACATCACAATGTCATTCTCATTATTAAACCACTTTAGTACTCCCATTATGACATCACAATGTCACTCACATTATGATGTCACAATGTCCTTCCCAGTGTTTGTCACATAGGCACTCCCATTATGACATCACACTGTAATTCTCATTAATAAACCACTTTAGTACTTCCACTATGACATCACAATGTTACTCCCATTATGATGTCACACTGTGACCCCCATTTAAACATCAAATATTAACTCCCATTATGACAACACAATGTCATTATCATTAATAAACCACTTTCGTACTCCAATTATGACATCACAATGTCACTCACTTTATGATGTCACACTGAAAACCCCAATTTAACATCAAATCTTAACTCCTATTATGACATCACAATGTCATTGTCATTATTAAACCACTTTAGTACTCCCATTATGACATCACAATGTCATTCTCATTATTAAACCACTTTCGTGCTCCATTAAGACATCACAATGTCATCCGCATTATGATGTCACACTATAAACACCATTTTAACATGAAATCTTAACTCCCATTATGACATCACAATGTCATTCTCATTATTTAACCACTTTTGTACTCCCATTATGACATCACAATGTCACTCACATGATGTCACAATGTCCAACCCATTTTTTTCACATAGGCACTCCCATTATGACATCACAATGTCATTCTCATTAATAAACCACTTTAGTTCTTCCATTATGACATCACAATGTTACTCCCATTATGATGTCACTCTGTAAACCCCATTTTAACATCAAATCTTAACTCCCACTTTGACATCACAATGTCATTCTCATTATTAAACCACTTTAGTACTCCCATTATGACATCACAATATCACTCGCATTATGATGTAACAATGTACAACCAATTTTAACATCAAATCTTAACACCCATTATGACATCACAATGTCATTCTCATTATTAAACCACTTTAGTACTCCCATTATGACATCACAATGTCACTCGCATTATGATGTCACAATGTCCTTCCCATTTTTTGTCACATAGGCACTCCCATTATGACTTCACAATGTCATTCTCATTAATAAACCACTTTAGTTCTTCCATTATGACATCACAATGTTACTCGAATTATGATGTCACACTGTAAACCCCATTTTAACATCAAATCTTAACTCCTATTATGACATCACAATGTCATTGTCATTATTAAACCACTTTAGTACTCCCATTATGACATCACAATGTCATTCTCATTATTAAACCACTTTCGTGCTCCATTAAGACATCACAATGTCATCCGCATTATGATGTCACACTATAAACACCATTTTAACATGAAATCTTAACTCCCATTATGACATCACAATGTCATTCTCATTATTTAACCACTTTTGTACTCCCATTATGACATCACAATGTCACTCACATGATGTCACAATGTCCAACCCATTTTTTTCACATAGGCACTCCCATTATGACATCACAATGTCATTCTCATTAATAAACCACTTTAGTTCTTCCATTATGACATCACAATGTTACTCCCATTATGATGTCACTCTGTAAACCCCATTTTAACATCAAATCTTAACTCCCACTTTGACATCACAATGTCATTCTCATTATTAAACCACTTTAGTACTCCCATTATGACATCACAATATCACTCGCATTATGATGTAACAATGTACACCCCATTTTAACATCAAATCTTAACACCCATTATGACATCACAATGTCATTCTCATTATTAAACCACTTTAGTACTCCCATTATGACATCACAATGTCATTCTCATTATTAAACCTCTTTCGTGCTCCATTATGACATCACAATGTCATTCGCATTATGATGTCACACTGTAAACACCATTTTAACATGAAATCTTAACTCCCATTATGACATCACAATGTCATTCTCATTATTTAACCACTTTTGTACTCCCATTATGACATCACAATGTCACTCACATGATGTCACAATGTCCATCCCATTTCTTTCACATAGGCACTCCCATTATGACATCACAATGTCAATCTCAGTAATAAACCACTTTAGTTCTTCCATTATGACATCACAATGTTACTCCCATTATGATGTCACTCTGTAAACCCAATTTTAACATCAAATCTTAACTCCCACTTTGACATCACAATGTCATTCTAATTATTAAACGACTTTAGTACTCCCATTATGACATCACAATGTCACTCGCATTATGATGTAACAATGTACAACCAATTTTAACATCAAATCTTAACACCCATTATGACATTACAATGTCATTCTCATTATTAAACCACTTTAGTACTCCCATTATGACATCACAATATCATTCTCATTATTAAACCTCTTTCGTGCTCCATTATGACATCACAATGTCACTCACATGATGTCACAATGCCAATCCCATTTTTTTCACATAGGCACTCCCATTATGACATCACAATGTCATTCTCATTAATAAACCACTTTAGTTCTTCCATTATGACATCACAATGTTACTCCCATTATGATGTCACTCTGTAAACCCAATTTTAACATCAAATCTTAACTCCCGCTATGACATCACAATGTCATTCTCATTATTAAACCACTTTAGTACTCCCATTATGACATCACAATGTCACTCGCATTATGATGTCACAATGTCCTTCCCATTTTTTGTCACATAGGCACTCCCATTATGACATCACAATGTCATTCTCATTAATAATCCACTTTAGTTCTTCCATTATGACATCACAATGTTACTCCCATTATGATGTGACACTGTAAACCCCATTTTAACATCAAATCTTAACTCCCATTATGACATCACAATGTCATTCTCATTATTAAACCACTTTAGTACTCCCATTATGACATCACAATGTCACTCACATTATGATGTCACAATGTCCTTCCCAGTGTTTGTCACATAGGCACTCCCATTATGACATCACACTGTAATTCTCATTATTAAACCACTTTAGTACTTCCACTATGACATCACAATGTTACTCCCATTATGATGTCACACTGTGACCCCCATTTAATCATCAAATATTAACTCCCATTATGACAACACAATGTCATTATCATTAATAAACCACTTTCGTACTCCAATTATGACATCACAATGTCACTCACTTTATGATGTCACACTGAAAACCCCAATTTAACATCAAATCTTAACTCCCATTATGACATCACAATGTCACTCTCATTATGATGTCACAATGTCTTTCCCATTTTTTTGTCACATAGGCACTCCCATTATGACATCACAATGTCATTCTGATTAATAAACCACTTTAGTACTTCCACTATGACATCACAATGTTACTCCCATTATGAAGTCACACTGTAAACCCCATTTTAACATCAAATCTTAACTTCCATTATGACATCACAATGTCATTCTCATTATTAAACCATTTTACTCCTCCCGTTATGACATCACAATGTCACTCGCATTATGATGTCACACTGTAAACACCATTTTAACATGAAATCTTAACTCCCATTATGACATCACAATGTCATTCTCATTATTAAACCACTTTAGTTCTCCCACTATGACTTCACATTGTCACTTGAATTATGATGTCACAATGTCATTCCCATTTTTTGTTTCATAGGCACTCCCATTATGACATCACAATGTCATTCTCATTAATAAACCACTTTAGTACTTCCACTATGACATCACAATGTTACTCCCATTATGATATTACGCTGTGAACCCCATTTTAACATCAAATCTTAACTCCCATTATAACATCACAATGTCATACTCATTATTAAACCACTTTAGTGCTCCATTATGACATCACAATGTCATTTGCATTATGATGTCACACTGTAAACATCATTTTAACATGAAATCTTAACTCCCATTATGACATCACAATGTCATTCGCATTATGATGTCACACTGTAAACACCATTTTAACATGAAATCTTAACTCCCATTATGACATCACAATGTCATTCTCATTATTTAACCACTTTTGTACTCCCATTATGACATCACAATGTCACTCACATGATGTCACAATCTCCATCCCATTTTTTTCACGTAGGCACTCCCATTATGACATCACAATGTCATTCTCATTAATAAACCACTTTAGTTCTTCCATTATGACATCACAATGTTACTCCCATTATGATGTCACTCTGTAAACCCAATTTTAACATCAAATCTTAACTCCCGCTATGACATCACAATGTCATTCTCATTATTAAACCACTTTAGTACTCCCATTATGACATCACAATGTCACTCGCATTATGATGTCACAATGTCCTTCCCATTTTTTGTCACATAGGCACTCCCATTATGACATCACAATGTCATTCTCATTAATAAACCACTTTAGTTCTTCCATTATGACATCACAATGTTACTCCCATTATGATGTGACACAGTAAACCCCATTTTAACATCAAATCTTAACTCCCATTATGACATCACAATGTCATTCTCATTATTAAACCACTTTAGTACTCCCAATATGACATCACAATGTCACTCGCATTATGATGTAACAATGTACAACCAATTTTAACATCAAATCTTAACACCCATTATGACATCACAATGTAATTCTCATTATTAAACCACTTTAGTACTCCCATTATGACATCACAATGTCATTCTCATTATTAAACCTCTTTCGTGCTCCATTATGACATCACAATGTCATTCGCATTATGATGTCACACTGTAAACACCATTTTAACATGAAATCTTAACTCCCATTATGACATCACAATGTCATTCTCATTATTTAACCACTTTTGTACTCCCATTATGACATCACAATGTCACTCACATGATGTCACAATGTCCATCCCATTTTTTTCACATAGGCACTCCCATTATGACATCACAATGTCATTCTCATTAATAAACCACTTTAGTTCTTCCATTATGACATCACAATGTTACTCCCATTATGATGTCACTCTGTAAACCCAATTTTAACATCAAATCTTAACTCCCGCTATGACATCACAATGTCATTCTCATTATTAAACCACTTTAGTACTCCCATTATTACATCACAATGTCACTCGCATTATGATGTAACAATGTACACCCAATTTTAACATCAAATCTTAACACCCATTATGACATCACAATGTCATTCTCATTATTAAACCACTTTAGTACTCCCATTATGACATCACAATGTCATTCTTATTATTAAACCTCTTTCGTGCTCCATTATGACATCACAATGTCATTCGCATTATGATGTCACACTGTAAACACCATTTTAACATGAAATCTTAACTTCCATTATGACATCACAATGTCATTCTCATTATTTAACCACTTTTGTACTCCCATTATGACATCACAATGTCACTCACATGATGTCACAATGTCCATCCCATTTTTTTCACATAGGCACTCCCATTATGACATCACAATGTCATTCTCATTAATAAACCACTTTAGTTCTTCCATTATGACATCACAA